>JASVEL010004832.1:0-280455 GCA_032618575.1 Nicotiana noctiflora
ATATTGTTCAATTACTTGCTTTTGTGCCGCCATTCTTATTAATGCAGCTTCTCTTCTTCCCTCTAACAAATCAAGATTCACCCGCATCTCTTCATCATTTGATTCCTCCGTTGCTTAAACGTGCCATGTTCTTGGTTCTCCTATTTCTACTGGAATTAAGGCCTCCGCACCATAAACCATTGAAAATGAGGTTTCCTCCTGTGCTTGTTTTTGTCGTTGTACGATAAGCCCATAATACTCCGTGTAATACCTCAGACCAATTACCTTTCGAATCCTGTAACCTTTTCTTCAAGTTGTTGATGATAACCTTATTTGTGGATTCCGCTTGTCCATTACCCACTCGATGATATGGTGTAGATATTATCCTTTTAAACTGCCAACTTTCAAAATATTCTGTGATTTGGGCTCCTATGAATTGCGGTCCATTATCACACACGATTTCCTTTGGTACCCCAAAATGGTATATTCTATTTCTCCAAATTAAGTCTTTAGCTTCTTTCTCTCGCACCTATTTAAATGCCCCTACTTCTACCCATTTAGTGAAGTAATCTGTAAGTACAAGTAGAAACTTTACCTGACCTTTTGCTTGTGGTAATGGACCTACGATATCCATTCCCCATTTTATAAAAAGGCCACGGAGCTATAACAGGGTGGAGTAACTCTGATGGTCTATACATATTATTGCCGTATCTTTGACATTTATCACATTTAGACACAAAATCGTTACCTTCCTCTTCCATTTTGGGGCAATAGTATCCTGCTCGATTTAATGTTTTTACTAGCAACCTGCCACCCGCATGATTTTCGCAATGTCCTTCATGTATATCCCTTATCACATATTCTGTTTGGGAAGGTCTGAGACACCTTGCTAATGGTCCACCGGACATTTTTTGGTAAAGATTTCCTTGATGCAAACAATAACTAGTAGGTTTCTTATGAAGTGCATGAGCCTTTTTTTGTCATGAGGCACGATTACGTGCTATAAAAAAGCAACAATTTTGTTTCTCCAATCCCATGTTAACTGATTAAAATTGACCTCATTCTTGTCAGGTTTGAGAATAGAATGAAATAAATGTATGACTGAAGCATTTGTGTCATTTGCTACGTCTGTTGCAGACGCGAGGTTATCTAAAGCATATGCTTCCACATTCTCATCTCTTGGGATCTGCACTACTTTCCAAGTTTGGAATTGTTTTATTAGCTCCTATACCTTTTCAAGATATTCTTGCATTCGAGTTTCCCTGGCTGTATAAGTACCCAATATTTGATTTACCACGAGTTGAGAATTACTCTTGATTATAATTTGTGTTATGCCAAGTTCTCGTGCTAGTTCTAAACCTGCAATTACAGCCTCATACTCTGCTTCAATGTTAGTTATAGAATGACATTTTATAGCTTGTCTAATAGTTTCACTTGTAGAAGGTACGAGAATTATCCCTAGGCCTGTACCTTTTACATTAGATGAACCATCAGTGAATAATATCCAAGTCCCCGGGTTTGCACCACTAAAAACTTTTTATTCTTTTTCTGCTTCTAAATGCATTCCCTGACTAAAATCTGCTATGAAATCGACTAGTACTTGAGATTTTATAGCATTCCTAGGTTGATATATGATTTCATATTCAATTAATTCTATAGCCCATTTTGCTAATCTCCCTGATAACTCATGTGTTATGCAAAATGTTTCGTAATGGAAAAGCAGTAACCACAATAATGGGATGAGATTGAAAATAAGGTCTTAATTTTTTAGATGCCATGATGAAAGCTAATTGTAACGGCCCGACTCGTCGTTACGGGAGTTATTGTCCCATTTTCTTCATTTAACACTTCAATATGCTTATTTATATGTGTTTGGAAAGTTAGAAGCAAAACAGAAGGAATTTAGATAGAAATGAGGTCATAAACCTCTTTATGAAAAGGATAGTTTGGAAAAGTCAACCGGATGTTAACCGATGAGTTAAACATCTAGAAATGGAATTCTGATGATTTGAATAGTTTTGAGGGATCATTTATGACTTAGGGGAGCAATCAGAATCGAATTCGGAGGTCCGATGTAGCTTTAGGATTGAATTGGCTAAGGTTGAATTTTAGCGAAATCCGAACGGTAGGTGAGATTTTGATCCGGGGCTCAGAATGAAATTTTGAGAGTTGCAGTAGCTCCATTAGGTGATTTTGGATATGCGTGCAAAATTTCATGTCATTCGGAGGTGTTTAGGTCGGGTTTTGGATCGAATGTTAGTTTCAGAAGTTTTAAAGAAACTTAGGCTTGAATCCGTGTGAAAATGGTGATTTTGATGTTTACGATGGTGTTTCTATGTTGCGAGCAAGTTTGAATGAGGTAATGAGATGTATTTGTGGTTTTGGTTGAGGTCCCGGGGGTCTCGGGATGATTTCGGATGCCCAACGGGAGCTTTTAGTTAGAAAATTGCAATAAAAATTGCAGGAGGAACTGCCAGGGAATTTCTTCTCTGCGATCGCATGCCAAGGCTGCGATCGCGTAGAAGAGAAAATGGGCAACCAAAAGTTCCTCTATGCAATCGCCTGAATAGGCCTGCGATCACATAAACATGGGGAGTTATTCATTGCGATTGCGTAGCGTTCATTGCGATCGCGTATGAGGAGAAATTAGTTCACTGCGATCGTGTAGGTTGCCCTGCGATCACGTAGAAGGGTGACCGGGTTCACTACGATCGCATGCAGGGTCCTGCGATCGAGTAAGGAAAAATCAAGGCCTGGGGAAAATTGTGCATCGCGATTGAATATAGGATGCTGCGATCGCATAAGGCTAATTACAGGCCTGACAGGAGGGTTTAATAATAGAACCTCCGCGAACTAAACCTGTTTTATCATAAAAAACAGAATGTTTTGGAGAGCATTTGGACGAGAAGATAGAGGTTTTCATCGGGGAAACATTGGAGGTAAGTTTGTTGACTCAAAAACATGATTATATGCTAGAATTAACATCAAAACTCATGAATTTGGGTAGAAATTGTGAAGAATTAGGGTCTAGATCATGAAAACGAAATTTTGACTTTTGAAAGGCCATTCGAACTCCGATTTCGATAAATTTTATATGCACGGACTCGTGGCGAGATGAGGAATCCGTTGGTATGAATTTCGGAATTTTTCGAGAAACAGGCCTGGGGTCCGGGTTTTACCAACTTGGTGCATTATTGCGTAATTCGAGTAAATTAAATTGGGTTATGTTTCTTTGACCCGTATTTGATATAATTTCTGTGGTTTTTAACTAGATTCGACGCACGAGGCCGCAAATTCAAAGGGAAAAAGCATTGCAGACGAGTCCACGACCTGCTAGAGGTGAGTAGTTAGTGTATATGGTAGCCTGAGGGTTCGAAACCCCGGCTTAGCACATTGTGATGCTAGTAGGGCATGGATCATACCCCGTGGCAGGTGCGGGACTGATTGTGACTGGGAAGTAAGACTTAGTCCATCCCGAATATGAATAACATGATATATGTGGGTGAAACACACACTGTGTTTGATATAATTGTGGGTTGTAAGCCATGTTTGGGGCCTTGTGCCGACCTGTAGTATCCCTAGGGGATAGTTATATATGTGATAGCTCTATTTGCTTAATCACTAATCTCAGTCCTGGTTTGAAATCACCATATTGAAATGCTAAGTCACTTGTTCTTGGAAAATTAAGTAAAAATTAAAGTGTTTTCATAATTAATGAACTGGAACCTGGAAGTAAATAATTTTAACTATTGTGTGACTCATATGCCTGTTGTGGACTGAGGATGGATCGGGCTGCACGCAGCAGCAGATGATATGAGGATCGGGCTACATGCTACAGCAGGTGATATATTGCGCTTGGGCTGTAGGAGCCCCTACGGAGTCTGTACACACCCCCAGTGAGCGCCGTCGACGTTAAATAGATCGGGCTACACCCCGTAGCGATCATGTGCATTGCGTTGCATTGTTATCTATTGAATTATCTGTGTTAATTGTAATGTACTGTTGTTGCTAGTTCGTAGGAGGAATCAGACTGTTGTTGCCTCGTGGTAGTGGTAGTTATAGTGGTGCTCCGTCTAGGGGCTAGCCTTAGCATCGCAGGGGTCGTTCTTTCAAATCTCCTCAGTCAGGACGTGCAGAGTCCAGTAGAGTTTCTTTAGATCGTGGTCGTCAGGGCCATCTGGGTTAGCAGGGTCGTCAGCAGAGTCAGCCTGCATTGAGCGCCCTTCAAGCTCAGAGCTCTGCTCCTGCTTCTTCAGCTCAGGGTTCATCTGCAACGAGGAGTCCTCAGCAGTCCCTTTCTCCAGCTCCAGGCCGTTGCTTTGAGTGTGGCGAGTTTGGTCATATCAGGAGAGAGTGTCCACAGTGGCTTTGTAAGCGGTCTCAACAGAGGGACCAAACCTCGTCTTCTGCTTCTGTTTCTTCAGCACCAGCACAGTCAGCTAGGAGTGGTGGCCAGGTAGCCAAGGGTCGCCCTAGGGGTGAGGATTGTTCTAGCGGAGGCCATGCTCATTTCTATGCTCTTCCGAATAGGAAGGACGCTAGTGCATCAGATGTAGTCATTTCAGGTATTATCTCAGTCTGCCACAGGGATGCTTCTATCTTATTTGATCTCGGATCCACCTACTCCTATGTTTCTTCATATTTTGTGCATCATTTGGATAGGACTCGTGGTATTCTTGCCTTGTCCGTGCATGTGTCTACCCTGGTGGGTGATACAGTTATTGTGGATCAGGTATATCAATCATGTCTTATTACTATTAGGGGTCTGGAGACCCGAGTTGACTTATTTCTATTGGGCATGGTGGATTTCGATATGATACTAGGAATGGATTGGTTATATATTTACCATGCAATTCTGTACTATCATGCCAAGACAATCACACTAGCTATTCCAGGTAATCCGAGGATCGAGTGGCTTGGCATGACCGATTATGTATTCGACATGGTGATTTCCTATATAAAAGCCCAACGAATGATTGGGAAAGGTTGTTTACCTTATTTGGCCTTCATTACAGATGTGGAGGCTGAGACACCTGGTCTTGATTCGGTCCCCGTTGTGAGGGATTTTCCGGATGTATTTCCAGCAGACCTGCCAAGCATGCCACCTGACAGGGATATTGATATTGGTATTGACTTGGTGCCGGCCACTCAGCCCATTTCTATTCCTCCCTACCGCATGGCACCAGCTGAGTTAAAAAAGTTGAAAGAACAACTTCAGGAACTCTTAGATAAGGGGTTCATTCGCCTGAGTGTGTCACCTTGGGGTGCAACGGTATTATTCGTGAAGACGAAAGATGTCACAATGAGAATGTGCATTGATTACAGGCAGTTGAACAAGGTGACATTGAAGAATAAGTACCCATTGCCTCATATTGAAGACTTGTTTGACCAGCTCCAGGGAGCAAGTGTATTCTCTAAAATTGACCTTCGATCGGGTTATTACCAGTTGAAGATTAGGGAATCAGACATTATGAAAACAGCGTTCAGGACGAGATATGGGCACTATGAATTTTTGGTGATGTCTTTCGGGCTGACCAATGCCCCAGCCGCATATGCACTTGATGAATAGTGTATTTTGGTCGTACCTTGATTCTTTTGTGATCGTGTTTATTGATGATATACTGGTGTATTCACGCAGCCAGGAGGAGCATGCACAGCACTTGAGGGTGGTATTGCAGAGGTTGAGAGAAGAAAAGCTTTATGCAAAATTCTCTAAGTGTGAGTTCTGGCTTGATACTATGACTTTTCTGTGACATGTAATGTCCAGCGATAGTATTCGGGTTGACCCATAGAAGGTCGAGGCGGTGCAGAATTGGCCCAGACCTTCCTCAGCTATTGAGGTCGGAAGTTTTCTCGGCTTGGCAGCCTATTACCGCCAGTTTGTTCAGGGTTTTCCATCTATTGCTTCACCTTTGACTAAGTTGACACTGAAGAATGCTCCATTTGTGTGGTCTGATGAATGCGAGGAGAGCTTCTAGAAGCTCAAGGTGGCTTTGACCACAGCTCCGGTACTTGTGTTGCCATTGGCTTCAGGGTCTTATATGGTGTATTGTGATGCTTCACGAGTTGGGATCAATTGTGTATTGATGGAGGAGGGTAGAGTTATTATATATTCTTCTTGTCAGCTAAAGCCCCATGAGTAGAACTACCCTGTTCACGACTTAGAATTAGCTGCTATTATTCATGCCTTGAAAATTTGGAGGCATTACTTGTATGGTGTATCTTGTGATGTATATATAGACCATTGCATCCTTCAGCATTTGTTTAAGAAAAAAGATCTCAATTTGAGGCAGCGGAGATGGCTCGAATTGCTTAAAGACTATGATATTACCATTTTGTACCATCCCGAGAAGGCTAATGTAGTGGCCGATGCCTTAAGCCGGAAGGATGTTAGTATGGGGAGCTTGGCATACATTCCAGTTGGGGAGAGACACCTTGCAGTTGATGTTCAGGTGTTAGCTAATCAGATGGTGAGGCTGGATATTTCTGAGCCCAGTCGGGTGATGGCTTGCTTGGTAGCTCGGTCTTCTTTATATGACCGTATTCGAGAGCGCCCGTATGATGATCCACACTTACTTGTCCTTAAGGACAGAGTTCAGCATGATGATACCAGAGATGTCACTATTGATAGTGATGGTGTGTTGCAAATGCAGGGCCGGATATGAGTGCCCAATGTTGATGGCCTTCGGGAGTTGATATTAGAAGAGGCCCACAGCTCGCGGTATTCTATTCATCCAGGTGCCACAAAGATGTATCAGGATTTGAGACAACGTTACTGGTGGAGAAAGATGAAGAAAGATATTGTGAATCATGTGGCACGGTGCCTAACCTGTCAGCAGGTCAAGTATGAGCATCAGAGGCCTGGAGGTGTGTTCCAGCGTATTGATATTCCCGAGTGGAAGTGGGAAAGAATAACTATAGACTTTCTTAGTGGACTCCCTCAGACAGCGAGGAAGTTTGATTCAGTTGGGTGGTTGTGGATAGGCTGACCAAGTCACCTCACTTCATTCCAGTGTGTACTACATACTTATCGGAGCGGTTGGCAGAGATATTCATCCGCGAGATTGTGAGATTGCATGGAGTTCCCATCTCTATCATATCAGACAGGGGTACCCAGTTCACTTCTCAACTCTGGTGGACATTTCAGTAAGAGTTGGGTTCACAGGTGGAGCTGAGCACAACATTTCATCCACAGACAGATGGGCAATCTGAGCGTACAATTCATATACTAGAGGACATGTTGCGTGCTTGTGTCATTGATTTCGGTGTTTCATGGGCTGATTACTTGCCTCTTGCAGAGTTTGCTTATAATAATAGCTATCAGTCCAGCATTCAGATGGCACCTTATGAAGCTTTATATGGGAGGCGGTGTAGGTCTCCAGTCGGTTTGTTTGAGCCTGGCGAGGCTAGATTGTTGGGGATAGAGTTAGATCAAGATGCCTTAGACAAGGTGAAGGTGATTCAGGAGAGACTTCGCACAGCTCAGTCGCACCAGAAGAGTTATGAAGATCGGAAGGTCCGAGATATGTCTTATTCAGTAGGTGAGAAGGTGTTGCTCAAGGTTTCGCCTATGAAGGGAATTATGAGGTTCGGAAAGAGAGGAAAGTTGAGCGCAAGGTTCATTGGACCTTTTGAGGTGCTTAGAAAAGTTGGGGAGGTGGCCTATATGCTTGCTTTGCCACCCAGCTTGTCGGGAGTTCACCCGGTGTTCCATGTATCTATGCTCCGAAGTATGTTGGAGACCCGTCACATGTGTTAGACTTCAGCATGATACAGTTGGATGAGGACTTGACCTATGATGTGGAGCCGGTTGCCATTTTGGGTCGACAGGTTCGTAAGTTGAGATCCAATGACATAGCTTCGGTGAAAGTGCAATGGAGAGGTTGTCCCGTGGAGGAAGCAACTTGGGAGACTGAACAGGAGATGCAGAGTAGATATCCACACTTATTTGAGACTCCAGGTATGTTTCTTAACCCGCTCGCGGATGAGCGTTTGTTTAAGTTGGGGAGAATGTAACGGCTCGACTCATCATTATGGGAGTTATCGCCCCATTTTCTTCATTTAACACTTCAATATGCTTATTTATATGTGTTCAGAAATTTAGAAGCAAAATAGAAGGAATTTATATAGAAATGAGGCCATAAACCTCTTCATGAAAAGGATAGTTCGGAAAAGTCAACCCGATGTTGACCGATGAGTTAGACAGCTTGGAATGGAATTCTGATGATTTGACTAGTTTTGGGGGATCATTTATGACTTAGGAGAGCAATCGGAATCGAATTCGGAGGTCCGTGTAGCTTTAGGCTTGAATTGGCTAAGGTTGAATTTTGGCGAAATCCGAACGGTAGGTGAGATTTCTATCCGGGGCTCGGAATGTAATTCCGAGAGTTGCAATAGCTCAGTTAAGTGATTCTGGATATGCGTGCGAAATTTCATGTGATTCGGAGGCGTTTAGGTCGGGTTTTGGATCGAATGTTAGTTTTGGAAGTTTTAAAGAAACTTAGGCTTGAATCCGTGTAAAAATGGTGATTTTGATTTTTACGATGGTGTTTTTGTGTTGCGAGCAAGTTTGAGTAAGGTAATGAGATGTATTTGTGGTTTTGGTTGAGGTTCCAGTGGGTCTCGGGATGATTTCGAAAGCCCAACAGGTGCTTTTAGTTAGAAAATTGCAGCAGAAATTGCAGCAGAAACTGCCAGGGAATTTCTTCTCTGCGATCGCGTGCCTAGGGCTGCAATCGCGTAGAAGAGGAAATGGGCAGCCAAAAGTTCCTCTATGCGATCGCGTGAATAGGCTTGCGATCGCATAGGCATGGGGAGTTATTCATCGCGATCGCGTAGCGTTCATTGCGATCGCGTATGAGGAGAAATCAGTTCACTGCGATCGTGTAGGTTGCCCCTCCGATCACGTAGAAGGGTAACCGGGTTCACTACGATCGCATGTAGGGTCCTGGGATCGCGTCAGGCAAAATCAAGGCCTGGGGAAAATTGTGCATCGCGATCGCATGCAGGATGCTGCGATCACATAAGGCTAATTACAGGCCTGACAGGAGGGTTTAATAACAACACCTCCGCGAACTAAACCTGTTTAATCATAAAAAACTGAACATTTTGGAGAGCATTTGGACGAGAAGTAAGAGGTTTTAATCGGCGAAACATTGGAGGTAAGTTTCTTGACTCAAAAACACGATTATATGCTAGAATTAACATAAAATAAATAATGAATTTAGGTAGAAATTGTGAAGAATTAGGGCCTAGGTCATGGAAATGAAATTTTGACTTTTGAAAGGCCATTCGAACTCCGATTTCGATAAATATTATATGCACTGACTCGTGCCAAGATGAGGAATCCGTTGGTATGAATTTCGGAATTTTTTGAGAAGTGGGCTTGGGGCCTGGGTTTTACCAACTTGGTGCATTATTGCGTAATTCGAGTAACTTAAATTGGGTTATATTTCTTTGACCCGTATTTGATATAATTGATGTGGTTTTTAACTTGATTCGATGCACAAGGCAGCAAATTCAAAGGGAAAAGGCATCACGGATGAGTCCACGGCCGGCTAGAGGTGAGTAGTTAGTGTATATGGTAGCCTGAGGGTTCGAAAATCCGGCTTAGCACATTGTGACACTAGTAGAGTGTGGCTCGCACCCCGGGGCAGGTGCGGGACTGATTGTGACTGGGGAGTGAGACTTAGTCCATCCCAAATATGAAATAACATGATATATGTGGGTGAAACACACACTGTGTTTGATATAATTGTGGGCTGTAAGCCATGTTTGGGGCCTTGTTCCGACCTGTTGTATCCCTAGGGGATAGTTATATATGTGATAGCTCTATTTGCTTAATCACTGGTCTCAGTCCTGGTTTGAAATCACCTTATTGAAATGCTAAGTCACATGTTCTTGGAAAATTAAATAAAAATTAAAGTGTTTTCATAATTAATGAAATGGAACCTGGAAGTAAATAATTTGAACTATTGTGTGACTTATATGCATGTTGTGGACTGGAGATGGATCGGGCTTCACGCCACAGCAGATGATATGAGGATCGGGCTGCACGCCGCAGCAAATGATATATTGGGCTTGGGCTTTAGGAGCCCCTCCGGAGTGTGTACACACCCCCAGTGAGCGCCGTAGACGTTAAATGGATCGGGCTACACGCCGTAGCGGTCATGTGCATTGCATTGCATTGTTATCTGTTGAATTATCTGTGTTAATTGTAATGTACTGTTGTTGCTAGTTCGTAGGAGGAATCGGACTATAGGTTAGCTTTACTCTGTGGTATTCTGTGGATTTCCTGCTTTCAGCTATTAATATATACTTTTTACTCATTGAGTACTTAGTACTCACCCTACTCCATGCACCTTTGTGTGCAGATTCAGGTACACATGGGGGTTAGACGAGCACTCCAGCTTCTATCAGAGTTATTTCGAGTTGCTGAGGTAGCTGCCGGCGTTCGCAGAACCTAGCTTCTCTTTCCATTCAGTTATTACTATATGTTTCATACTTGAGTATTTCATTCAGTATTTCTATTACTATTCGGTTTTGTTTAGAGGCTCTAGACTCGTGACCCCAGATCTTTGGAAGTGTTATTTCCTTTTCGCACTTCTCAGTATTTATTCATATTATTATTATTGGAGTTTCTGTTGACTCATATATTCTTCTTGAGTTGTCCATTTGGGGACTGATATTTAACTGTAAAAACAGTTGTTGGTCTGGCTGGCCTAGCTTTAGTGTTGGGCGCTATCACGAGCGGAATTGGGTTGTGACACTAATGCTAACTTTTCTAGTTGTGGATATTGTGTTTCAGCATCTAGTAAAGTTTTGATTACATAATGGATAGTAGATTGTTTACCTTGGTCCTCACAGACTAAAACATCACTTACCGCAACTTCTGACACGGCCAAATAGGTGAGTAGTTTTTCACCCTCCTTTGGTTTTGCTAATAACGGCGGATTTGACAAGTAAGCTTTCAAATTTCTGAGGAATTGTTGACAATCTTCATTCCATTCAAAATGATCTTTCTTTTGAGTCCAGAGAAAATTTTAAAACACTTTTATGAAGATTTGGAAATAAATCTCCCTAAGGCCGCAATTCTTCCCGTTAACCTTTGAACCTTTTTTTTACTTGTAAGGATGTCAGGGATTTCTTCTATTGCTTTGATCTGAGAAGGATTTACCTCAATGCCATGATTAGAAACAAGAAAACCGAAAAATTTACCTGAAGCAACTCCGAATGGACATTTTTTCTAGGTTGAGCTTCATATTAAATTTCCTAAAATTTCAAATGTAACATATAAATGAGAAATATGATCATGAGAATGCTGGGTCTTGACGAGTATATCGTCTATATATACCTTCATAGTTTTTCCTAAATGTTCTTGGAACATTTTGGTGACCAACCTTTGATAGGTTGCTCCAACAATTTTTGAGACCAGAGGGCATTACTTTATAACAGTTAGTCCCCCTGTCTGCGACAAAAGAAGTTTTTTCTTCATCATTGGGGTCCATTTTTATTTTAGTTGCACCTCGAATATGTATCTAAAAAACTTAAAAGTTCATGTCCCGCAGCTGCATCAAGTAACTGATCTATATGAGGTAAGAGAAAGGAATCTTTTGGGAAAACTTTGTTAAGATCAGTATAATCTACACAAACCCGCCACTTACTATTTTTCTTAGGTACAACAACTGTGTTAGCTAACCAATTGGGATACTTTACCTCGCGGATTGACCCAATTTTTAATAGCTTTTGGACCTCCTCTTCAATCACCTGGTTAGACATTTTAGGCGCGACTAACAATATTACATTCCTAATACGGGTGCACATTTATGCGACCCAAATCTCAAATCCCGACGAAGCTGAAATGCACTAAAGTCACAGGCGTACTGGTATGGTGTGACTCGAAATGCATTTTCGGGATGTCGCAATTCCTAAAAATGACAAAGAGGGACATTAATAAT
Organism: Nicotiana noctiflora; assembly: GCA_032618575.1. Taxonomy (NCBI): domain Eukaryota; kingdom Viridiplantae; phylum Streptophyta; class Magnoliopsida; order Solanales; family Solanaceae; genus Nicotiana; species Nicotiana noctiflora. The sequence goes on from JASVEL010004832.1 coordinate 11,937, forward strand.
ACATAAAAATTGAAGCATATAAGGAAATCAGATAAAAACAAATACGACAGTTGAGCGACCGTGTTAGAGCCACGGAATTTGGGAGTGCCTAACACCTTCTCCCGGGTTAACATAATTCCTTATCCAGATTTCTGATTTTGCGGACTGTTAAACAGAGTCATAATTTCCTCGGTTCGGGAGTAAACCGGTGACTTGGGAGACCATTATTTCCCAAGTGGCGACTCTGAAAATTAATAAATAAATCCCGATCCGAATGTCCTTTAATTGGAAAAACTCCTTCCCTATTATTATTATATCCCTTCTCGGGGTGTAGTAGTAATTAGTGGCACATACATTCGGGTAATTGAAAAAAGGAGGTGTGACAGCTTTGGCGACTCTGCTGGAGATAAGAAACTCAGAACTTCGGTTCAGGGTTTAAGAATTCGAGCTCAGCTAAATTGCTATTTTTGTTTATATCTGATTTTATTATATGTTTTGATCAATGTGCTATATGTTTACCGCATTGATATTACGTGAATTATAAATAAAATTATGCCGAAAACCATTCTCTTCTTACCTCCGGGGATGTGCTTACTGGTTGAGAATCCCCTTTCTGTTAGCATCAATACCAAAATAAGAAAAGAGGCCGACAAGTTACTAAGCCAGACGATCCCACGGGTCCCCGGCACAACCCTGAAATATTCCCTCGCGGAAATGTCGAAAGGCCGTATTCGCAAAATCAAGTTAGAGTCATCTATCAGTTTTACAAAAATAATCACTTTTTCAAATAAGCCATTACATGGCCGGTTTTGTTGAAATAGCCACATTTGGCATTAAAACTTCCTCAGCCTCGTGTTGGCCTGTGGCGATGCTAAATGATGGCCCATGGGCCCCAAGATGAGACATTTTGATTTAATCATCAAATTTGTTGTTTCTTAAATAAAATTTTGCAAAAATAGCCACTTTGTTAATTAAGCCATTACATGGGCAATTTTGTATGACATTAAAAACTTCTTAGTCTTGTGTTGCTTGTGGCGATGCCAAACAATGCCCCATGAGTCCAAGGATAAGAAAATTTTCGAGTAGTTTCTTAAATAAAATTTTGCAAAAAAAGCCACTTTGCCAAAATAACCCATTACATGGACAATTTTATAAAAAAAATAGTCGTAATTGACACTAAAAATATTCTTATTCTTGTAGAAATCTCTGACATAAGATGTGAAAAGTTTTTCATCAAAGTTTGTAGTTGGAGTCGGCTTTTATAATTTTTCTTCAAAGAGAACAAATTTTAAAAAAAATCAAATAAACATCTCTTTATATCTTGCATTAATTTGCAAGAACTACGCTCGGTCTGATTCATGTGGGGTCATGATACATAGGCAATCCACATAGGATTCGACCATAACAAAAGAAAAAAAAAGGAAAAGACTACAAAAAGGCAAATAGAAAATATATAGTGGAAAACCAAGAAATAAATGAAAATTACCTTAATGCTAACATGGTGGCTGTCACGACCCGGATTTTCCCCCAACATCGGGATCGTGATGGCGCCTACTCGTGGTAGCTAGGCAAGCCACTATATTCATACTATCCTGTTTTTAACACAATTGTAATTAAATAATTGCGGAATACTTTATCGAGATAGAAATAATTAAATACAAAGTAAAAATCATACCGACATCCTCTACCTAAGACGTGGAGTCACCAACTCACGAACTACTATGGAATACTACACATAAAAGTCTGAAGGAAATATAACATAATTCTGTTTGTCTCGAAACAAAGAGACTACAGCTAATAACATAAATAAAGAGAGAGATGCCGGGCCTGCGGACGTCTGCAAGCTACCTCGGTCTCAAATATGATCAACTCCCACTCAATCGATTTACTGCTGCTGTTGCTCCTGATCGTAACCTGGACTCGTGCAAAAACGCACAGAAGTGTATCATCAGCACAACCGACCCCATGTGCTGGTAAGTGCCTGGCCTATCCCGGCGAAGTAGTGGCAAGCCTAGGACCAGACACCCATGTAAACCTGTGCAATTCAATATATATATATGTACCACAAAATAACAAGAATTAATCAAGTATTGACACCATAAGGAATATCTTAAAGAATTCAACAATTAACCACAATTAATAATTTCACAATGAAACACAAAGTGTAATGTAAACACAAGTAATATCAATTCAAGAAATAGCAACAGTTGCACGGCATCACCCTTCGTGCTTTTACTCTCATCCTCACCTAATAAACAAATAAAGTACATGGCATCACCCTTCGTGCTTTTACTCTCATCCTCACATCCATGGTACGGCATGATCCTTCGTACATGGTTCAATAATAGGGCACGGCATGATCCTTCGTGCATAAATAAATAAATAAACATGGCACGACATCACCCTTCGTGCATTATCACTCTTCCTCACCCAAATAACAATCAAATAAGTTCACAAGGAAAACAAGGTATAATGGAAACACAAGTAATATCAAGTCAAGAAATGGCAAACAATTGCACGGCATCACCCAAATAAAATATAATGGAAAAACAAGTAATATCAAGTCAAGGAATAGCAAACAATTGCACGGCATCACCCTTCGTGCTTTTACTCTCATCCTTACCAAATAAACAAATAAAGTACACGGCATCACCCTTCGTGCTTTTACTCTCATCCTCACATCCATGGTACGGCATGATCCTTCGTAGATGGTTCAATAATAGGGCACGGCATGATCCTTCGTGCATAAATAAATAAATAAACATGGCACGGCATTAACCTTCGTGCATAAATAAATAAACATGGCACGGCATCACCCTTCGTGCATTATCACTCTTCCTCACCCAAATAACAATCACCAGTTAAGGGCAGAGAAAGAAACAACAATTCATAAATTGTCCCATCAAGGGCAATCAATAATTATCTTCACAACAAGTCCCAACAAGGGAGAACAATAACGATTCACATGTAATATATCTCAAAATATCATTTTCCAACGACTCACGGTCATACTAGACGCCAGTGTATGGATGCTCGTCACCACAGCCCATACACCGCACTCGATCACATAATACATAACACATAATCCTATTCCCTCAAGCTAGGATAGAACAAACACTTACCTCGAATGCTTACGAACGATTCAATCCGTAGCAATGCCTTTTCCTTTTGAATTTGACTCCAATCCAATCGTATCTATACACAATTGATTTAATATCATCAATTCTACTTAACAAACTAGTTCATATTGCTAAATATGGTTTTTACAACATTCTGCCCGGAATAGTAAAATCCGACCCCGGGCCCACATAATCGAAACTCAAGTTTCGAACCAAATTAATTTCACCCAATCTTCCATGAGTTCAAATATACAATTTGTTCTTAAGTTCGACTCCAAAACGAGGTCTAAATCGCAATTTCTTTAAAAGCCCTAACTATACCCATTTCTCTAATTTTTCAACCAATTTACACATGTTTAGGCCTAAGAATTTGATTGATGTTGATGAAAAGTGAAGAAGACGAGTTAAACAATACTTACCCGATGAACCTTGATGAAAAGTTGCTCTAAGGATCGCCCAAGGGCTGTTGGAGAAGAGAGAGTTGAGAGAAATGGAAATAATCCCGTATGTTCTGTTTTTGCAGAACTTAAATCACTAGGCGAAAGTTTTGTTCTATGCGATCGCAGGGCTACTGATGCGATCGCATAGAGTGAGGTCGTTTGTACACTGCGATCGCATGGAAGAAGATGCGATCGCATAGAATAGGCAGGCTACATTATGCGATCGCAGGACACAGTGTGCGATCGCATAGAGGAGAAATGGGAGGCTGGTTGTTTACACAATGCGATCGCATTACATGGTATGCGATCGCGTAGAGGAAAAATGGCAAGCTATGCGATCGCAGGAACAATGATGCGATCGCATAGAAGAAAAATGGGGACAGTAAAATTACTCTACGCGATCGCGGAGGTAGTATGCGATCGCATAGGAGGAAAAGTGGAAGTTATGCGATCGCATGGGCTCTGTTGCGATCGCACAGAAGAATTTTTGGGGCATCTGATCTTTGCTCTATGCGATCGCAGCTACACCTATGCGATCGCATAGAAGAAAATCTCTGTGCAAAAATTGCAGAGTTTCTGCTGCATTTTCAAGTTCAAAACCATCCCGTTACCTATCCGAAACTCACCCGAGCCCTCGGGGATTCAAACCAAGTATGTACACTGACTCAAAAACATCATACGAACTTGCTCGCGCGATCAAATCACCAAAATAACATCAAAATCAAGGAATTGAGCCTTAAAACTCAAGAATTCTTTCAAATTTCATAATTTCCAAAATTTCCAATTTAAGGCCGAAACACGTCAAACGACGTCCGTTTTCAACCAAACTTTACAGGAAGTGCTTAACCAACATATATGACCTGTACCGGGCGTCGGAACCAAAATACGAGCCCGATACCAGTACTTTTTAATCAAAATTCAGTTTCATTTTCCTTAAACATTTTCGGAAAACAATTTAACAGAAAAATTCTTTTACCGGGGTTCTAGACCTCGGATTTCAATTCCGGACATATGCCCAAGTTCCATATTTTTCTACGGATTTTCTGAAATAGTCAAATCACGGATCCGGGTCCGTTTACTAAAAATGTTGACCAAAGTCAACCATATCAATATTAATATCAAAATTCTTCTACTTTTACTCATATTTCACATATTTCAACATAAATATTTTTCAGCTTTGTGCCCGGACTGTGCACGCAAATCGAGGCAACATAGAATGAGGTTTTCAAGGCCTCAAAAGCTCGAAATGATTAATTAAATAAGTGATGACCCTTTGGGTCGTCACAATCTCCACCTCTAAAACAACCGTTCGTCCTCGAACGGACAAAAGAAAGAAGTACCGAGTCAGGAAACAAGTGTGGGTAACGGCTCCGCATATCAGACTCGGACTCCCAGGTCGATGCCTCAGGAGGCTGACCTCTCCACTGAACGCGCACAGAAGGATAACTCTTCGACCTCAACCGTCGAACCTGCTGGTCTAGAATAGCCACCGGCTCATCCTCGTAAGATAGATCATTGTCCAATTGGACAGTACTGAAGTCTAACACATGTGTGGGATCGCCGTAGTATCTCCGAAGCATAGATACGTGAAAAACCGGATGTACGGCTGATAAGCTAGGCGGCAAAGCTAATCTGTAAGCCACCCCTCCCACTCTGTCTAGAATCTCAAATGGACCAATATACCTAGGGCTGAGCTTGCCCTTCTTCCCAAACCTCATCACGCCCTTCATAGGTGACACTCGGAGCAATACTCGCTCCCCAATCATGAAAGTTATATCTCGAACCATGCGATCTGCATAGCTCTTTTGTCTAGACTGAGCTGTGCGAACCCTATCTTGAATAATCTTGACCTTATCTAAGGCCTCCTGAACTAAGTCTGTACCCAACAACCGAGCCTCTCCCGGTTCAAACCATCCAACTGGTGATCGACATCGCCTACCAATAGTGTTGCCGTAAGTCCTGGTACATCTTCGCGGCGCCTGGGTGAATAGAATACCGCGAACTGTGGGCCTCTGCTAAGATCAACTCTCGAATTCCTTCGACATTGGGCACACAAACTCGACCCTGCAATTTCAATACCCCATCATCATCTAGGTTTGCCTGTGTGGCACCTCCCCGCTGTACTGTATCTCTTAACTCACGCAAATGAGGATCATCAAATTGCCTCTCACGGATACGCTCTAATAAGGAAGAACGAGCGACCGTGCAGGCTAACACTCTGCTAGGCTCAGAAATGTCTAATCTCACGAACCGGTTGGCTAAGGCCTGGACATCTAGAGCTAATGGTCTCCGATTGACCGGAATATATGCAAGACTACCCATGCTGGCATACTTTCTACTCAATGCATCGGCCACCACATTGGCCTTACTTGGGTGATATAATATAGTAACATCATAGTCTTTTAGCAACTCTAACCATCTCCGCTGTCGTAGATTCAACTCCTTCTGTTTGAACAAATACTGTAAGCTTTTGTGATCAGTGTACACCTCACATGTCACACCATATAGATAATGCCTCCAGATCTTTAAGGCATGAACCATTGCTGCTAACTCAAGATCATGAACTGGATAATTCTTCTCATGTATCTTTAATTGCTTCGAAGCATAAGCGATAACCTTACCATCCTGCATCAATACCGCTCCAAGCCCTGTACGAGATGCGTCACAATAAACTGTATAAGGCCCTGCACCCGTAGGTAGTACCAACACCGGTGCGGTGGTCAAGGCTGTCTTGAGCTTCTGAAAGCTCGCCTCACACTCCTCTGACCACTGAAACTGGACACCCTTCTGGGTCAACCTGGTCATCGGGGCTGCAATAGAAGAAAACCCTCTACAAAACGACGGTAGTAACCTGCTAATCCCAAGAAACTCCGGATCTCAGTCACTGAAGCTGGTCGAGGCCAATTCTGGACTGCCTCAATCTTCTTTGGGTCTACCTGAATACCTGCTGCCGTCACAATATGACCCAGGAATGCAACTGAACTTAGCCAAAATTCACACTTCGAAATTTTTGCATATAGTTGGCTATCTTTCAGAGTCTGCAAAGTCACTCTGAGATGTTGCGCATGCTCCTCATGACTGCAGGAGTATGTCAATATGGAAACAATGAAGACTACAACGAACAAGTCTAAATAAGGCACGAACACACTCATGCGTATGCACCTATCCATGACTCTGAAGTCTGGCCATAAGGGTTATTCTTAAATTACAACATTGTCAATTAACCCTATTATCAAATACCTTATTCTACAAATCCCACTTTACTCAGAATGAGGTATGGTGACCTCGTGATTATTTTCCCGAATTAATGCGTCATATTCATCCTTACCTGGTGCTCATCTCAAAGGCTAAGCTCAACGGTTTCAAAATAGAAATGGCTAACATGAATAGAAACTATACAAGGATTGTCAAATAGTCCTAACGGACATGACTCTTATTTACGAATGCGATACGAAAGTATTAATTCATAAAAGAAAAATTTTAAACACATAAACTCTTACTACCAGGACCCAGTCCTCATATGATATCCACCGCAGCCTGAAGCTCGGCTTAGAAATATTTCACATTACGCCAAAAATTGGAGGATCTCATCCTCAACTCTGAATCACAGTGCTTGCACATCATATAATCTGAAATTTTTCATTTCCTTTCTTTCTTCCTTTCAATAATTGTCCGTCAAAGATAATCACGACATAAAATGAACCCTCATACTGATAGGGCACACAATTAACGATTAAAATTAGTTATTCTGAGAATTATATCAAAACATACTGCAATAAATAATATAAAGTCACTCTTAGTCTCATGGATATTTAGTGACTAACACCTAATAATAGGGATGTCTATCCTCATGTAATATCTCAACGGGAGTATTTCCCTAAGTAGTATGATTACGATGCTCGCTCATGAATGGAGCATGTTAAAAGGACTCGCCTAAATTTTCTTTCAAAAAACAAATTAAATTAAGGGAAAAATTATTCTGTCTATAACAATCTGAATTATACGTGTGATGACCACATTTGGTGTAGTGACCTCCCTCATATCATAAAAATTATATCAATGGCTGGGTCTCCACCTCTAGGATTTTCACCTCCACCTCTAACATCATAACCTCTACATCTGGCTGGCCATGTAGGATAATTATTAACTGCAATGGAGCGTGTAGCCTGAGTGCTTTCCTAAAATTGTATTTCTCCAATATTCCACATTCACAGCAATTCCTTTAAGGATCGGTTAACTTATTGCTCATGGCAATATATATTCGGACACAGTCATTGTGACCTGGTACAACCGTTCAGATCGCACATACTACATATTGCAGAGAATCTCGGGGTGACGTCTTCATAACATTTTCTAAAAATAGAGTTTAGTAGATAGCGTTGCATTGGCCGGCTTGCCCTCTTGGTAATCTTGTCACGAACATTGATGGCCAATTTCCTCTTTTGCTATGTTGGCTTAACACTGTTGAGCTACCCCGTTTACTCACAAACTCTTCGTTATTCTTCTGGGGCGATTTCTTACCCCATGAAATGAACCAACCTTAAATATGTATAAGTTATTTAGAGGACCTTTCTATACCATATATATATAGTCCAATAACTCACCATATTTGTCCTTCACAACTCCAACACATCGACCGGACGTCAAGGTCCGTTGAAACCCAACACGATTTATTAGGTGATCTCCTGATATAATTGCATCTTCCGTTGGGACCATAACCGATGTGGTAAATACATTATCTTCCCACTATTTCTGTGTGCCTTCTGTAGCACAGTAAAATGAACTCCTCGCATTCGACTATTCCCACGTTCTGTAATTCCTCATAAGAACCGTCAAGCACAATCTCGTGGGTTCTCAAAAGATGCACCGCTGAAGGTGGTAGCGAAGACTTTGGTGAAACCTATCCGTCCTCCGTAAAACCTTTGAAGGCATAGTTGATCTATCACCAGCCTGTGCCATTGTTCGGCTGGATAAGCAGTACGTGACTACGCCATTCGTGGGAAGACAAGAGTGGAAATTTAACTTAACACTTTGAAGAACAAATTCGCACGATAAGAAAGAACAAATAAGAGACTTTTTCCTAACTCAATAGACTCCGGAGGACAAGTACAGACGTCTCCGTACCTACCTCCCAAACTCTACTAAGCTTGTTCGTGAGTGGTGAGACCTATGTAACCTAGAGCTTTGATACCAACTTGTCACGACCCGGATTTTCCCCCAACATCGGGATCGTGATGGCGCCTACTCGTGGTAGCTAGGCAAGCCACTATATTCATACTATCCTGTTTTTAACACAATTGTAATTAAATAATTGCGGAATACTTTATCGAGATAGAAATAATTAAATACAACGTAAAAATCATACTGACATCCTCTACCCAAGACGTGGAGTCACCAACTCACGAACTACTATGGAATACTATACATAAGAGTCTGAAGGAAATGTAACATAATTCTGTTTGTCTCGAAACAAAGAGACTACAGCTAATAACATAATTAAAGAAAGAGACGCCGGGCCTGCGGACGTCTGCAAGCTACCTCGGTCTCAAATATGATTAGCTCCCACGCAATCTACTTACTGCTACTTCTGCTCCTGATCGTAACCTGGACCTGTGCAAAAACGCACAGAAGTGTAGCATCAGCACAACCGACCCCATGTGCTGGTAAGTGCCCGGCCTATCCCGGCGAAGTAGTGACAAGCCTAGGACCAGACACCCACATAAACCTGTGCAATTCAATATATATATATGTACCACAAAATAACAAGAATTAATCAAGTATTGACACCATAAGGAATATCTTAAAGAATTCAACAATTAACCACAATTAATAATTTCACAATGAAACACAAAGTGTAATGTAAACACAAGTAATATCAATTCAAGAAATAGCAAACAGTTGCACGGCATCACCCTTCGTGCTTTTACTCTCATCCTCACCTAATAAACAAATAAAGTACACGGCATCACCCTTCGTGCTTTTACTCTCATCCTCACATCCATGGTACGGCATGATCCTTCGTACATGGTTCAATAATAGGGCACGGCATGATCCTTCGTGCATAAATAAATAAATAAACATGGCACGGCATCACCCTTCGTGCATTATCACTCTTCCTCACCCAAATAACAATCAAATAAGTTCACAAGGAAAACAAGGTATAATGGAAACACAAGTAATATCAAGTCAAGAAATGGCAAACAATTGCACGGCATCACCCAAATAAAATATAATGGAAAAACAAGTAATATCAAGTCAAGGAATAGCAAACAATTGCACGGCATCACCCTTCGTGCTTTTACTCTCATCCTCACCAAATAAACAAATAAAGTACACGGCATCACCCTTCGTGCTTTTACTCTCATCCTCACATCCATGGTACGGCATGATCCTTCGTACATGGTTCAATAATAGGGCACGGCATGATCCTTCGTGCATAAATAAATAAATAAACATGGCACGACATTAACCTTCGTGCATAAATAAATAAACATGGCACGGCATCACCCTTCGTGCATTATCACTCTTCCTTACCCAAATAACAATCACAGTTAAGGGTAGAGAAAGAAACAACAATTCATAAATCGTCCCATCAAGGGCAATCAATAATTATCTTCACAACAAGTCCCAACAAGGGAGAACAATAACGATTCACATGTAATATATCTCAAAATATCATTTTCCAACGACTCACGGTCATACTAGACGCCGGTGTATGGATGCTCGTCACCACAGCCCATACACCGCACTCGATCACATAACACATAACACATAATCCTATTCCCTCAAGCTAGGATAGAACAAACACTTACCTCGAATGCTTACGAACGATTCAATCCGTAGCAATGCCTTTTCCTTTTGAATTTGACTCCAATCCAATCGTATCTATACACAATTGATTTAATATCATCAATTCTACTTAACAAACTAGTTCATATTGCTAAATATGGTTTTTACAACATTCCTGCCCGGAATAGTAAAATCCGACCCCGGGCCCACATAATCGAAACTCAAGTTTCGAACCAAATTAATTTCACCCAATCTTCCATGAGTTCAAATATACAATTTGTTCTTAAGTTCGACTCCAAAACGAGGTCTAAATTGCAATTTCTTTAAAAGCCCTAACTATACCCATTTCTCTAATTTTTCAACCAATTTACACATGTTTAGGCCTAAGAATTTGATTGATGTTGATGAAAAGTGAAGAAGACGAGTTAAACAATACTTACCCGATGAACCTTGATGAAAAGTTGCTCTAAGGATCGCCCAAGGGCTGTTGGAGAAGAGAGAGTTGAGAGAAATGGAAATAATCCCGTATGTTCTGTTTTTGCAGAACTTAAATCACTGGGCGAAAGTTTTCTTCTATGCGATCGCAGGGCTACTGATGCGATCGCATAGAGTGAGGTCGTTTGTACACTGCGATCGCATGGAAGAAGATGCGATCGCATAGAATGGGCAGGCTACATTATGCGATCGCGGGACACAGTGTGCGATCGCATAGAGGAGAAATGGGAGGCTGGCTGTTTACACAATGCGATCGCATTACATGGTATGCGATCGCGTAGAGGAAAAATGGCAAGCTATGCGATCGCAGGAACAATGATGCGATCGCATAGAAGAAAAATGGGGACAGTAAAATTACTCTACGCGATCGCGGAGGTAGTATGCGATCGCATAGGAGGAAAAATGGAAGTTATGCGATCGCATGGGCTCTGTTGCGATCGCACAGAAGAATTTTTGGGGCATCTGATCTTTGCTCTATGCGATCGCAGCTACACCTATGCGATTGCATAGAAGAAAATCTCTGTGCAAAAATTGCAGAGTTTCTACTGCATTTTCAAGTTCAAAACCATCCCGTTACCTATCCGAAACTCACCCGAGCCCTCGGGGATTCAAACCAAGTATGTACACCTGACTCAAAAACATCATACGAACTTGCTCGCGCGATCAAATCACCAAAATAACATCAAAATCAAGGAATTGAGCCTTAAAACTCAAGAATTCTTTCAAATTTCATAATTTCCAAAATTTCCAATTTAAGGCCGAAACACGTCAAACGACGTCCGTTTTCAACCAAACTTTACAGGAAGTGCTTAACCAACATATATGACCTGTACCGGGCGTCGGAACCAAAATACGAGCCCGCTACCAGTACTTTTTAATCAAAATTCAGTTTCATTTTCCTTAAACATTTTCAGAAAACAATTTAAGAGAAAAATTCTTTTACCGGGGTTCTAGACCTCGGATTTCAATTCCGGACATATGCCCAAGTTCCATATTTTTCTACGGATTTTCTGAAATAGTCAAATCACGGATCCGGGTCCGTTTACTAAAAATGTTGACCAAAGTCAACCATATCAATATTAATATCAAAATTCTTCTACTTTTACTCATATTTCACATATTTCAACATAAATATTTTTCAGCTTTGTGCCCGGACTGTGCACGCAAATCGAGGCAACATAGAATGAGGTTTTCAAGGCCTCAGAAGCTCGAAATGATTAATTAAATAAGTGATGACCCTTTGGGTCGTCACAGTGGCTTTGTTTTGCTAATCCAGAAAGTTGAGGTGGTTGATTGTGGTAAACTGGAAAACAAGATCCAAGGAAAATGATAACTGACATCGAAGCTGTTAAGAGCGCTCAAAAGACTCACGGTCAGAGGATTCAACAAGGGTCTACTATGGTTGAGGAAAATAGAACACTGAAACAACAAATGACCAAAATGCGTCAAGCATGGGCCAATGGCCAGGGACAACTTTCTCATGAGTCGCAATTTGCTATACAGCAATAATAAGACCACTTTCCCGAGTACCAATCGTACTCGTTTGATCTTCCTATGAACATCGAGAAGCTTACCCGAAAGAAGGTACAAGAAGAACTAGCCCAAATAATGGAAAGATTAGAACAACAGCTGAAACACACGCAAGCAATGGCAGGTCAAAAGAGTGCTGCCTTTAAATATCTATATATGTTCCCCGATGCCCACTTGCCGCCTGGTGTCAAGGTTCCCAAATTGGAAAAGTATGATGGACATGAGAACCCCATAGCCCACCTGAACAGGTATTGCAATCAATTGAGAGGTGTAGGAAGAAATGAAGAATTACTTATGGCTTATTTTGGGGAAAGCCTCTCGGGAGTAGCATCTGCATGGTTTTGGGATCAAGACACATCTTGTTGGTACATCTGGGATGACCTGGCACGGGCCTTTATCAAACAGTTTCAATATAATGTCGACGTCACCCCATACCGCAGTTCCCTTTCTAAACTGAAAAAGAAACCAACTGAAAGTTTCAGGGAATATGCCATCAAATGGAGAGAGCAGGCAGCTAGAGCTAAGCCACCCATGGATGATCACGAGTTGGCCACTGTTTTCCTTCAAGCTCAAGAGCCGGATTACTTTCAAAACATGATATCTACAGTTGGTCAATCCTTTGAAGAAATAATCAAAATGGGAGAAATGGTGGAAGACGGTCTTAAGACAGGCAAAATTATAAGTCAAGCAGCTTTCAAAAATGCAGCTCAGACCATTCAAAGTGAATTTGGTTATGTGAATGGGAGGGATGAAGAAATCATGATGATATCAGGGTCGAGAAGAGGTCCTAGGAGAACATCTCGAAGGTATATGCAGCCTCATCAGGTTTTCCATGGCCCTCTTATGCATTACTACCCGCCTCATAACCCTCCACACTCTGTTGATCAAGTCCAATATGTTGCTTAACCCTCAAAACACCCAAGAAAGCGAGCCGAACATATCGAAATCTCTACCAGCATCCGCAAAATTTTGAAGTACCTTATAACACACATCCAAGCCAGAGGTATGGAAGGGAAAAAAACTTGAAAGATAATTTTACACCAATAGGAGAGTCCTATGCAAGCTTGTTTGAGAAGTTAAAACAACACGACATGATTGCACCCATTCCTCCAAATCGGGTGGACCGACGTGCGAGAAGCTTTGACTCATCCAAAAGGTGTGAATACCACTCCAATGCTCTGGGCATGATGTTGAAAGTTGCCGGGATTTGAAAAGAGAGATAGAAAGAATGATTCAAGAATGAATAATGGCATTCAGAACATTGCACAAAATCCTTTACCTGCACATGACGGAGCACATTTTATGGGAATGATGCCCGATAACGCGGGGAATGAGAATCTTCTTGGGGAATCATCTACTGAAGTTGAAGATATTGAAAGGAATAATAGTTTTGGCAATATTAATGTGAAAATAAGTGGCTAAGATGCCAGGCTTGGTAATTAGGAAGGCGCTCCACCTCTTGGAGTTTTGGTGGTTCATTTTGGTGTCATTTCTGTTACACGTGTTATTTCAGGGTTGTAATCCAGACATTGTCTTGGGAGTCGAAAACCTTCTATCTTTCCACTTTGCTTTGTTTAGTAATAAATTTGTTTAGTGCTGTCTAGGTCTGTAATTCTAGTATAGTCTATTCATTTTTTATTCATCTTGTTGTTTCTACCCATCAGTTTAATACAACTCTCTGTTTCCCATCATTTCTAGTCATCCCATTTCTAATCACTTTACAATTCTTCTCATATCTGATTTTAGCAACATGACATGCACATAATTCTCTGTCTGATTTTAAAAGTCAAATTAGCAATGAAAGAATGTTGAAGATGTAAGGATACTCGGAAGAAACAAAACTTATCGGAATACTGTGAAGCCTGAATCAAGTGAAACTGGAAAATAGAACAAAAAGAAATGTTATGGAAATGCATCTTACTTCATCGGTTAAAGCCAAAGGCAAGAGTACCTCAAGATTAATGGAACCATTCGTGGTACCGAGATCGTTGCCCAATGGCACTCAGAATCGGCAATTATAAGAAGGCAAATATGTGAATCAATCAAAGGTGTTTAACTGTGTAGTTTGTACTTGGTACTTTTTGAGGATTGGAATGACGAAGGCATTTTATTAGGCTATCTAAACAATTTATCATTTGTTATCCCTTTGAGCCTTATTGTATTTTCTTTCATATCCCTCTTTCAAAACCAATAACAAAAATCGAGGATTGAGCGGGGAAATCAATTGGAGAAGCAAAAGAAAGGAGAAAAGAAGAGAAAAAGAAAGGAGAAAAGAAAAAAAAAGAGAAAAGAGAAAAAGAAAAAAAGAAAAGAAAGAAAAGAGAAAGAAAAAGAAAAAAAAAGAAAAAGAAAAGAAAAGAAAAGAAAGAAAAGAATGCAAAGAAAAAAAGAAAATTGGGAAAAGTCAAGTCGCAACAATGAAGCGATCTTATGATCCGAACTACGTTTTGACTTGATCCCGAAAGGGTACGTAGGCAGCCTCACTGAGGTTCAGCCACAACAGAAGAAAAGTCCAAAAATCCCCAAGAAGGAAATTGGGGCATGGATTATGCTTATCGAAGGAATACAATTCCGAAAGTTATAATCTTTAACCCACATTGAAATATTTTGAGCCTTTATATCCTTCTTTCTAAATCCCATCTAAAAGCCTACATTACAGTCCTAAGGAAGGCCTTCCGATCAATCTTCAACAAATGACGAGTCAAACGAGCAAAGGTGAATCACATTAGGTGCAACACTCCAGTCTGAACAAAGGAAAATGAAGAATTCAAGAAATGATGAGAACCACCACGAGACTCCAAGATGAGAGAAATCAAATGAGAGAGTCTTATTGGTGAAAACCCTCACAGGCACCATAAAGCGACAATGAGTTGACAGAAAAATCAAAATGAGAGAGGCTTGATGGTTAAAACCCAATGTGCACTACAAGTCGATTAAGGATTATGAATCAGATTGGGCAAATGGAGTATTGAAGAACAGTTTCATGAAAATTGCAACAATAGATGAACATCAGATTTGCTATACAAAGAAGGCTAAAAGTGCATGTCAAGGTCGCTAGAGTTGGCATTCACAGTCGATGGGTCATTCTTCTGTAGGTTTCTTATTAGGAATCGTCTCCCCCCACTTTTTCTTTCACTCTATTCTTCCCACTTTTATTATTTTTCCTTCTTCCCGAGTCTGTCGGGTCCTAACAAGTAAATAAATAATTTCAAAATTTGCTACCAAGCTTTCCAATTGCACGAGATGAGATTTGGCCAAAACATCAAATTGTCGTAAGTCAAGAGCAAAGACAGACCTGATTGAGTTGCCAGCCATCAATGTGTTTTGGGAATCTTCGAAATATGAAGGCTCGGTGTGCAAACAACACAATAGATAAATGTGAATAGATCAAATGAATGTCTCGGGATATGATTGACAAAGATGTGGTACACCAATGACAATCTTTCCAATCAAAATTATCATGACTAGTGACGACATAATAAATACCTCAAAAGGCAAGGCCGGTGATTTAAAAGAGAAACATGTGCAATGAAATGGATAACAATTAAAAAATGTTTTGGGGTTATGCGAGACACAAAGGTAGGCAAAGTGCCAACTCGGGAACAATATAACAAATGGAAATATGGGGTTCGAACGGAGATGAGGGTATATCTTCTGACAAAGGAAAGAGTCAGTCAAGAAACATTCAAGGTCTTCAAATAGACTTTAAGATCGGAGTTTGTGGGATCCGAGGAATTGGTAAAATGACAGGCTGTAAGGGATGTGGGTTTGAACAAAGAAGAAGTGCTTTAGGTAACACGGAAGATGAAAAATAGATAGTCAGAAAAAATCAATTATCAGGGGAAATGAAAGAACAATCGTCATTAAAGTTCAAGGCCACAAACCAACCACCTCATTTTAAACTGACGAAGTTTTCTTTGATTTGAAACAGGGGCACGAAAAATGTTATTATCAAACTGGGGCAGAAAATTTTCTGTCATGTTGAAATTTTCTTGAAGTCGGGTATTCATCTGAAGAACATGAAGGATAATACAAGGGTGTTTTACAAAAAAAAAGAGAGGGAAGTAGTTTTCAGGAATGAAACAACAATTTTAAGGAAAGTAATTTTTCAAAGGATTGAAACACCAGTTTCAGGGAAGTGGTTTTCAAGGCGGACAATTCAAGTCCGAAGGAAAATAAAACAAGTTTTGGAGGAAGATAAGATATATATGAAATCTTAGTCAGTTGAATCTTTCACCTAAGATGAAAATCTCAGTCTGATGAATTTTTCACCTAAGATAAAAGGAAATAATCTTAGTGTGTTGAATATTTCACCTAAGATGAAAATCTTAGTCTGAAGAATTTTTTACCTAAGATAAAAGGAAAGAATCTTGGTCTGTTAAATCTTTCACCTAGGATGAAAATCTTAGTCCGATGAATTTTTCACCTAAGATAAAGGCATAATGTTGAAAAAGGAAGGCATAATTTGAAAACAAAAATTAGAAGTTAGAAAAAAGGAAGGCATAATTTGAAAACAAAAAGTAGAAGTCAGAAAAAAGGAAGGCATAATTTGAAAATGAAGACAGAAGGAAAGGAAGGCGTAATTTGAAAAGAAAAGGCGGGAGTTGGAAAAAGAAAGGAAGGCAGAAGTTGAAAAATAAAGAAAGGATTGTTGAAATTAAAAGATCAAGAAAACTTGAACACAGAAAATGGACCCAGTCTGATGAATTATCTCCTGGAGTCATAATCTCAGTCCGATGGATCTTCCTCCGGAGACTACACAGAAATGGACCTAGTCCAATGAGAGTAAAAAACTTAGGCTGTTGAAACTTTCACCTAAGATGAAATTTTAGTCTGATGAATTTTCACCTAAGATAAAGAGTCAAAATCTTAGTCTACTGAAACTGTCACCTAAGATAAAAATCTTAGTCTGATGAATTTTTCACATAAGATAAAAATCTTAGACTGTTGAATCTTTCAGCTAAGATGAAAATCTTTGTCCGATGAAATTTTTACCTAAGATAAAATTTTAGTCACAAGGGGCACAAAAGGTTTTGGCAATCAGGCGCCCACCTGAAAAATAAGGGAAGAATAATTTTTATTTTTCAAATTTCACGTATGATAATGCTGCACCCATTTATCAAACTGGGGCTGAAAATTTTCTTTGTTTTGAATGTTGTAAGCAGCGCCCGCCTGAAAAACAAGTAAATATCTTTTTCAAGCACAGCAAACAGGCACCCACCTGAAAAATAAGGGTATACTTTTTCAAGCACAATAAGCAGGCACCCACCTGAAAAACAAGGGAATACTTTTTCAAAATTAACAATCAGGCGCCCACCTAAAGAATAAGGGAAGTATAGCACAATTTTATCGCAAGTTAACATTCAGTAGTGTCATGCACCTAGTTATCAAACTGGTGTGAGCACGTGATTTTTGCCCCGCACGAGAATTACTCCCAAAAATCCAAAAATAAAATAGTTTTATGATGTGTGTGATTTTCTGTGAATGTTGTGTGGTTTTCTTAATTATCATTTGCATTTTTATGTGCATGTGTTTATTTGTCAAATAAAGAAAATACCAAAATATGAAATTAGCATTTTTAGGATTTAATTTTAAGATTAGAAGTAATCAGGTTTATTTGACAAAAATGAAAAATAACAAAAAATGTGTATTTTTGCGTTTTTATATAAAATACCTAGTTGTGTGATTTATATTTAATAGGTATCTAATTATGTGTGTTAATTATTAGTATGACTTAATTAGTATTTTTTTTTTGTGATTTAGCTTGATTTTGTAGTATAATTAGAAATTTTGTCTTTGTTTTAATAAATTAAGAAGAGAAAAAGAATTAAAGAAGAAAAGAAGCCACTGGGCCATCCAGTCTCAGCCGAAATCAGGTCCAAATACGCCCAAGCCCAATCCAAATAACCCCAGTCCGTTACCGGTCTTACCCGCCTAGTTCAAATCCAAAACAACCCATTTTTTATTCAAGTGACTTGATCTGGACCGTTGGTTTCCATCCATCCAACGGTCCTAATTAAGTCTTTAATTTTAATACCCCAAAGACCCCCCCAAACCCTCAAACCCATTCCCATTCTCATTCCCCCTAATCCCCATCGTCACATTCAGAGACCAAAGCTCACCTGAAACCCTAACACCGCCCCCTTCTCCACCACCTGAAACCCGGCGGCAACCATCCCAAACACCACCAAATTAACACCAGTTAATCCCCTTAACCCCTTGAACACGAATCTGTCATCAGTTTGGCTAGAATCAACTCGGGTCTTCTCAAATCTTCACTTAAAGATTCGAGCAAAAACCTAATCCATACCAAATTCTCCCAAATCGATACCACACACTCTCATAACCTCCCCCATAACCAAACCAGTCGTGGTTTAGCTCGAATCTAACCAGAATTGGTTGAGCCCCAAAACGATCGCATAAACCCTAGAAATCCCATATGTGACTTCCGGCTGAAATTGATAAGGGTTTGAGGTCTGATGCACCTTAATCTAAGTGTTCACAACAAGAGAACACCTCGATTATGGTCCGTTTGGCCTCAACAATTCAAATTCGAGTTGGTTCAAGACCCGTTCAAGTTTCTGATCCTTTTCTCTTCTTTCAAGGTAGTTTCGTTTCTTTTCTTTTAAACCACATCTAATTCTATGTTCTGTTTGTTATATACTTCTCATTTTTTTTGATTTTTTGATTTTTTTGTCCATCTCCACCAGACCTTTTATTCGGTCGATTTCTTCTGTTGGTTCGTTAATTATATTGTTGTATTGCAATATATGTTTAATTTGTTCATAGTCATTAAGAAATTAGTTCATGTTTTTGATCCCCTGAGTCTGCCCGTGAAACTGTGAATCACGAATTCGTAGGTCGATTACGTGCTATCAGTTATACGTATTATAATCGAATAAATGAATGTCGTCGATTAGGTCATCCGTGTTTATAGTTTTGGTTGTGCTCTTCTAGTTATTTGATTATTAGTTGGTTTATGTTGTTTAATTAACTATGAAATATTTGGCATTCTGTTGTTTGTAGTGTTCTGATTGTTAGTTTCCGGATTAATTAATTCCCGTTTTTGATTATAAGCATGTTCTGAATCTTTGAATCTCTCGTTTTGATATAATTTTATGCTTTAAACAACTGATTGATTGATAAAGGAATTGGTTGTAACTGTTACAGATTAAGGGGCAAGATAATAATTCCAATAGACTGCTAATAAATTTAGGGGTTAATTAAATAGTAGTTTAGGGGGTTTGTGTAGGAGTATGCTAGTTTTAGATAGTGGGTACACTTTTATTACTAATTAAGGATAGTGGAAAGTAGGTACATGTCTAATATTGAAAAAAAGGGCTACTGATTGAATTTGTAAGGCTATAAAGAGTGCTGGAAATCACGCTTGAAACTTACACTTTGAAAAAAGAACAGATCCTTCTTATAAAAATTGAGAGAGAGAAGACAGATTTTCTATACATTTTTCTGAAAGAAAAGATTTCGATATTTGTTTTGAAATTTCCACTGAAAGTTGGTTAAATTCATCGCTGTCCGAGCTTTAAATTCGTACTCATTGCTGTTGCTGGTACTAGCTATTGAATTTCACTTGTATTGGATTCGAGGCAAAATTAATCAAAGTTTTCTTTTGCGACTCAGGTTAATTTCTTCTCCATTTCTCTGCTATTTGTGATTTTGTGTTTGTGTGCGTTTGTATCTCGTCATGGCTTGGTGTGAACCTTGGAAACCAATGTCTGTTCTCCTACTCTATTTCTAAGTCTTGTTTGGCTTTGGATCAGATTTGTCAAGACATTTTAGTCTGTCTTAAAGTATGCTGCAATGGTCGATTCCCCCTGCCCTTGATTTGCTAGTTCATCTCTGGCAAGTTCGTTGATAGGTTGCAAGTTTGATTGCTCTTGCTTTACCTTATGAGTTTTTCGAATATGTAGAAATTTGTTTTACTTGTCCTTTTGAACAACCGAATAAAGGGCACTTTAATTGATCTCTTATCGGAAACTTTTCAGTGATTTGGTTTTGACTAAGCGATAAAACCTTCTGTTGGATCTTCTCTGTTTTTCTACTCAGTCTCGATGAGTTTGAAGCTCATTAATCCGTTGTTTGAATTGTCTGAATTTCATCCCGATTGGCCTTAGCCTCATTTTGGTTCCTTTTAGTTGATTCATTGTTTAATGAACTAAGTTGCAAACCTATTGTGTTACATTTTCGTTTGAGCGACTAGACAGTTGGTTTTGCATTTGAATAGCTGAAGTCTTTATATCAAGCTTTAATCCGTGTGAATCTGTTTTATGACACGAAATGCACATATACCCTAGGAAGCTGGAGTCCAAAAGCATTTTACAAAAAAGGTTTTCAAAACAAACAAAAAAGGGGTTAGGATTTGAACAACTTTGAAGCTGCTGGAGTTGTTTTCCTTCAGCAGATTATCGGGGCTCCTTATTGCCATCTACATATGTTCTTTCCTCTAATGTCGACACCTTTGCGCATTAAAAATCTCAAAATACAGCTTGGTTTATTCATACTTGGTATTCATCTGGTTCTAATTTTCTATGGTTCAACTTTGATTTTTATTTCCTCTTTCATGTAATGTATGCTTCTGTGTGTATCTGTTTGGTTATATCCTTCAAAATCTCGGTTTCTTTTCTATGGGGAGACAAGTAGTAGGCCTTCCTTCATTTAGTTAGTATTTTTAATATCAGTTATTGGCAAGATATGATTAGTATTTGGTTAGCATAATTTACTTACCCATTATGTTGTGGGGATGGGGAAAGATCGAACTCATTAACGATTGAACTTCCTACATGATTTAAGAATTGAGCTTAATGAGCGTGAAATCTTTCGGAGTATGCGTTCGCGCAACTTCAACAAAAGAGGTGATGGGAGTATTCGTTTTGGCGCTTGAGGTTTTCTAATTCCAGTTTTTGTTCGTTTGAGCGAGACGACATTGGGCCTCGAGGTCCATTCTAATCTTATTTCTGTTGATTGATATTTCAGTAATTTGGTGTTGACATTGCTTATTGTCTGTTGAGCTTCGTGCTAGTCTGGACGTGAAAATGATGTCTGCTGAGTTTTAAAATATTCTATTATGTAAAAGATGGTATTAGTTCCTCACTCAATTGGTGTTGGTTTCCTGTCTAAGATTTGCTGAAGTGTGCAAAGCGTTTCGGCCAACATTGTGCCTAATTACTTGAAATATATTGAGTTCCTCCACAATCAATGATGCTCTCACGACCCAAACTGGAGGACCATGACTAGCACCCGACCATACTTGCCAAGCACCAACGTACATTTTATCTAACCTTCTTTATTATCTTTTAGGGCTGACGAGAGCAATATAAATGGTATACATGGATCATGGACAACCAACAATAAAATATGATGGCATGAACCTACATAACATGGGATGACCAAACAGTCAAGAAACTATATACATATGGTACAAGCTACCACGCTAAAATGAAAGACTATACAACAAAAACCAGTCGACAAGGCATACCAAACTATACATGAGTCGACACTTGTCTATGAGCCTCTAAAGGAACATAAGTGCTGCAACATAGCCGGAACATGGCCCCGACATACTCATAATGTCTATAACAAGAAGGGATCTCGCCAATCACCGCGGAACTGGACAACCTACTGTAATGGGGGAGCTGCACCTGCCTGTCTATAAGGACTTGCAGCACGACATGCAGTGTCCACAAACAAAAGGACGTCAATACGAATAAAGTACTGAGTATGTAAGGCAGAGAACCATAAATACGAACAGTAATGTAAGTAGGGATAGAGAATATACAACCTGTAACATCTGAGTACCTCTGAGGGCTACTGACATGAAATGCATGATACATATGTATAAATACATAATCTTTTAAAACATACGCCTCTGTGGGCATCATCATCATCATATCGTACCCGGCCGTAATAGGCTCAGTAAAAACGTAACCGGCTATTATAAGGCTCGGTAGAATCGTACCCGGCCACGTGGAGCTCGGTAAAACCAAACTGATCAGTGGTTGCACAATAGATGTCGTACCCGGCCGAGTATAGCGTGACTCGATAGAGTAAAATAGATACATATATATAATGCATGCTCGACTCATGGAAACACCTTGTAGACCTTTCGGAGTGATGTAAAGTCGGTATCCTATGTACACCTTATTAGGACTAACTCTTCACTATGAACCTTATAGGAATCAGGAAGTACCAACAAGATTGATAACATAATAATAAGAGAAGCAACATCAACATCAATCGTTCCATAAGAGGGGAAACAATGTAAGTACTGCTAGCTTCTAAGAGTAGAGTATCTTTGGAAGCTCGTTCATTACATTATGTACAATCGGAGTCGTGCAAAAGAAGGAAAGGAATAGCCTAACATACCTTGTATATACTGCCCCAACCTCAAGCTATGCAAACGTCACGACTCCTTAGTCTACAATAGGAGAAATGACACTATCGTTAACGTTTAAGCGTCGCAACTATTATGTACCAACCACAACCTATTTTGTGATGAAACGGACAGACACCTCCCCTATTTATATGAATTACCACATGTGAAAACAATCACCAAACAGCCCAAACAACATCAATGTTAATCATATTGAACATCCCAAAACAGTCCACCAACCGATAACATTACTACCAAGCCTTTCGATATATATTTCACAAGATCTAGCTTCAATGACTTAGCTGCAACTCGGATAATCTTAAATACATACAGATTAAGAGGTTCATTACCTTAATACGGAAAGAACAACTCCAATTTGACCTTAATTCTCCACGAAATATCCCTCCAATTATGCCACAACAACAAGGTAGCGAAGCTAGCAATCAATTAGTATTTTTTTCGGCACTAGAATCACTGTAGAAGGCTTGAAATCACCTAGGGTTGATATTAAGAACTCGAGGGAGTATTTACAGAACATAAACCCTTTAAAACAACCCACCGCACGAGCTGTAACAACACAAAAATGAGCAACAACAAGAAGAACAAGAGACTTACTAGCGCCACGTGATTCCCGACACTTGATTTGTGTTGTTTGCTCTTTGTTTGAGTCTTGAACCTTGAGAGAACCTTGAGAGGGTGTTCTTAGGGTTCTAAGGTCTGAATATAGTGAAAATAAATGACTTAAAGGGTTGGAGGCATCCTATATAGATCCAAATGTCTTAAACCGCCTAAGTGGGCCCCATAGAGAGGTGCTTGGCGCATTCTCGCGAAAATGCGAATATCTCTCTACTTCGAGATTGTATCGACAAACGGTTTAATGCGTTAGAAACTAGACTCATACATATTAAATTTGGTGGTTAGATCACTCCACTATTCTAAGTAAATTTGGAGAAAATCTTAGTAACATTTGACCTAAAGTTTAAGTAAAACTATGAACCTAAGTTGCGACAACTTTTGTCGACTTTTGTTGCATAACTCGTTGGCTTCAAGACTTATGATACGGATATTATATGATTCAGATACCTTAAAATATGACCTCCTGAGTATATTAAGCATCTATAGGTTTACCCAAAAGTACGAGTTACAGTATCCTTGATTCGTTTAACTTCTAATACTTGTTAATCACCCTTATGCACCCTTGTATCACTTAAGATCAATCGGATTAACTTCTTATTATCTCAAGGATAATTCTTTCTTGGATTTGTGTTAACTAACATATGGCATGACCAACGTGTGTGGATATAGGTTGTAACACCCTCCCCCCTTAGGAACATTCGTCCTCGAATGTAAGGATTTATGGGGAGTCCAAATCATCGTGGATTCCAGCAGAAATTTTTGGTCAATTTTCCCCTATAAAATGGTCACTAGCAAAATTTGCAAGCAGTGAAGTTCAAAGTATGTCCTCACAAGGCTACACAAAGCATTATGGACATGAACATTATTTACATATCACCATTTTGTATTAAGTAAGAGTGTTCTCAAGTTATTGCTTACCTCATAAAGCCGTTTCACCTTTACAATGTATCTTGCGTTCCACCAACATCCTTGTTATCATTATTCTGGAATACGTAAGGGTATTTAGACTTCATCTCTTCTTCTGCTTCCCATGTCATTTCTTTCATATTCATGTTCTTCCACAATACTTTGACGGAACTACAACAAAAAGGTCTTTTAGCGGCAATAAGCTAATGGATGGTAAATAATTCCAAAAATCCAAATGCTAACGGCAATTGTGAATCAGCCGGCATTGCGAACGTTTTTACTGGCGAAAAAAATAAATTACCACTTAAAGACATTTCTTGAAAGCTGATAGTTAATATTTTAGCTTTCCCTCCCGTTATATTCACTAAAATCAGCCGTTCCCTCCAATTTTAATCAACAACTAAGTTAAAAAAATTTGGAAAATATTCCAAAAATACAAATATGAATGAAGAAGATGACAATTATTGTCCCACATATCCAATACTTTTTTTTTTTTTGCAGGTAATCCTAATATTTTATCTGTAAATTATTGAGGGTAATTGGATCACTCATTATTACTTGATGTGTATTATTAATTATAGATTAGGGAATTAGAAATATAAATTTGGAGAGAGGCGAGAGAATGGAAAGAAAGAGAGTTTGTGTCAAAGAAAGATGCTATATTTATAGTGAATATTTTGGAAAAGAAGTATATTATGAGACGTATAAGATTAATTTATGAATATGGTATGCCTATTCTTTCCATTTAAGAGAATCATGTCTCACTTTTCTTTTATTTATGATTGGTATTGTGACTTTAATAGGGTTTATCATGATTGGAATGAAGGCTGTGAAAAGGAATTAGGCACAAGTTGATATTATTTCATTCAAGTAGATACAAATTTGAATTAATTCTACTATAACTTATAATAATAATTAGAAAATGAGGGTAGAATACACGATGAAGATATGAACAGATTCATTCAAAAACTTGACTGACCAAGATTATTTCCTCCAATTATTTGAAAATATTGGAACTTCACTTTAGTAAAAGTTTGATAGATATATATAAAGTTGTGATATTGATGTAGCATAATAGATGGAGGAAACAGAAAGAAAAATATCACATCTACAGTTGCTTGGAGCAGGATCACATGTAAAGCACATCAAGATTGAAGAAAAAAGGATGGGGTACAACACAACTCACATTGATTTATCTCTATAGCGTAATTTTATCTATTCATTTATCTGCTTCTTTATCTACTTCTTAAATAACTTAGCTTTTTTTATTTTAACTTCTGACTTAAATCCTAACACATACTTTTCAGTTCATTTTCTAGATGTTTATTACTCACTCCATTTCAATTTATGTGAACCGACATTCTTTTTAGTCTGTGCCAAAAAGAATGATCCCTTTTCTTATTTGGAAACAATTTAGCTTTATGCAATGATTTATAGCCACACAAAATATAGGTGCCTCATTTTATACTACAAGATCAAAAGTCTTCTCTCTTTTCTTAAACTTCGTGTTCAGTCAAATGTGCTCACATAAATTGAAACAGAGGGAGTAGTAATTAGGCATAATGGTACAAATATTAGTCTAGACGCGCGTGTAGCACCCATAATTTATTTATGAGGGTGTTCCATCCCCATATGACATGATGAAGAGGATAGTTATTCCTGATGCACTCAATTAGTTTACGCATAGTATTATTGTTTCTTTTTATACTAAAGTTACTACCATCCTCTCGTGTAGCTAGGGTATTG
The DNA here is from genome assembly GCA_032618575.1 of Nicotiana noctiflora. Taxonomy (NCBI): domain Eukaryota; kingdom Viridiplantae; phylum Streptophyta; class Magnoliopsida; order Solanales; family Solanaceae; genus Nicotiana; species Nicotiana noctiflora. The sequence continues at coordinate 37,964 of JASVEL010004832.1, forward strand.
AGGCTTGAGGCAGGAAATAGATACTGCTTTGAGCAAGATTTCATTAGAGGTTGGATGGAATTAGTATGACACTATCAGGGTAAGTTTCTTGTATCTTTTTATTTATCCATCCTACATTCATTCTCTCTAGTTAATTAGTTGCTGTATTACTTCACAATTAGAATAAATAGAGCAACATATAGCAGTTGTTAGCTATTTCTTATTAAATAGTGTTCTTGACTTCATTTTCATGTATTTTTTTACCAATATGAAAATGTAATTTTCTGCTCCAAGCAGCACGTGGAGTTCATTTTCTTTCTACTTAAACTTTATTCATGTAACAATGAGCTTCGACTGCATAAAAAGAAATTGTAAGATGAGTTTTCATACTTGTAGACTATAATTATAACTGAAGTCTCAGTTTTGTATTAAAATATCTGACTTTTGATGGTGACTTCTCCTTTGTTTGTGATAACCACATGATCTTGAGAATAAGAGAGCTCAAGCAACATATGAGAGGAGAAGTAAGTTAGCAAAACAAACAGTACAAGCACCACGGATGCCATTTCAAACTTCAAAGTAACAATTCCTTTTCCCTTTTATATTTGAATGTATATATTGCTAATCTTTGTTCCTGAAATTGTTGAGAGCTTATAGGACACCATTAATATGAACTGTGAAAATAGGTTCTTTCTTGTTAGTAATTTCTATCTTATATTTAAAAAAGGTAAAAGTTAATGTGTTGCTAGTGGTCTTTGTATCCGTGATGCTAGTCTTAAAGATTACAAATTGTTCTATCTTTTTGCTTGCTGGACTAGTTATTTGGTTGAACCATTACTATTATCATGTACGTGTGATATAATATCTTGGTCATGACTTTCAATATTCACCACTATTCCTTATTCTTTAGCTAGTCTATGTTGAAAGATTTTTTATTTTAACTTGGTTGAAATGACAATACTTGAATTCCTATATATTTTTGTTTGTTTACCAACTGGTTGGATGCATTAGGGACTTTCAAAATGGCATCTTACAAGATAGGTAGTCCTAATTCTAAAGATATTGATCTAACCTTAAAAATGTTGATTCGTCTGAATGAGAAGATATTGAGGCTTCTCTCATACGTATGAATTCTAAAATCTAGACAATCCCCCCAGCACATTTACCACCCAAAAATACCATCAATAATAATATTTTTAGTTCCTTTATCAAAAATTCTTTTCAGCATCTTTTGTATAACCTTAAGTCTATTAACCAAGTGAGGACCACCTAACTTTTTTGCAGGGCATGTGAACTTGATATTGAGAGGAAAATTTGAAAATTTTTACAAAAGAAGATATAGAGGTACAAACAATCGACTTTTTCAGTGAATTTCAAGAAGTGTGTGTTCCTATTTCTATTAATAAGAAGGCCTTAATTCTTGTTAACACACTAGTGTAAGGAGAGATTGTGACGACCCAAACGGTCATCACTTGTTTTATTAATCATTTCGAGCTTCTGAGGTCTTGAAAACCTCATTTATAGTTGCCTCGATTTGCGTGCACAGTTCGGGCACGAAGCTGGAAAATTTTTATGTTGAAATATGTGAAATATGTGAAAACTTTGAGGAATTTTGATATTAATATTGATATGGTTGTCTTTGGTCAACATTTTTGATAAACGGACCCAGAACCGTGATTTGACGGTCTCAGAAAATCCGTAGAAAAATATGGAACTTGGGCGTATGCCCGGAATTGAAATCCGAGGTCTAGAACCCCGGTAAATGAATTTTTCTGTTAAATTGTTTTTTGAAAATGTTTAAGGAAAATGAAACTGAAATTTGATTGAAAAGTGGTGATATCGGGCTCGTATTTTGGTTTCGACACCCGGTATAAGTCAAATATATTGGTTAAGCGCTTCCTGTAAAGTTTGGTTGAAAATGGACGTCGTTTAACGTGTTTCGGCCTTAAATTGGAAATTTTGGAAATTATGAAATTTGAAAGAATTCTTGAGTTTTAAGGCTCAATTCATTGATTTTGATGTTATTTTTGCGATTTGATCACGCGAGGAAGTTCGTATGATGTTTTTAAGTCAGTGTGCATATTTGGTTTGGAGCCTCGAGGGCTCGGGTGAACATTGGATAGGCCACGAAATCAATTTTTCATGTTAGAAAGTTGCTGTCAGCACCTGGTCTGCAGATTTATGCGAACTATAGTTCGCAAATGCGAACTTCCCAATATCCTGCAGAGTTCGCAAATGCGAACAATAGTTCGCAAATGCGAACTTCCCAATATCCTGCCTGTGTTCGCAAATGCGAACAATAGTTCGCAAATGCGAACTTCCCAATATTCTGCCTGTGTTCGCAAATGCGAACAATAGTTCGCAAATGCGAACTCCCCAATATTCTGCCTGTGTTCGCAAATGCGAACAATAGTTCGCAAATGCGAAGCCCCCAGATTTGCCTTGGCTTCGCAAATGCGAACAAAAGTTCGCAAATGCGAACTTCCCAGCCTTAGCTTATTTTTCAAACTCCGGAAATTGGTCGGGGTTCGCAATTGCGAACCCATGTTCGCAAATGCGAACACAGAGACCTGTAAAACACGATTTTCAGTTCATTTCTTCACTTTTCACAACCCAAAAACACCCATTTGCGATTCTTCACGGACTCCCTCTTCTTCAAAACAATTGTAAGTCACTTTTTACTTAACTCTTTCAATTCCTAACAACATTAAACATGTTTTTCAATAGAAATCAAAGGTTTTCATGGTAGAATTTCTTGTTTTTGGAAGAATATAGGGTTTTCATGAATTGGGTAATTGGACCTCGAATTGAGGTCCGATTTTGAAATAAATCATATACTTGAACTCGTGGGGGAATGAGTAACCGGATTTTGGTCCGAACCCCGAGTTCCGACCATGTGGGCCCGGGGTCGAAATTCACTATTCCGGGGCAGAATGTTGTAAAAGTTGAAATTGGCCTTATGAATTAGTTTGTTGAGTAGTATTGATGATATTAAATCAATTGTGTATAGATACGATTGGATTGAAGCCGAATTTGAAAGGAAAAGGCATTGCCGCATATTGAATTGTTCGTAAACCATTTGAGGTAAGTGTTTGTTCTATCCTAGCTTGTAGGAATAGGAATTTAGTTATGTATAAATATTGTTGATGCAGAATTATTGGCTAAATACCGGTAATATATATATTTATGAATTGGGATAGTGTGGCACGCCGACCACTTATATATTTAAGAAATGGGATCGTGTGGCACGCCGACCACTTATATATTTATGAATTGGGATCATGTGGCACGCCGACCACTTATATATTTATGAATTGGGATCGTGTGGCGCGCCGACCACTTATATAATAAGAAATGGGATCGTGTGGCACGCCGACCACAAAGTGATTTAAATCTTGGCATTGACCATAGTTGCCGGTAGCCTATTGATATATTTGGGAGCGGGTGGTACGCCTACCACAAGATATAATCTATTGATATATTTGGGAGCGGGTGGTATGCCTACCACAAGATATAATTACTGTGATAGTTGGGAGCGGGTGGTACGCCTACCACGAGATATGAAATGAAAAAGGAATTGAGACATGAAAGTAATATTTATTCTGTTGACTAGATTATTCTGGATATCACGAGTTATTGACTGTTATTTCTGAGCAGAGTCTTTCCTTATAAATGTTTTGGTACATGTATATATATATATTGCAACTGTACAGGTTTATGTGGGTGACTGGCCTTAGTCTCGTCACTTTTTCGCTGGGATAGGCCAGGCACTTACCAGCACATGGGATCGGTTGTGCTGATACTACACTCTGCGCTCTTTTTGCGCAGATACAGGTTACGGACAGCAGCAGCGACAGTAGCGATTGTGGATATTCCGACTACGGAGACTACGAGGTAGCCGTGCAGGCGTCCGCATGACCCGTTGTCTCTTCTGTCTATGTATTTCATTCTGTTATCTCATGTATTCGAGATAAACAGCTTACATTTTCTTTCAGACCATTGTGTGTATTATTCTTAGAAGTTCGTGAGTATTGTGACACCAGTCTTTGGTAGTGTATCATGTTTGGGGTTTTTTTTATCATATTTGATAAGATTGACTAAGTCTTCCGCTAAGTTTAATTATTCCGCTGTAATTTATATGTTCTTTAATTTTAAAGTCCTAATAAGAATTTGGTAATTAATGGAGGTGTAATTAATATTTGGCTTGCCTAGCTTCCACTAGTAGGCGCCATCATGACCCCGATGATGGGAAATCCGGGTCGTGACAGAGATTACCTATATTAGCATTTTATTTGTAAGTATCGGTGTGACACAAGCTTCGGTACCTATCTTCGTGTGCATGTTTAATATTAAGCAGAGGAGTAAAACCTCGAAAGTGGAGTAAAAATATCACCTTTGCATCCTTGTCGGAACTTCGGGTTTTGCACTGTGACGACCCAAAGGGTCATCACTTATTTAGTTAATCATTTCGAGCTTCCTGAGGCCTTGAAAACCTCATTCTATGTTGCCTCAATTTACGTGCACGATCCGAGCATGTAGCCGGAAAGATTTTGTGATAGAAAATATGAATTCTATGAGAAATTTGGATAAAAATGATATTAATATTGATATAGTTGACTTCGGTCAACATTTTTGGTAAACGGATCCGGACCCGAGATTGGATGGTCCCGAGAGGTCCGTAGAAAAATATGGGACTTGGATATGCGTCCGGAGTCGAATTCTGAGGCCTAGAGCCCAAGTTATGAATTTTTATGTGAAATTGTTTTTGATGTAATTATTAAAGGAAATAAATTAATTGACCTTGGTATCGGGCTCGTATTTTGGTTCCGACGCCCGGTACAAGTCTTAAATATTATATATGTGATTTCCGTAAAGTTTGGTGACATTTGGATGTCGTTTGAGATGTTTTGGACCTTGAGTTCCAAGTTAAGAAGTTTTGAAAATCAAAAGTATGAAAATCATGAGTTTGAGGCTCGATTTGATTAAAACGAAGTGATATTGGCGATGTGATCGCACGAACAAGTTCATAATGTGTTTTTGAGGTTATGTACATGTTTGGTTTGGAGCCGGGGGGGCTCGGGTAAAGATTTGATAGGCCGTTGGATGAAATTCTGAATTTTTGAACTGCTGGTTTTTCACCCAGCTGTTGGCTTCGCAATTGCGAAGAATTTCTCGCAATTGCGAAGGGGACAATGTAAGGCAAGGCTCGCAAATGCGAACCTTTATCGCAAATGCGAAGCCCCCTTTGACCCAGCCTTGTTCGCAAATGCGAACAATTGTTCGCATTTGCGAAGGTCCCCAGTGCCTGCCTATGTTCGCAAATGCGAACAAAAGTTCGCAAATGCGAACATTCCCCATACTGCCTTGGTTCGCAAATGCGAACCATTGTTCGCAAATGCGAACACTGCCTTATACAGCATGTGTTCGCAAATGCGAACATTAGTTCGCAAATGCGAACATCCCTTTGTCTGCCAGTGATCGCAAATGCGAACAAATGTTCGCAAATGCGAACTTCCCGACCTTAGCTTATTTTTCAAACTCCAGAAATTGGTCGGGGTTCGCAATTGCGAACCCATGTTCGCAAATGCGAACACGGAGACCTGTAAAACACGATTTTAAGTTCATTTCTTCACTTTTTACAAAACAAAAACACCCATTTGCGATTCTTCACGGATTTCTTCTTCATCAAAACGATTGTAAGTCACTTTTTACTTAATTCTTTCAATTCCTAGCATCATTAAACATGTTTTTCATAAGAAATCAAAGATTTTCATGGTAGAATGCTTGTTTTTATTAGAAAATAGGGTTTTTCATAAATTGGGGAATTTGACCTCGAATTGAGGTCCGATTTTGAAACAAATCATATACATGAACTCGTGGGGGGATGGGTAACCGGATTTTGGTCCTAACCCCGAGTTCCGACCATGTGGGCCCGGGGTTGAAATTCACTATTCCGGGCAGAATGTTGTAAAAGTTGTATTTGGTCTTAAGAATTAGTTTGTTGAGTAGTATTGATGATATTAAATCAATTGTGTATAGATACGATTGGATTGGAGCCAAATTTGAAAGAAAAAGACATTTCCACGGAGTGAATTGTTCATAAGCATTCGAGGTAAGTGTTTGTTCTATCCTAGCTTGAGGGAATAGGATTATGTGTTATGTGATCGAGTGCGGTGTATGGGTTGTGGTGACGAGCATCCATACACTGGCGTCTAGTATGACCGTGAGTCATTGGAAAAATGATTATTTTGAGATATATTACAGATGAATTGTTATTGTTTTCCCTTGTTGGGACTTGTTGTGAAGATAATTATTGATTGCCCTTGATGGGACGGTTTATGAATTACTGTTTCTTTCTTTGCCCTTAACCGTGATTGTTATTTGGGTGAGGAAGAGTGATAATGCACGAAGGGTGATGCCGTGCCATGTTTATTTATTTATGCACGAAGGTTAATGCCGTGCCATGTTTATTTATTGATTATGCACGAAGGATCATGCCGTGCCCCTGTTATTGAACCATGTACGAAGGATCATGCCGTACTATGGATGTGAGGATGAGAGTAAAAGCACGAAGGGTGATGCCATGTACTTTATTTGTTTATTTGGTGAGGATGAGAGTAAAAGCACGAAGGGTGATGCCGTGCAATTGCTTGCTATTTCTTGAATTGATATTACTTGTGTTTACATTATAATTTATTTTTCCTTGTGAATTTATTAACTGTAGTTAATTGTTGAATTCTTTAAGATATTCCTTATTGTGTTAATATTTGATTATTCTTGTTATTTTGTGGTACACGTATATATATATATATACGAGTAGGCGCCATCACGATCCCGATATTGGGGAAAAAATCCGGGTCGTGACATGCACATTTCTCTAGTCTTCTTTCTTTATCTAAAAAGAAATGTGAATACGTCAATTCTGCTCTTGTAGGCGAAAACAGCAAGTGCTCCACATATTTGTGCTATCTGTTTGTTGGATTGCTATTGTTAAATACAGATAGACTTAAGAAATCTGCAATATTAATGAAAACCATTGAGACAAATCTATCTTTTGAGAAACTTCTTGTTTACTTGTTTTAATCGTATTTTGTAGTAGCACTTCCTTAAAATGCTAGTATGAGCGTGTAAATGTCACGTAGATGGTTTACAAACTATTGTTGAATATCATATGTGATTGTTTATTTATATTTATTTTATTTTATCATTTCAGGTCATAAAGTATGATATTCAAAACCATCTCTCATGGTAGATTTCATACAGTTGGAGAAACTTTCTTATGCCACTTATTGTATATAGCTACTTGATAAATAATTTATTAGATTCTAAATGATACTAGTTATTAGATTCAAATAGGTTAGTATTTTTATTATGTTGTTAACACTTCTAATTTATGGATTAGTAGTTCTGACGTGTGGATTAACTATTGAATTTTTGAAGAGAGTAACATTTTAAGATAAATAAGCATACTAGTAAATAATTACGTGGGAAAGTTCTCTCTTAATAGTTAGCCAACAAGAAAAATTGTTAAAAGGTCATTGTTATATCAATTACATGAACTTTTATCGACATTAATTAAAGCTAATAAATAAATGGATAAAGGTTAATTCAAGGGTAACTTTTAGCGGCCATTATATTTGTTGCCAAAACGGTTTTCTTTACCGATTATTAAATTGACTTTTAGTGGCGATAATAAAATATGCAAAAAGGTAGGGCCTATGGAAATTTTATTGAGTTTTAGTGTCCATTATAATTGCCAGTAATAATTGCCGCCAAAACTAACGGACTTTTAGTGGCCATAATAGGGGCCTTTACCAGCATTCAGATAAATGGCAGCTAATGGCTTTGCCGACGCTGGCTACAACGGCTAATAACTAATTGCCGGTAAATATATTGGCGGCTATTTTTATTGCTGCTATAAAGTATTTTAATTGCCACTAAAAGTCTTTTTTGTTTTTGTTCTCAGCTTGCGGACTTGTCGATCTAATATAGACACCGGCACTTCTTCATATGATTGATCCTCTGTAACTTGAACATCTTTGATAGGGACAACTCGAGAAGGGTCTCCAATACATTTTCTCAACATAGAACATGGAATACCGGGTGGACAAATTCTAATTCGGATGGCAATTCTAACTCATAAGCAACTTGTCCAATTTGTTGAAGAATTTTATACGGACCGATATACCTTGGACTCAGCTTACCTTTCTTCCCAAAATGCATAACACCCTTCATTGGTGAGATCCTCAGGAAAATCCAATCACCAACCTCAAACTCTAGATCATGACGTCGGACATTAGAATAAGACTTTTGCCTGCTTTGTGCCGTCCTCAATCGTTCCTGTATTACTTTCACCTTCTCAATGGCTTGGTGAATCAAATCTGGCCCATATAATTCTGTTTCACCGACTTCGAACCATCCAATTGGTGATCTACATCTCCTCCCATATAGTGCCTCATATGGGGCCATTTTAATACTGGAATGGTAGCTATTATTGTAGGCAAATTCTATGAGTGGAAGATGGTCATCCCAATTTCACTTAAAATCTAGAACACATGCTCCTAGCATATCTTCCAATGTCTGAATGGTATGTTCAGCCTGTCCGTCAGTTTGCGGATGAAATGCAGTGCTGAGATTCACCTGTGTGCCTAAACCTTTCTGAAAAGTCTTCCAAAAGTTAGCCGTAAATTGAGCTCCTCGATCCGATATAATAGATACCGGCACACCATGAAGCCTAACAATCTCCTTGATATACAATTTCGCATAATCTTCAGCCGAGTAAGTTGTCTTAACTGGCAGAAAATGAGCACATTTTGTAAGTCGATCAACTATCACCCAGATAGAGTCAAACTTATGATAAGATCGAGGTAATCAAATAACGAAGTCCATATTAATCACCTCCCATTTCCAGGTCGGAATCTCTATATTCTGAAGCAATCCACCGGGTTTCGGATGTTCTATCTTTACTTGTTGACAATTAGGACACTGGGCTACAAATTCTGCAATAGACTTTTTCATGTTATCCCACCAATATTGCTCCTTGACATCATGATACATCTTTGTTGAGCTAGGATGGATGGAATATCGGGATTGATGAATTTCATTCATAATCTTTTCTTGCAACCCTGCCACATCGGCACACATAATCGGCCCTGGTATCTCAGTGCCCCATTTCCTCCGATCTCAAAAGCGATAATTTTAAACTGCTGAATGTTCTCTCTCAATCGTAGTAAGATAGGATTTTCATATTTCTGTGCTTTTACCTCAGCTACCAAAGATGATTCTGATGTATTCTGTACAGTAACACTTCCGTCATCAGAGTCTAACAATCTGATTCTCATATTGGCTAGCTGATGAAGCTCTTTAGTCAACCCCCATCTACCTGCATCAATATGTACTAAGCTTCCCATTCACTTACGCCTAAGAGAATTTTCCACAACATCGGTTTTACCGGGATGATACAATATCTCGGTGTCGTAGTCTTTCAGTAATTCAAGCCACCTACACTGCCTCAAATTCAACTATTTCTGTTTGAAGATGTATTGTAGACTCTTGTGATCTGTGTAAATGTCAACATGGACGCCATATAAGTAGTGCCGCCATATCTTCAAAGCATATATTACTGCAGCCAATTCCAAATCACGGGTTGGATAATTCTTTTCATGCTTCTACAATTGTCTTGATGCATATGAAATCACCTTCCCATGCTACATCAACACGCACCCATAACCTATACCTGAGGCATCACAATATACCACATATCCTTATGTTCCTTCAGGGAGAGTGAGCATCGGTGCGGATGTCAATCGATCCTTCAGCTCCTGAAAACTACGTTCATAAGTTTTAGACCACTGGAACTTGGTAGCTTTCAGTGTTAACTTAGTCAATGGTGCTGATATAGAGGAAAACCCTTTTACAAACCGCCTATAATATCCTGGTAGCCCCAGGAAGCTACGGACTTCTGATGGTGTTGTAGGTCTCGGCAAATTCTTTACTGTATCAATCTTCTGAGTGTCGACACTAATACCTTCGTCAGATATCTCATAGCCAAGGAATGCTACTGAGTTCAGTCAGAATTCACATGTGGCGAGCTTAGCATATAACTTACGATCCTGAAGCATCTGTAATACTATCCGCAAGTGTCCCGCATGTTCCTACTCCGAACGAGAATACACCAGAATGTCATCAATGAATACAATCACGAACACATCAAGATAGGTCCTGAATACAGTATTCATGAGATCCATAAAAGCTGTTGGGGCATTTGTTAGCCCGAACGACATCACCATGAACTCAAAGTACCCATATCTTGTCCGGAAGGCCGTCTTTGGAATATCCTTCTCCTTAACCCTCACCTGATGATACCCTGAACGTAAGTCAATCTTAGAGAAATACTTGGCACCCTGGAGTTGGTCAAATAGGTCGTCAATCTTGGAAGTGGATACTTGTTCTTTATAGTAAACTAATTCAACTGCCGATAGTCGATACACATTCGTAATGACCCCTCTTTCTTCCGCACGAATAGGACTGACGTACCCTAAGGTGAAATGCTAGGCCTAATGAAGCTCTTATCTAACAACTCCTTTAACTGCACCTTCAACTCTCGCAACTCTGCCAGGCCCATTATATATGGAGGGATAGAGATCGGTTGAGTTTCAGGCAACACATCAATGCTAAACTCAATCTCCCTTTCTGGAGGAAGGCCTGGGAGTTCATTTGGGAAAACATCTGGAAATTCATTGACAATGGGGATAGATTGTAGAGTTGGCAGCTTCGTCCCCGCATCCCTAATGCGAACAAGATGATAAATGTAACCTTTTGAGATCATTTTCCTTGCCTTAATATAGGAAATAAACCTACCTTTCGATGTAGCAATGTTCCCCTTCCATTCAATGACGGGTTCACCAGGAAATTGAAACCTAACCATCTTCATACGACAGTCAACATTTGCATAGCATGAGGCCAACCAGTCCATTCCAAGTATCATATCAAAATCAACCATTTCTAACTCAAATAAATTTGCCGAGGTTTGACGACTACAAATCATCACAGTGCAACCTCTATATACCCTTGTAGCAATCACAGAATCTCCTATTGGAGAAGATACCGCAAGGGGTTTACTTATCAATTCAGGTTCAGACTAAACTTATTAGCCACAAAGTGTGTAACATATGATAATGTAGATCCCGGATCAATCAGCGCATATACATCATAAGAAAACACAGACAATATACCTATAACAACATCTGGAGACGACTCGAGATCCTGTCGACCTACTAGAGCATAGGTTTAATTTTGAGCACCACTCAAACTCGTCCATGCACCTCTACCTCTACCACGACCTGTCGACTACTGAAAACCCCGTACTGGAGGTCGAACCTGATGAGGAAGAACCAGACACAGATCTAGTCGGTTGAGCCATACTATCACCTCCCCTGTTAGGACAATCCCGCATCATATGGCCAGGCTTTCCGGAAGAATAACATGCATCAGAACCTCGATGGCACAGTCCAAAGTGGGCCTTGCCGCACTGATCACAACGTGACATTGGGGGTTTCGTCTCACTAGTATTCCTGTGATGTTGCAATCCAGATGCCTGCGAACTCTGACTTGGACCAGAATAGGATCGATCATATCGATGCCTCTGAAACTGTGGAGGAGCACTAGCTACAGATGGCGCCGAACTCCTCGAAGACTAGGGCCTAGCGCTACCTCTAAAGTCATCAGAATACCTTGCAAATCTCGCCCTCTTATGCTGGCCCCCTATTCTTCTCCCTATCTTCCCTCTGCTGGCGCTTACGATCCTCTAGGGTCTTTGCATAAGCTTGAATATGGGAAATATCCATGCCTTCTACCAAAGAGGCTGTCATACACTCATTTATCAGATTGGGTCCCAACCCGTTTATGAAAAAATGCACCCTATCACTCATCTCGGCCACCATATGGGGAGCATACCTTGCTAAAGAATCAAACTGCATACTATACTCTCGCACACTCATATTACCTTGTCTAAGGTTCAAGAACTTATCAGCTCTAGCTTGTCATATCTCAACTGGCAAATAGTGATGAAGAAAGGCCCCAGAAAAATCCTTCTACACAGCTGGAGGAGCGTTCGGACCCCTGGATCTCTCCCAACTATCATACCAGAGAACCGCTAAATCCCATAGCCGATAAGAAGCCAACTCTACTGCCTCTGTATCACTAACATGCATAATCCGTAGTATACGATGAACCTGGCCAATAAAAGTCTGCGGATCCTCCTTGGGGTCTGATCTGGTAAACACTGGAGGGTCTAAATTAATAAAATCACGAACTCTCGTACCAACTGGTTTATCAGCAGCACCTGTATTCTGTCTCAGAGCCTGAGCAGCTACCCAGCTAGTCAATAACAGCAAAGCACTTCGCATATTCTGGTCTGTAGTGCCAGACGGAGGAGCTGGAGGTGCCGGGTGCCTCCTAATATCCTCTGGAGGAGATGGAGTAGATGAGGTATGAGACGACATGTCACTCTAAGCCTCATTTTGGCCTGCTCTGGCTTGGGGCACCTGACTGGAACCCTCTCCCGCAGCTGTATCAAGCCGTCTACTAATTGTTTGCTTCCTAGTCGAAGGCATCGCTAAAAGAAAACAAGGTGAATATTAGAGACAAACACTTACCATTCAACTCTATGCACGATCTAGATTCAGGAAGAAGGTAACAACCCTAGATGTCATGTAGCCTCTTGATAATAAATGTGGTGCGCTACACATCCATAATCAAGACTCTACTAGACATGGCTCATAGACAATACTTAGGACAGACTTGCTCTGATACCAAGTTTGTCACGACCCAAACTAGAGGACCATGACTAGCATCCGACTATACTTACCGAGCACCAACGTACATTTTATCTAACCTTCTTTATTATCTTTTAGGACTAAGGAGAGCAATATAAATGGTAGACATGTATCATGGACAACCAATAATAAAATATGATGTCATGAACCTACATAACATGGGATGACCAGACAATCAATAAACTATATACATATGGTACAAGCTACCATGCTAAAATGAAAGACTATAAAACAAAAACCAGCCGACAAGGCATACCAAACTATACATGAGTCGACACTTGTCTATAAGCCTCTAAAGGAACAAAAGTGCTGCAATATAGCCGGAACAGGTCCCCGACATACCCATAATGTCTATATCAAAAATGCATACCAAGACCAAGGCAAGTCCGTAGGAGGGATCTCGCCAATCACCGCTGAACTGGACAACCTACTGTGATGGGGGAGCTGCACCTGCCTGTCTATCAGGACCTGCAACACGACATGCAGCATCCACAAACAAAAGGATGTTAGTACGAATAAAGTACTGAGTATGTAAGGCAGATAACCATAAATACGAATAGTAATGTAAGCATGGATAGATTATACAACCTATAACATTTGAGTACCTTTGAGGGATACTGACATGAAATGCATGATACATATGTATAAATACATAATCTTTTAAAACATACGCCTCTGTGGGCATCATCATCATCATATCGTACCCGGCCGTAATAGGCTCAGTAAAAACGTACCCGACCATTATAAGGCTCGATAAAATCGTACCCATCCACGTGGAGCTCGGTAAAACCCAACTAATCAGTGGTTGCACAATATGTACCGTACCCAGTCGACTATAGCGCAGCTCGGTAGAGTAAAATAGATACATTTATATAATGCATGCTCGACTCATGGATACACCTTGTAGACCTTTCAGAGTGACGTAAGGTCGGTATCCTATGTACACCTTATTAGGACTAGCTCTTCATTATGAACCTTATAGGAATCAGGAAGTACCAACAAGATTGATGACATAAGAATAAGAGAAGCAACATCAACATCAATCATTCCATAAGAGGGGAAACAATGTAAGTACTGCTAGCTTCTAAGAGTAGAGTATCTTTGGAAGCTCGTTCATTACATTATGTACAATCGGAGTCGTGCAAAAGAAGGAAAGGGATAGCCTCACATACCTTGTATATACTGCCCAAATCTCAAGCTATGCAAACGTCACGACTCCTTAGTCTATAATAGGAGAAATGACACTATCGTTAACGTTTAAGCGTCACAACTATTATGTACCAACCACAACCTATTTTGTGATGAAACGGACAGCACCAACCCTATTTATATGAATTCCCACATGTGAAAACAATCACCATACCGCCCAAACAACATCAATGTTAATCATATTGAACATCCCAAAACAGTCCACCAACCTATAACATTACTACCAAGCCTTTCGATATATATAGTTCTAGTTTCAATGACTTAGCCGCAACTTGGATAATCTTAAATACATACAGAGTAAGAGGTTCATTACCTTAATACAAAAATAACAACTCCAATTTCACCTTCATTCTCCACGAAATATCTCTCCAATTCTGCCACAAAAACATAGAAGTGAAGCTAGCAATCAATTAGTATTTCTTTTTGGCACTAGAATCACTGTAGAAGGCTTGAAATCACCTAGGGTTGATATTAAGAACTCGAGGGAGTATTTCTAGAACATAAAACCTTTAAAAAAAACCCCACACAAGCAGTAGCAACACAAACATGAGCAACAACAAGAAGAAAACTTACTAGCGCCACGTGATTCCCGATACTTGATTTGTGTTATTTGCCCTTTGTTTGGGTCTTGAACCTTGAGAGAACCTTGAGAGGGTGTTCTTAGGGTTATAAGGTCTGAATATAGTGAAAATAAATGACTTAAAATGGGTTGGAGGCGTCCTATATAGATCAAAATGTCTTAAATCACCTAAAGTGGGCCCCATAGAGAGGTGCTTGGCGCAGTCTCGCAAAAATGCGAATATCTCTCTACTCCGAGATTGTATTGACGAACGGTTTCACATATGGCCTTCGTGTAAATTTCATAACCTAGATGTAAAAAAGAATAATATTTCGTACAAAAATCCTTCAGGGTCGTCTTAAAATACTATCCTAATTAGGTATATACTCTTGTAAAATGATTACGATTTTTTTTAGAAAAAATAAAAATTTGAGTATGCGTTAGCGCAAATTTGGCCAAACTATTTCTTAATAAACAAACAAAGAGATATTATTCGTGGACATGTTCGCGTGGCATAATTTGACACATAAAAAGAATGAGTATACGTTCGCGTAATTCAATTCTTCAAATACGAATAATTCAAGTAATTAAAAGCGGTAAAAAGATAAATACACATAAGTCTTAAAATCAGTAATTAATTAATTTTAATAAGCCAAGTATGATCAAAGCGACCGTGCTAGAACCACGAGATCCGGGGGTGCCTAACACCTTCCCTCGGGTCAACAGAATTCCTTACTGAGAATTTCTGGTTCGCAGACTTCATTTGGAAAGTCGAAAACTTCCTCAATTTGGGATTTAAATAAATCGGTGACTCGGGACACCATAATTTATTCCAAGTGGTGACTCTGAAATAAATAAATTATCTCATTTCGAATATTGTCACTTAAATTGGAAAAAATTCCCTTGTGCATTATCCTTCGGGGTAAAGCACGTCAAAAGGAGGCGTGACAACTCTGGCGACTCTGCTGGGGATTAAAACCAGAACTTTTTGGTTCAGGGTTACAAAATTCGATCTTATTTTATGATTTTTATTTGGCTTATTTATTATTAATATTATTGTATTTTGTAAACCTCGGTGCTAAAATGCTATATGTTTACCGCTTTAATATTGTTTGAATTTGTATATAACTATTTTCTTACGTCACCCTCTGAGTCTTCTGAATTTATGGTGCTCACGTGCGCGTGGCCCACTTTCTGTTAGAAGTCAAACCAATCAGAATGGGATTGGGTCAAGTAACTAGGCCAGGCTGAATTTCGTGCTCCCAGTACGTTGCCCCCACTCCGGCTTGAGTTGTCCGCTCGGGTAAGCCAAGTATAGAACAACAAACCTAAGATTCTAAACTTAGAATAACAGAGCCTCACGCCGGATCCCTAGTAGGAACGTTTATTCGCATCACATGCATTTGACTTTGGAGACTCAACACTAGGGTTAAGTCTGTCTAGGACAGGTGTACACGAAATATAAAGACCAATATGATGCATCCTACTTGCTATTTGTGCATTCATTTATTTCAGATCTACATGTTGACCGGCTTAAAAAAGAATTTTAGAAAGACAACAATATAAGGATAAAGGAGTTAATCGCCTGATTTGAAGAAAAATGTCGAAAACTCTGCCATTTTTTTTATTTTATAAAATCATAAATTTTTTTTTAAAAAATAGTCTGTTTCATTAAGTAGAACTACGCTAGTTTGATTCTCACCGGATGTGAGATACGTAAGCAACCCATATCAGGCTCAACTTTATTTTTTTTTAAAAAATAAAAAATAAAATAAGGGTAAATAAATGTTTTTATCTTGCTACAAATTAAGATGTTATTATTTTTTAAAAAATAGCCAAATGTCTTTGAAAAGAACACAGGAAGTCTCTTTTTGCAAGAACAACCACTTTTAGTTATTTAAAATTTTTTTTTGTTTTGTTTTGTGAGAAAACTCAATTTCTTTTCATCAAAAATAATAAGGGGTTTTGTTAACAAAGCTGAATATTATTTTTACGATAATGATTATTTTTTTTTGTGTCTTGATTTTTTCTAAAAAATAAACTTTTTTATCACTTCCAGATATAAAATGAATACCGTTCAGACTCACCCAATCACAGATATGGAATAGTTTCTATTACAACTTCATATGTGGTGGTATGATTTGGGAAAAAACGGACAAGAATGGGTCACTAAGTATCTAGGAGCTCTCACAGATATCATGAAGGTCAAACCACGTGATGACTTGATTACGGCACTAGTAACTTTCTAGGATCCCGCTCACAATGTTTTTTGCTTCTCGGATTTTGAGCTTACTCCCACCTTGGAAGAAATAGCCGGGTATTCTGATTTTGACGAGAAATTGAGAGACCAAATCTGATATTACCAAGGTCCCTTTCTATATATCGATTCTTCTATCTTTTAAATATCGGTAAGCAGATAAAAAAGAACAATATTGTCAATGGATATTGTTCTTTCAGCTTTCTATACTCCAGGTTTGGAAAGCCTGATGGGTTTGAAATTCATGAAAAGGGCCTCACCAACAAGCAAAGCAAAGATACTTGGTAGATTTACCGGTGTTTCGCTTTCATCGTGGCTTTTCTGGGAGTTATGGTATTCCCAAACAAGGAGTGGACAATCGACATTCGCATAGCCAGAACTGCACAAGTCCTTACCACCAAAGATAACCACACTCTTGCCCCAATCATTCACTCCGATATCTATCGGGCATTGACTTTGTGTGAGTCAAGGGCAAAATTCTTCGAAGTATGTAACATTTTGTTACAAATGTGGCTGACCGAGCACCTCCAACGTCATCCCAGGTTCATGCAACATTGTCCAAGGGGGAATAACTTCATTGAAAGTTATGAAGAAAGGACAAAAGATTATGAATCTCCAGAAGGAGTGGAAGCCTGGGTGGCCCATCTAAGATCTTTGGTCGCAAATCAGATTGAGTGGACCTTAGGATGGCTCTCGTTAAAAGAGGTGATACACATGTCGTCTTTAAGGGGTTATCTATTGTTGTCTGGTTTGAAAAGTGTCCAGCCGTACGCGCCACAGAGAGTATTGAGACAGCTGGGAAGGTACCAAGTGGTGCCTGAAGACAAAGATTTAAGCATGCAAGTGATTGAGCTGCACCTCGAAGCCAAACTTCCGGAAGCTTTAATCCAGCAAATCTGGAATAGGTGTCGATACTTGAAAGAGGATACCCAAGTTCCAGATACTACTAAAAATGAAATCGACAGGAGTTATGCCAGGTATTTTGAGAAGAGGTCTTGTGTAGATGATGAGCCAGAACCCGATCGCAAAAGGCCCATAAAAAGGCCACATGTTCAAGCTTTTGATAATAAAATTCAAGAACAATTAGTGTGGGGTGAAAAAGAAAGGGGATACAAAGCCACTATTCACGCCTTAGAAGAGAGCATAAGGAACCTCAATTTTGAGAGAAGTTTAGAAGCGCAAGAGGCAGAAGGAGAAAAGAAGATACTGACTTGCAAGAACAAAACCCTTCATACTCAGTTCCAACGAATGAAAAAAGCATCTGAAACCCCGGTAAGAAGTTGGAAAGATCAAATAATCTTTACCAACATGATAGAAAAGATGCAAGATTATGACTTCATATTAACAAAAACTAAAAAAGCGTTAGCCAAAGCTAACGAGGAGATCATACAGTTAAATGAAGAAGTCGAATCTGGTAGGGAACGTCAAGTAATGTTATTTGAAGAAGAAAGGGCTCGATTGGAAAGGGAAAAGGACCGTTGGATACGCTCAGAAAGTCAACTCCGTGCACAACTGGAAAAAATGAAAAGAGAGCATCGAAACTCAGATATCGATAGGGAGAGAGCACAAACAAGGCTCGAACAAGCTGGACTTCGAGCTCAGTTGGAAGCGGCTTTAGATAGTGAAGGTCATATAAGAGATATAGCCACCACTCACCAACAACGGTTACAAAACCAAGACCAGAATCTCCAGGATTTCAGAGCACAAGTCCATGATTTGGCTGTTTACACTTCACAAAGTTATGTGAATTGCCAAGGTATGGATTGTGAAAGGTTTCTAGAACACGTGCCAACTTTCGCTCGTCATCTTGCAATGGAGTTGGAAAGGATGTATCGCACATTAGGAGGTCAACCCAATCAAGATCCACAGTGAACAGAAAATCCAAGAGATTGAAGATTGTGGAGGATGTCTAGGTCTAATTTTCTTATGTCTGGTTGTGATTCAAAGTTTGTTTTTTAGTTATTATCTCAGTGTAATTCCTAGCACTTGTTTTATAATAATAACTATTTTTTATCCGAACTACACCCGGTCTAATTCATATGGGGACATAATACGTAGGCAACCCACATAAGATTCGACCATCACTTAAAGAAAAAAGAGGGTATAAAAAAGGTTGATAAAAAGATGAGGGGAATGAAAGCAAAGAAAAAGTATAAGCCGGATACATGTAGCAACACGTATAACTGTATAAGTGCATCACACCCAATGTGAGATTACTTATCTGTTATGTTGTTTCAGACTAACCGTTTGTTTGCCAAATTCCAGGTTTTCTTTTTAGAAAAAGGTGGTTGATTTTGTGGTAATCTGGCCTCTCATTCGTATTTCACAAGGTCCAAAGGAAACGTTCAGAGGCTCGTTACTGAATCAGAAGAAAGTACTCATCCTTACTTTACGAGGTCAAAAGGAAAGATCAACATGTCTTCCGAAATCCCTCTACCAACAGTTCCCGTTCTAGAGGAAATTTCCATATCAGCCGTTCCGGCTACTGAATCAGCAGCTACAGAAGAAAATAGGATTTTGCGCTGTCGCATGCTGGAAATGTTAGATGATTGGAATAATGGGAAGGAGCCCCCAAGTCTAATCCCTGGGTTCCCCGAACTATTCATTAGACCAAGTGGGATTTCTAATACCCCTACCAATTACCCACCTATTCTGTTTGGGTATTCTACCGTCAGAACTCTCTCCGAATCACCCTTTTCCTATCCTTGGGTGACAACAACAGATACGGCCACAAGAACATCTACTGGGTTGCCAGTTCCAATTACGGCGCAACCCGTCACACATGCTCCTATCTTTGACTCCTCTTCTTTTACATTCCTAGCACCACCTCTTTCGCTGGATCCTACCCAGTTTGCTACCAATGTTTACCCTCAGCCACCTCGATATGAGTTCATGCCAGGCCCAAATCCAAAAGCTCCCGAACAGGATGAGATGGCAAAGAGGATGAGAAGCCTGGAACAAAGTTTAAAAAGCATGCAAGGTCTAAGCGGGCAGAAGAGTGTTTCTTAGGAAGATTTATGCATGTTCCCATATGTCCATTTGCCGTTAGGCTTTAAAAAGCCAAAATTTGAAATATATGACGGGCATGGCGACCATATTGCTCACCTAAATAAATATTGCAATCAGTTGCGAGGTGCCGGCGGAAAGGAAGAATTGCTGATGGCATATTTCGGAGAAAGCCTGAACGGGATAGCCTTAGAATGGTACATATATCACGACATATCTCGATGGCACATTTGGGACGATCTGGCCAGAGATTTCGTAAAGAAGTTCCAGTACATCATTGACATTACGCCAGATAGGAATTCCTTATCAAACCTGAAGAAGAAGCCCTCAGAAAGCTTTAGAGAATATGCTATCAAGTGGTGCGAGCAAGCATCCAGGGTGAAACCCCCCATGGACGAAATAGAAATGGTCACAACTTTCCTCCAAGCTCAGGAAACAGACTATTTACAGAACATGATGTCAGCAATGGGAAAACCTTTCGCAGAGGCGATCAAGATCGGAGAAATGGTAGAGAATGGTCTAAAAATAGGAAGAATTTTGAGTCAGGCGGCCATTCGAGCGACCTCCCAAGCCATCCAAGGAGGGTCCGGAGGGATGGCCTAAGGAAAAAGAAAGAAGAAACAATCATGGCAGCAGGTGGAGATAGGAGGTACCGAGCTGCAAGGCAAGTATTCTCAGAAAGGCCCCCCCAACATTATTATACGCACCACGGTATGGTCTATGATCCTCTGCCTCCACCCTATGCAGTCATGAATGCACAGCTTTTTGGCCGGCCGCAGCCACCAGCTAACAGAAACCCACCTCCATTCCAAAGAAATCAACCTCCATACCAGTACAACTTCCGACCTAATAACACTCGCCCTCGTGAACACCCAGGACGAACTTTACACCGATTGGGGAACCATATTCCACCCTCTTTCCCAAACTCATAAAACAGAATCTATTACAGACCGTTCACCAGAATAGGCAGGATCCAGATTCTCCAGCTTACCAACGAGGAGTATATTGCGCTTATCAGTCGGGAGTTGAGGGGCATATCACTGATAATTGTTGGACCTTAAAGAAAGCTGTGCAAGAATTGATCAACCAAGGGAGGATAGTGTTTACTGATGAGGATGTTACAAATGTGACAAATAACCCACTGCCGCCCATAACAATGGGCCAGTGATCGGAATGATTTGCGAGGATAAAGTGTTTGATCCTGCTTTGAAAGCAATAATTGCCATCGCCGACATGGAGAAATGGCCTGATGCTGCCCAAAAACAAGAAAGAATAGGGAAGAAGAATAAAATGTCCAAAACCGGGTTTGAAAGGAAATCAAGACAAAAGCAAAAAGGACAGCACCTCAGAAGAACGTAGTTCTTTAAATCCCACGAGGTCAATCAGAAAGGCCCCTGACCATAAGTGCTTCAAAAAAGTTTCAACTAAAGAGGGAAACAACAATGTATGTGCCCAAAGGAAGCTTTGTGGTCCGAAAGGCGATTAAACCACTGCAGCCAAATGAACCAGTGGTTATCGCATGCATGGAACAGAAACCCATGATAGAACCGTCCGTAGCACCTTGGAATTATCAACAGACGGTGGTTACACACAAAGGAAAAGAGGTCACAGGGGAATCATCTGGGAACATCTTGGCGCATAAGTATTTGGACACACAAGAGGTCAATAATGCCACATGGAAGCTTTTCCCATCCAAGAAGTCTGTAAGCGCTAAAGAAGCACATGTCTTTTTCTAGAAAATCAAATGCCTGACTATGAGGTGATAGACCAATTGCGCAAGTACCCGGAACAGGTTTCCATGTTGTCCTTTTTGATGAAGTCCACTGAGCATCAAAAGGTTTTGTTAAAAACATTAAATGAAGCATATGTGCCAGTGGAGATTTCGGTTGAGAATCTTGAACGAATGACGGAGAGGTTCTTCGCAGTCAATCAAATTCCTTTTAGCAAAGCTGATTTGCCTCCGGAAGGAGCAGCCCACAACAAGGCTCTGCATTTGACCGTGAAATGTGAAGGTTTCTACGTTAAAAGGGTCATGATAGATGGGGTTTCTGGGGTAAATATTTGCCCGCTTTCAACTTTGCAGCACATGAAAATTGGGGTCGAGAGAATTTGACACAACAATGTCTGTGTATGGGCTTTTAACGGCATAAAAAGAGACACGATCGGAGAGATCGATTTGGTTTTTACCATTGGCCCAGTTGATTTCGAAGTAACCTTTCAGGTTCTTGATATGGACATTGTCACACCTCCTTTTGGCGTTGGCCCGCGTGGGCGCGAGGGTAAAAAGGAGTTTTTTTTCCAATTAAAGGACAATCAAAACGGGATTAATTTATTAAGAGATTCAGAGTCGCCATTTAGGAGATTTATGGTGTCCCAAGTCACCGGTTTGAATCCCGAATTGAGGAAAGATTTGACTCTATTTAACAGCCTGCGAACCAGAAATCCGGATAAGGAATTCTGTTAACCCGGGAGAAGGTGTTAGGCATTCCCGAGTTTCGTGGTTCTAGCACGGTCGCTCAACGGTTATATTCGGCTTATTTATCTAATTCATATCATGCTTTAATTTATGAAAATTTTAACTTTTAACCGCTTTTAATATTATTATTTAAAGAATTATGACATTGTGAAAATGCATCTCAACCACGTTGCAATCAATGCACCCGTAATTGTTAATACATTCTGACTCCGTTAAGATTTAGATTTGAGTCGCATAAATGCGCACCCGATTTTATGAAGGTAGTGTTGAATGACGGTCTTAAAGTAACTAGCGTATTGTTAACTTTTCGGGAGGCCATGAAATTACTAAATGGCATGTACCGAATTCTAAGGATTTAAAAGAAAATTAATTAAAAAAAGAAGGTCATGCAATTATCACTTTTTGTTTGGTACTGCGCATCTCAAATTATTCTCATAGGCTTTACTCAACTAAAACAAAGCTACAAATATTCATATTCATAGGCCAAATTATTGAATTCTTTCACTAGTAAGTTAATATATCAATTAAATAAAAAAATTTCATGTTTATTAAGAATGTGACAGTATACCTTACCTACACAATTCAATGAGATTTCTTAATGAATTAGACCGTATTTTTGCGGAATAATGAAAATTAAGGTAAATGAGATTCTTATCGAATGAAATCCAAAATGATCTAAACCATCCAAAGAAAAGCTTCATGACTATTAGTAGTAGGTCTTTGCACTTTTACTCTTGTCTCTCTGTCATCTAACTGCTCATAGTTAAGGGAAAATGGGGATCGAGGAAGTGAAAAATACATGATAGAGAAGTTGAAGGAAATGTTACTTTTGCTTGATAACTTAAATGGTCAATTTCTTGGTTGGTTGGACAAAGGGATAATATTAACAGAAAAGAACCAAAACTGGATATCATGGTTTTTAACTCAATATGAAACAAGCCAAATTACACACGGCCATGTCTCATATCTGAAACGAACACTTTGCAACTGAAAGAGCGAAGAATTTTGCAAATGCTTATAAGAGATTATGCTTTCGAAGCTTGCTAACTATACTAATATTAACGAAATTTTGCAACTAAGAATAGAAAATAAACCATTAATGAATTAACAGCCCATTCATAAAGATTTCACAACAAAAAATTTATCTAATAGTATAGCACCAGAACAACAAAAAAAAAAAAAAAACGAAAGGAACAAATATGAAACTAAAACTTCATAGAAAACACCATTGCCTTTATTTCATCCTCAAATTGAGATATACTTCATAATAAGGTTGGAATTGGTACCTGGAAATGGACGAACAGATAGAGAACAAGTCAGTACAGCACTTGACAACAGCAGTCCACTTCCAATCAACACAGTAGCAGTCCAGTTCAAACAAGATTGATTTGAAACCAAAAAAACAACTTCATAGACTCAAGCCAATTCGAAGAAAACCCAACAACAATATAACTTTTTTTTCCGGATAAATCACACCAAGCTATAACCAACTAGATTTAGTAATTTGAATTGTGAAACTGACACAAAATCCGACAGGCCAGAACCTCCAAACCAAACTTTATCCTAGTTTTCAAAGGAGAATCACTTCAAACTAATTCAAACACACACTGAATCTCTTTTCTCTATCCCCGAGAAGAATCTCCTGTCTTTAAACTTTTTCTCTTCTGTTTTTCTCTTTCCCCCTATGTATCAAACTCTCTCTGTCAGTCAGTGTGTCCTTAAACTCACCAGCTCCTCAATCATTTCTCTCTGCCTACTGTCTATGTCTGTTTTTCAAATCTTAAAGCTCTCCAATGTGTATCCCCCACTGTGTGTCTCCTCCTCTCTCACTGTTTATCCTCTAATACTTATAGTTCAAACAACTCCTAAAAACTAAAAGGATCAGAACTCACCTCTGCCCATCCCTTTCTCTGCCCAACACATTAGATTCCCTGGGCAGGCCCATCCCTCTATTTTTACCACTATACTATGTCTAAGTATGGGATGTTAATATTAAATTGATAAGTGCAGGGCACTAATAGGACACCCTGCTGTACAGCAGGTTCCATTTGGCTATCCTCATGTGCATTGCACTCTACCAGCTAACCCCATTAGTTCCTAACTACACGCAGCTATATCCAAAATGCCCTTAATTTTAAATTAAACAATTACTCACAGTTATCAAACCAAGAAAAGGTTCGGATGTAACTAGGCAATTCTAATGATATTTCTGCCAACATGCTAACAGTCGATCTTACGACGACATTCGTTTAATCAACCACGACCTATATAATCGATAACGAATAATCGATATTCAAACTATGGCCTACGGGTAGACTCAGGGGCCACAATCCGAATTAACAATTGGACGACCTTACACGACTTAAACACACAATGCAATCACAACAAATATAAACAATCGTACAGACAACATTTACTGACCAAAATAAAAGGTCTGTTGGGGTAGAAGAACAGATTTTAAAAAAGAGATAAAGGAAAACAATCACTCATACGATAATCAAGCAAAACATAAGAATAAAGGAGGAGGAAAATACCTCAGACAATGACAAAAATGGGAATAGTCTTGGGCCATTTCGGATTCGAACTTGGATTTTGAAGTTGAACGGAACTTAATCGAAGTATTTTCGACTGAAAATACTTCGATTAAGGTCTATTAGACTCCAAACTTTTAATTAATCGGACGAGAATCCTTTTTGTTTGAATTTTAGGGTTCCTAGGCTCAATTTGGGGTTCGACTAATTCCGGTCGGATTTGAGCCGGACCAACGGTGGTGTGGAGATTAGGAAGGTCATGGGAGCAATTGGTACGAATTTGGGGTTGATTGTTATAGGTTTTAGTTCGGCTCGAATCTTCAATCGAAGATTCGAGCGGTTCAGGATTGATTCGAACCAAACCTTACTTGGATTCGACGAGAGGGGATCATGGTGGTCAAGTGGTGTTGTTTTGGTGGCCGGCGGCATTGTTGCCGCCGGGTTTTGGGCGGGAGAAGTGTCCGGCGGCGGCTAGGGTTTTAAGGGAGAGGGCTTCACTCAATCTCTGAAATTAGAGAGACGAAAAATGAGAGGGGGGGTCTGACTTAGGGGGGCGTGGGGTGCAGTTTGGATCTTATAGACTGGGGGAAAAATTTAATCTTGGCTGTTTGATCAGATGGGATCAACGGCTGAGACCTATTGAGGCTGAAACGACGTCGTTTGGCCGGTCTCTTGGCTTGACTGACTGGACCGGGTATAAGGGGTATTTAGATTGGACCTGTGAATTACATTGGGCCTGGTTTTGCTGGCCTGGAGATGGCCCAATTCCGATTTTCCTTCCTTGTTATTTCCTAAACTAAACTTTATATTGTATTATATATATATATATATATATATATATATATATATATATATATATATATATATATATATATATATATATATATATATCGGATTAACTTGTAACACATATAATTAATTTTACTAACAATTAACATAAGTAAATACCGAATCCTTACAAATATACATTAAAATGACAAGAAATGCGAAAAAATACATTTTTTTTATGATTTTCTCATTTTCGTAAAAAATAAACTTAACTATTTCTATGTACAGAACTAATCCTACAAATATAAATGCAACATATTTGGTACATATATTTTGTTTATTAATTTAAACAAATAGACACGGGCACACAAATGCGAACACATAAGAAAAAGAACATGTAATCCCCAAATATTGCAAACAAACACAAAAACTCTTTTATTTTTGACATTTTTGGAGTAATTCTCGTATAGGGCAAAAATCACGTGCTCACAGCTGCCCCTCTTTGTGCGGAAACATGAAGAGTTTTCGTGCAAAGATAATGAGCGGATACGAGTGATTTTTTGCCCGTTCAAGCACTCCGTATGAAGCATTTTTTGGAAAAGTTTGACCGAACCTTGCTTCGAAGGTCTCCTACATATCCCTGGCTAAAAGGGAATCAGGTCAATGTAGTTCGGGAAGTTTTGGTAGCTGGGACTACCATGACTGCTGTGATCTTGCTGTTACATGCTTTTGTTGTTGTTGCCACTGCTTAACCAATCTCCTTATTACACCGTGCTAAACAAAAATAAGAAGCTAGACTAAGTTACAGTACTGCAAATTCTTATCAATCCTTTTAACTTGATCTTGTCATGTTTCTTGCCGTCCTGCTGGCTCTGATGTTTCTTCACATGCTTCTTCTCCTCTGACAATTGTTATCTCGGCCTATCTTGATTGCCGAACTCCGAACATTGGTCCTTTCTTTGTGACCGTCGAACTATTCTCCTTCGAAGTCTGGACCCATCTTTCTGATCCTTGTTGCCTTCCTTTTGATTACGAACTTGGATTCATGCCGGGGATTTCCGTTATACTCAACCGCTTTCCTCAACCAAATTCAAAAATAAATCGCCACTCCATTCTTCAGGCGGGCTCCCTGACTTCCACTACAACTTCAAAATAAATCGCCACTCCATTCTTCAGGCGGGCTCCCTGACTTCAACTACAACTTCAGAACTAAATCGCCTTCCTTTGCTTCTTGTACCATTTTATTCTTGCTGCATCGACTCTTGAACAATCATTTCTCCTAAATTACCTTGTTTCGGAACTGCTTTCCTCCTGGGTCGTGTTGCTTTCCCTCCTGACTGCTGGGGATATCTTTAGAACTGTTTACTTGTCTGCTGAGGATAATGATGCTGGGAAAATTTTCCTTCATTACCTCCTCTCCTTTGACTCGTGCGCTTGAATTTGCGTTGGGATCTCTTGTTGTAACCCTCTGCTTTATGGTGGGTTACTGGTTTCAAGACCTGCAATGTAAAGACTGAAGACTTGCCTCTTGTTATACAGGTAGGCGCCTGCTTTTAGTAGCAACTTTTGAATTTAAAATGCATGTTGGCAATAATTTACAAAATATGCAAAATAAAACAAACGTAAAATATCCCATTCGAGGGCGGATAGTCCCATTGTATCCTATTCGAGGGCGGATACACCCATTGTATTCTATTCGAGGGGGAATACTCCCATTGTATCCTATTCGAGGGCGAATACTCCCATTGTATCCTATTCGAGGGAGAATACTCCCATTGTATCCTATTCGAGGGCGAATACTCCCATTGTATCCTATTCGAGGGAGAACACTCCCATTGTATCCTATTCGAGGGCGAACACTCCCATTGTATCCTATTCGAGGGCGAACACTCCCATTGTATCCTATTCGAGGGCGAACACTCCCATTGTATCCTATTCAAGGGCGAACACTCCCATTGTATCCTATTCGAGGGCGAACACTCCCATTGTATCCTATTCGAGGGCGAACACTCCCATTGTATCCTATTCGAGGGCGAACACTCCCATTGTATCTTATTCGAGGGCGAATACTCCCATTGTATCCTATTCGAGGGCGAACACTCCCATTGTATCCTATTCGAGGGCGAATACTCCCATTGTATCCTATTCGAGGGCGAATACTCCCATTATATCAATGTATGAAAGTGAACAAACCTGAGACGTCCTGTTCGAAGGTGGACAAACCTGAAACATCCTATTTGAAGGTGGACAAACCTGACACGTCATCTTAAATTGCCTTCCTCGTTTCTCCGAGAAAAGTTTCAACAACGGCAGAAAATTTTCTGCCCCAGTATTGGTGTTCTCCCTTGTGGCATGACTTTCTGTTATCAATAGCACTTTCTCTCCCTGTTTCAAATCGAAGAAAAATTGTTAGTTCAAAACATTGTGAGCGGTTGTGCCGCTAATGTGGTGGTTTTTTTCCTTTTCTCCTTTCCCTCGCTCGGGGTTCCCAAAACTTGTTGGGGAATGATTTCATTTGCCGGAGATGATATTCTTGTTGGGGATGGGTTTTTCCATTTATCCCTTCCCCATTCTGTGTTTCTCAACTTGATGGGGGTTATTTTGTTGAAGATGAGATTTCCTTTCTTCCTTTACCACTCTGTGTGGTCCGACCACCTCGGCACTTGTTGTAGATAACATTTCTAGGGGATTTTCATTTCCTCAAAATTGGCGTTTCACTCTTCTTGAAGGCTGTTGAGGATGACACTGGTTCGAAGACCATTTCCCTTAAGACTTTCCTTCTTCCCCGAGTGGGTATTGACTTCCAGAAAATTTTCAAACTAAAAAGAAAATTTTCTGCCCCAGTTTAATAATCTTCCTTGCACCCCACTTCTCTGCTGTCAATAGCATTTCCTTGCTTTGCATAATAATTGGAAAGTTGATGGCAAGTTTTGAAGTCATTTCTCACTTGTTCTGACTAGACAGACTTCGATGGGAAATTTTTGATAAAATGAGAAAGATAAAAAGAAACAAAATAGAAGACAAAGAAAAAAAATGACTCTCTAACAAGAAATAACTATAAAAACTTATCAAACGCGAATACCAATTCTACTGGTCATGACATGCACGTATGGCCTATCCTCTGTCGTTAATCGCCTTTCACAATTTCCATCTAACTGTCACCTTTATTCGACTTGAAGTGCCCGAAGGGTTTTAACTTTCAAGCCTCTCTCATTCTTGTTTTCTCTCAGCTTTCATCGCCTTATGGTACCTGTGAAGGTTTTCACCGGTAAGACTCTCTCATTTGTATTACTTTTAGCTTGGGATTGGGGTGTCACTGCTAAGACTCTCTCGTGTTTCCTTTCTGCTGAGAATCAGAGTCTTTTCTGCTGAGAATCAAAGTGTTATATTCTGATAGGACTCTCCCACTTGCCTGAAGTGGCATCTTTTGAAGACTGATCTGAAGGTCTTTCTTTGGACCGTAATGTGGGATTTGGATAGGGCTAGAAAGAAAGGATATTGAAGGCTCAAAACAAAATCAATTTTGGGTTCAAAATTTACAACCTTCGGACCTAAATTTATTTATAATCAACACAATTTTTCTTTGCCAAGTTTTTTTACTTCGGGAATTTTATTTCTTTATTTACACTATAACCGAGCTGTGAAGCGCCTACGTATCCTCTTTAAGGAATCAGGTCAAACGTAGTTCCCAATTCCCTTTTTTTTTCAAGTTTCATACATTTTTCTTTTCTTTTCTTTTCTTTATCTCTTTTTGTTGTTCTCTTTCCTTTTCTTTTTCTTTATCCCTTTCTTCTTTTGTCTTTCAAACTTGTGTTTCTAGTCTTTGCAATAATTCCGAAGGAGGGGTATGAAAGAATTTAAATTAAGGCTCAAACGGTTGACGATGGATAAAGTGTTTGGATAGCAGAACAAAATGCCTTCGTCATTCCAATCTTCAAAACGTGCCAAGTTCAAGCAACATATTCACGACATCTTTTGTTCGTGCCCTGACTGATAACTGTATCGTCCATTTGCCTTTCATCTATCATTTTAAAGTATTGCTGGATGACACTTTCATTTTAGTATCACAATCAAACCCCGTCTTAGCATAGCCAATTTTCCTTAAAGGGTTTATTCATGTTTTACCTGCCCCAGTCTCACATGATTCAGGCTTCAAATAATCTCAAATCATTTTATTTCTTTTTAAAACAACCTGATTATCTTCCAATTGCTTCATGATTAACCCTTAATATTAAGCCAAAATTATGTGCGATGCTATGTCATTAGAGTCGGCGTTCGAACAAATGACAAATTTAAAGATAGAAAAACTAAACGAAAGATGACTGGGGTAATAAAAGACCGAAAGTTTCATAAAACTAACGGCGAAATGATTCAAATACAACTAAGCAAACCAAAATACAAAACTAAAACGAAAATTGAAACGACTAAGCAAACTGCAATGACCAAAATGGAAAGATAAGAGGGTTTCACTTCAAAACAAGATCCGGGTCACGACCCCGAAAACAACTCGGACAAAAGAAATGACAACAAAACAAACCACCGAAACTCCTCCTGATTACCAAGCATGACTTCTTATACGTTGGGTCTAAGGGTGAGCTGGCAATGGATTCTGATTAATGTTGGGTGCCTCTGGTGTCTGAACCTCGATTTTATTGGTGTCAATAAGATTTTGCACTGCATGTTTCAGTTTCCAACATTTCTCGGTATCATGTCCGAGAGCCCCTGAACAATACTCACAGCTTACTGAGCGATCCACATTTGGGGGTAGGGGATTTGGCAATCTTGTCTCAACGGGACTCAACAAACCTATCTGCTTCAATTTGTGGAACAGAGCAGTATAAGTTTCTCCCAACTCAGTGAAGGTTCTTTGTGCCTTTTCCTTTCTGAAGGCATGATTCCCTCGGAAACCTGGTCCTGGAGGGTTATTATAGGCCCTTGGTGGTGGATATGTGTTTCGGGGAGGGTGATTAGGGTGATTTGGGTGGTAGGGTCTGGCTTGGTAATGAGGTGAAGGACCTTTCGATCTGGACCAAGTACCCTCCTCTACCGTTGCAATTTCTTCTCTTCTCTTCTTCCCGAATGCAACCCCTGTGCCATTCTGAATAGCTTGAGTCGTTGCTTTCAACGCGGAATAGCTCAATATCTTATTGGTCTTAAGTCCCTCTTCTATCATTCCGCCCATTTTGACCACCTCATTGAAAGATTTACCAACTGATGTCACCAGGTGACTAAAGTAGGTTGGCTCTAGTGTCTGCAAGAAGTAATCTACCATCTCGTTTTCTCTCATCGGTGGATCTACCCTTGCTGCCTGTTCCCTCCAGCGGAAACCAAATTCTCTGAAGCTTTCGGTGGGTTTCGTCTCTAGTTTTAGCAATGATAAGCGATCAGGGATTATTTCAAGATTATATTGAAACTGGCCGATGAATGCTTGGGCCAGGTCATCCCATGTAAACCATCTGCTGGGATCCTGCCTGGTGTACCACTCTAGTGTAGACCCTCCCAAGCTCTGACCGAAGTAAGCTATCGGAATTTCATCTCGCCCTCCGGCTCCTCGCATTTTGCTACAAAAACCTCGAAGATGGGCTACTGGGTCACCATGCCCCTCGTAAAGGTCGAACTTGGGCATTTTGAACCCGGCTGGCAACTGGACATTTGGGAATGGACACAGATCTTTGTAAGCGACACTGACTTGGTTGCTCAAACCATGCATATTCCTGAAGGATTGCTCCAGGCTTTTAACTTTCCGAATAACCTCCTCATGCTCCAAACTTTTGAAGTGCTTTTCCGGTTATGCCGGGTAATCCCAGTGAGGGGTGTGTGAATGCGGTTCAGGAGCCTTAAAGGTAGGCTCGGGATCATAACAATGATTGTCATGTATTTGGAAAAGCGGTTCACCGGACGACTTCTGTAAAGTAGCAGGTGGAGGTGCCACGAAAACAGGGGTGACCGGAGGAGGAGTATTTTGTCTAGCTGGTGGAACTTGGGATGTATAAGGGTTTTCCCCTTGATAATATGGATAGATCGGTGCACTTGTCGAGGGATCAATAGGCGGACGCTCTGGTGCTGGTGTAAGAGTAGGAAGGTTTAGTGATGATTGTCCCCTAGCCCACGCTAGGTGCATCTCTGTTATCTGTCGTTTCAACCGATCTACCTCTTCTTTCATGATCTGTATCTCTGATTTCTCTTCCTCGAGACTTTTACCGGAACTAGACATGCTTGCTGGAATTGGCCCTTTAGATCTAGTACGGTAATGGTGGCTGGCCAGTATATTCTGTCAAGTCAACTGCTAAACTTTTCTGAAATTGCAACAAACTTGTTAGCTTACTGAGTTTAACAGATATGTTATAGCACGTAGGATGCAATGCACCTAGCCACTTAACCATATACGTATTCACCGCATGCGTCATTCCAGTTTTTCCTTTTCAATGATCCTTGAAAACCTTGCTGGTTCTTTTTTTTTTTCCTTTTTTTTATATATATATACATATACAGTTGTGCTCGAATCTTATGGAGATTGCCTACGTATCATGACCCCGCATGAATCAGACCGAGCATAGTTCTTGCAAATAATGCAAGAAATAAAGAGATATTTATTTGATTTTTTTTTTCTTTTTTGAAGAAAAAATTGTAAAAGCTTACTCCAACTACAAACTCTCATGAAAAAAAACTTTCACACCTTGTGCCAGAGATTTCTACAAGAATCAGAATAGTTTTAACGTCAATTATGACTATTTCTACAAAATTAGCCATGTAATGGCTTATTTGGCAAAATGGCTATTTTTGCAAAATTTATTTAAGAAAGATAAACTTTGACAAAATTTCATCCTGTGGCTCATGGGGGCATCATTCGGCATTGCCATAAACCAACACAAGACTGAGAAGTTTTTAATATCAATTGACTATTTTTTTACAAAATTGGCCATGTAGTGTCTTATTTGACAAAGCGGATATTTTTGCAAAATTTTATTTAAGAGACTACAAATTCAAAATTTTTCATCTTGGGGCCCATGGGGCATCGTCCAGCACCGGCGCAGGCCAACACAAGACTGAGAAAGTTTAAATGCCAAATGTGGCTATTTCAGCAAAACCGGCCATGTAATGGCTTATTTGATAAAGTGGTTATTTTTGTAAAGTTGAGTGATGACTCAAACTTGATTTTGCGGATACGGCCTTTCGACATTCCCGCGAGGAAATATTTCAGGGTTGTGCCCAAAATTATTTACAAAGACTCAAAGTGGCTATTCTTGTAAAATAGCCTTCTGGCGTCCTTTTGGGGAACCTTCGGCTTATTTTAAACAAGAATAGCATCACCCGATTTATTTATAACAAAAATAAAAAATTTGACATTTTTTGGTTATTTTTTGTAAAAGGGGTGTGAACCCGGACTTGATTTTGCGGCTATGGCCTTGCAACATTTCCACAAGGAATATTTCAAGGCTGTGGCTGCAAATTATTAAAAATGATTGAAAGTGGCTATTTTTGCAACAAACAGCCTTCCGGCGTCCTTTCGGAACATTTGGCTATTTTCAAAAAACAGCGTCACTTCGATTTATTGAAATCTAAAATTCAACATTTTTGATTTTTTTGAAAAAGGGTGGTAACCCAAACTTGATTTTGCTGCCACGACCTTTCAACATTTCCGCGAGGGAATATTTCAAGGTTGTGCCCACAAATTTTTAAAAATGATTCAAAAGTGGCTATTTTTGCAAAAACAGCCTTCCGGTGTCCTTTCGGAACATTCGGCTATTTTCCAAAAATGGCATCACTTTGATTTTATTGACAAAATTAAACACACATTTTTTTTTGATTTTTTTTTAAAGGGGTGGTTGGACCCGATGAGGGTTGCCTACGTATCCCACCTAATGGCGAGAATCAAACCTGCGTAGTTCGGTCAGATTATTTTATGACCAATTATTTCAACAAAATTGCTCTTCCTATTTTCAAATTTTCAAATTTTCGACAGCATTTCGTCAATATTTTCGATAGTTTTCTATTCCAAAATTTCTTTCATTTTGTTTTCAGGAATTTAACCAATCAGCACAATAATACAGGATAAATAAATGTAACATATAATATGCTCGGTCTTTGATTACCGGGTCACCTGTCCTAGACGGACCCAACCCCTGTGTTGAGTCCCCTAAGTCAAATGCATCATGATGCAAATAAGCGTTCCTACTAGGGATCCGGCATGAAGTCACGTTATTCTAAGTTCAAAACCTAGGTATGTGTTCTAGACTGTGTACCCGAGCGGACAACTCGAGTTGAGGAAGGAGCTCCTTTCCGGGAACCAAAAGGCCAGCCGGCTTAGAAACTTTCCGAGCCTCTTTATTATTTCGGGGTATGACACTAACGGAATAGGGAGTCTCAACCAGTGAGCACATCCCCGGGGGCGAGAAGAGAAGGGTTTTTGGCACAGTTTATATACACAGTTCACGTAATATCAAAGCGGTAAACATGTAGCATATAAAATATAAACATGTAATAAAATCAGATAATAAATAAGCCAAATAAAATAATTATTCAAAGCTCGAATTCTTAAACCCCGAACCGGTAGTCCTGAGTTTTATTCCCCAGCAGAGTCGCCAGAGCTGTCACACCTCCTTTTGGCGTTGGCCCGCGTGGGCGCGAGGGTAAAAAGGAGTTTTTTTCCAATTAAAGGACAATCAAAACGGGATTAATTTATTAAGAGATTCATAGTCGCCACTTAGGAGATTCATGGTGTCCCAAGTCACCGGTTTGAATCCCGAATTGAGGAAAGATTTGACTCTATTTAACAGTCTGCGAACCAGAAATCCGGATAAGGAATTCTGTTAACCCGGGAGAAGGTGTTAGGCATTCCCGAGTTCCGTGGTTCTAGCACGGTCGCTCAACGGTTATATTCGGCTTATTTATCTAATTCATATCATGCTTTAACTTATGAAAATTTTAACTTTTAACCGCTTTTAATATTATTATTTAAAGAATTATGACATCGTGAAAATGCATCTCAACCACGTTGCAATCAATGCACCCGTAATTGTTAATACATTCTGACTCCGTTAAGATTTAGATTTGAGTCGCATAAATGCGCACCCGATTTTATGAAGGTAGTGTTGAATGACGGTCTTAAAGTAACTAGCGTATTGTTAACTTTTCGGGAGGCCATGAAATTACTAAATGGCATGTACCGAATTCTAAGGATTTAAAAGAAAATTAATTAAAAAAAGAAGGTCATGCAATTATCACTTTTTGTTTGGTACTGCGCACCTCAAATTATTCTCATAGGCTTTACTCAACTAAAACAAAGCTACAAATATTCATATTCATAGGCCAAATTATTGAATTCTTTCACTAGTAAGTTAATATATCAATTAAATAAAAAATTTTCATGTTTATTAAGAATGTGACAGTATACCTTACCTACACAATTCAATGAGATTTCTTAATGAATTAGACCGTATTTTTGCGGAATAATGAAAATTAAGGTAAATGAGATTCTTATCGAATGAAATCCAAAATGATCTAAACCATCCAAAGAAAAGCTTCATGACTATTAGTAGTAGGTCTTTGCACTTTTACTCTTGTCTCTGTGTCATCTAACTGCTCATAGTTAAGGGAAAATGGGGATCGAGGAAGTGAAAAATACATGATAGAGAAATTGAAGGAAATGTTACTTTTGCTTGATAACTTAAATGGTCAATTTCTTGGTTGGTTGGACAAAGGGATAATATTAACAGAAAAGAACCAAAACTGGATATCATGGTTTTTAACTCAATATGAAACAAGCCAAATTACACACGGCCATGTCTCATATCTGAAACGAACACTTTGCAACTGAAAGAGCGAAGAATTTTGCAAATGCTTATAAGAGATTATGCTTTCGAAGCTTGCTAACTATACTAATATTAACGAAATTTTGCAACTAAGAATAGAAAATAAACCATTAATGAATTAACAGCCCATTCATATAGATTTCACAACAAAAATTTATCTAATAGTATAGCACCAGAACAACAAAAAAAAAAAAACAAAAAAAATGAAAGGAACAAATATGAAACTAAAACTTCATAGAAAACACCATTGCCTTTATTTCATCCTCAAATTGAGATATACTTCATAATAAGGTTGGAATTGGTACCTGGAAATGGACGAAACAGATAGAGAACAAGTCAGTACAGCATTTGACAACAGCAGTCCACTTCCAATCAACACAGTAGCAGTCCAGTTCAAACAGGATTGATTTGAAACCAAAAAAACAACTTCATAGACTCAAGCCAATTCGAAGAAAACCCAACAAAAATATAATTTTTTTTTCGGATAACTCACACCAAGCTATAACCAACTAGATTTAGTAATTTGAATTGTGAAACTGACACAAAATCCGACAGGCCAGAACCTCCAAACCAAACTTTATCCTAGTTTTCAAAGGAAAATCACTTCAAACTAATTCAAACACACACTGAATCTCTTTTCTCTATCCCCGGGCAGAATCTCTTGTCTTTAAACTTTTTCTCTTCTGTTTTTCTCTTTCCCCCTATGTATCAAACTCTCTCTGTCAGTCAGTGTGTCATGACCCCAAATCTGGTCGTGATGGCGCCCAGCACATTGCTAAGCCAGCCTGACCAATCAATAACAATAACGGAGCTAGAAGCTCTCCTTTGCCCATTTAAGCATACCAAATCACGAAGCAATAGCGATACATATAACGAAAACAGGGAACCAAGTCCCATAATACATCAACTCCCATAGACCGAAGGGTCAAGAGTCATGAGCCTCTAAAGAACATAAGTGTAATAAAGTTTATAACAAACTCAGTGCGGAAAGGAAAGACAACAAGATAAGAAATGACAGCTAGAAGGGGAGTCAGGTCCTGCGGACTCTGCAGCTACCTCGAATATCCCTACAGAAGTCGCCTCGAACAGCTACCGGATCAGGATTGCTG
Organism: Nicotiana noctiflora; assembly: GCA_032618575.1. NCBI lineage: Eukaryota > Viridiplantae > Streptophyta > Magnoliopsida > Solanales > Solanaceae > Nicotiana > Nicotiana noctiflora. The sequence continues at coordinate 74,506 of JASVEL010004832.1, forward strand.
AGAGGTACCTGGATCTGCACACAAGGTGCAGGGAGTAAAATGAGTACTGCTAGACTCAGTAGTAATAAACAGGGGTAAGACAGCGTAGATAAGAAATCCATAATAAAGCACTATTTAAAGCTGTAATCAAATACCCTGTAACAGAACCAATATCAACTGTACCTGTACCAACAAGTACCAGCAAAACAGTATAACAGCTAGCAGATGTAGCTAAATGCAATGCAATGCATGATATGACCGCTACGGCGCATAGCCCGACTCCAATTTTGGGTACCCGTGCTCACTGTGGGGGTTCGGACTCCGGAGGGGCTCCTACAGCCCAAGCACATCTCATAGAGATATTCCTGCAGTGTGCAGTCCGATCCAACATATATCCCGCTGCGGCGCGTAGCCCGATCCACTACTAGTCAGCTAATATGCAGATACAGTCTCGCAGGCTCAAAAGTAGTTTTTTTGAAAACTCTTTTATCATTTTTCAGTTGGAAAACAGTAATATCAAGCTCTAGGGATTGGAATTAGTATAATAACAGAAATAGCTGCGGACTAATAGTAAACTAGCATGTCTATATGATAAGACAATGATAACGATCCTCGCGGGATCCAATAACTGGCTCACAGCCCACAATATACTCAACCGTCCAAGAAGGAGGTTCAACGGCTCGAGATTAGCCAATAATACAGTATCAACAGGTCGGACTGATATATAGTCTCCAGTTCATGATCGACCCCGCACTCTTAAGAGTGTGCGTGTCTCGCCGCTATACATCGTCACAAAGTGGTATACCGGGGTTTCGAACCCGCTGGTCATCACCCACATCTATTACTCACCTCAATACGGTGCGACGACTACTCCGCAATGCCCTTGCCACGAGAATCAAGCTCCGCACGCGTAGAATCTGATCAAATACAGTAGAAATACAACAAATTAGGCCAATGGGACGACACCCAATCAATACAACTCGATTTACATCAAAATTCCCAAAGTTGTCAAAACCCGACTTTCGGTACGCTTGTCGAAAAATTACAAAAAGTTACATATTCGGAATCCTCATCTCGATACGAGTCTAGGCATATAAAATTTATCAAAATCGGACTCCATTTGCCCACTCAAATCGGTGTTTTTATTCAATTTAGGCCTAGGGCTTAAACCCACCTTTAATCTTTAATTTACAGGGATTTAACCAAGGATTTCATGTTAAAATGATGTAATTAAGCCACAAAACTTACCTCCAACGAATCCCCGATGAATTACCAGCAATTCCCGTGAGTTTCTCTCTCTAGAACTCAAAAATGGCGTTTTGGGTTAATGAACCCGCGACCTGGTTCTGTTCTGGTTTTAATTTCACTGCCAGACCAATCCTTCTATGCGATCGCAATGACACTATGCGATCGCATAGAGTTAAATTTTTTTCCTGCCAATTTCCCCTTCTATGCGATCGCAATGCACTCCCGCGATCGCATAACACAACCTTCCAGGCCTCGTCTTTTCTTCTCTGCGATCGCAACACTGGCTATGCGATCGCAATGCACAGTCTGACAAACCTATGCGATCGCACCCCTTGCTATGCGATCGCATAGCACATTTTTCTCACCCCTCCAATCTCTTCTATGCGATCGCAATGACACTATGCGATCGCATAGAGCAATCACTGACCGCAATTTTCTGCAGCAACTCCATGGTCAAAATTTGCCCGTTAGGCATCCGAAATCACCCCGAGGCCCCCGGGACCTCAATCAAAGCCACCAGTATATCACATTACCTCATTCAAACTTGCTCATAACATAAAAAGACCATCCTAAACATCAAAATCACCAATTACACACTAATTCAAGCCTAAGTTTCTTCAAAATTTCCAAATTGCTCATTCAATCAAAAACCCGGCCAAACGACGTCCGAATGACCTAAAAATTTGCAGGCATATCCAAAATCACCTAACGGAGCTACTGCAACTGTCGGAATTCCATTCCGACTCCCGGATCAAAATCTCACCTACCGTTCGGATTTCGCCAAAATTCAACCTTAGCCAATTCAAGCCTAAAACTACATCGGACCTCCAAATTCAATTCCGATTGCTCTCCTAAGTCATAAATGATCCCCCGAAACTAGTCAAATCATCAGAATCTGATTCCGAGCACTCTAACTCAATAGTAAACTCTAGCTGGACTTTCCATATTCAAACTTCCTTCAAATATGCTATTTGCTTCATTTTCAATTCAATTCATTCCTAACTCATCCGATAGGTTCTAACACTGATATAAAAGCATAAAACATGTAATTGCAATATGACGGGGTGGTAAATTCCCATAACGACGGGTCGGGTCGTTACATTCTCCCAAACTTAAACAAACGCTCGTCCTCGAGCGGACTCAGAGTTGTACTAGAAGCAACCCAATAGATGAATGGCCTTACTAAGCATATACTCGGGCGATCATACGTCACCCTATCTCACATAAGTCCGAAAACACCATATAGTCAAAATTTCACAGACCATCTGAACCATAAATCATATTGCACTTTCTGAAATCATATGCCAAATGCTAATCCCATGCCTATACTCAGGATACACTCGAATCCACTGCAATAACCCATATTCACTACTCCGGGTGAGATCATATGATGTATCAAACAATTCAATCACTCGAGACAATAGTCTCTAATCACAGAATTTCACATGATAACCAAATACCAACTGAAAAACCCTCTTCATTAGATAGAGTCTTGTTCCAACACCTTCATATCATGCCCACGACAACCGAACACGCGATATATCGAACCCATTTCTCAGGTCAACCATTCATGAATCCATTTCATTTTTAACTGATACCGCAACAGATTTCGGACCCAAATCTTGGTATTACCTTTCTAACCAGCTGAAATCACATATACTCACACTCACTATTGGCTCCAACGCTCATTTCGATCATAACACACCGCACTGGTGATTTGACACCTAAACACCGACCTAAGCCACGACGAGCACAACATAGGCTCCAATAGAAACGTCTGAACACACTCAAATCATGACAGCTCAAATCATGATAACTGTCTCCAGCAAAAGAGCTATAATTCACTTCCTTTGTGTCATCATAACATAGAACTGAGATCGCGTCTCGCATTATAGAAATAGAGTACCTGAATCCTCCTCGAGAGGTCATAACATCACGTGGCCTTACCACAATTCGTGATTCTATCCAAACACTATTACTCATGAAGCACCTCAAGCTACCAAGCTCAAAACGGTTAGCCACGCACAGATCTAGGTCTTGAACCCAAGCAATCAACCTCACCCACGGTGAAACAATTAACGTATGCTATTAAATCCCGAAAGGACACAACCGATGTGCCACTCGCCAAGCGATACTCAAAACGGTCTTTTCCTCAGAAGCGAGGAAGTATTGTATACCAGGTAATATATAACTAACTCTATTTTCACATTACACTGTTGCGGCGTGCAACCCGCTCCAATGACATACCCGTGGCGGTGTGCCACCCGATCCACGCATAAATATCGCAAAGGAAATGCATATCGAGTCGAATTTTTCTCATTATAACAAACATATATACACATATAGCCTCAAGCTCGGCCACATGAACGCATCTAACAACGTTTCTCAATACTGGAACTGAATCAATGGTCGATACCTCCTCCCTGACATCTTCCACTAAGGTCCAACTGACAAAGCAATGCCTACCAGCCGTCCGCTGGTCCTGGGTATAAATACTTTGCTGGAGCATACTCTGATGCTCTCTGCTACGCAATTTGGGCCATTTTCCAACATAGTCCATATCACATTAGTCTAGACAACCTGACCTATGACAACTAGTCAGCAATCAAGCATCATAGTCCGAATTCGTCTTATCAAGTTAAGAGAGAAAGCCACTAGAGCCTCCGATTTTTAATAATCACAGAACGGTGTTGATACACATGATATACAACCACTGCATAGGCGGACTAACAAGACCTTCAAGTCTCCAACACATATATAACACATGAATCACAATGCCTGATCCCGTACTCCACTATACATATACATAACGCACATCAAGCGTCCATTCATACCATGACAGCCATTCAGAAATTTCACTATGCCATCAACGACTCGGTTATTATAGTCGATCCAACAAGAGAATACCACCATACCACTGGATATCATCAGTTTACATTACCTTGTCCTTTTTGGATCATATTCCCAGCCAAGTTAATAGAATAGCAGTACCATTTTCTTAAATCATCAGAAAGATCGATTCTTAAATCACCTGCAGCTGTCCGCGCTGCTCAATAATTTTATTGACTTCCCATATATTATGAACTGATCTCAAAACCTAGAATATACCATTATCAACTTTCCATAACACATCGCGTATACCATACTAAGATAACATGGAAATTCTTATCCCTTTCCTACGCCGCAAACATTGACGCACTCAACTAGTCAAGGACTTTTATGATCTCATATAGAGAAAACTCATTACACATTCCAAGCTTTGCATACCAACAGGAAATACACTCATTTTTTCAAACCACATTAAAACACATCATAAACTCTTTCTCCCAATCACATTGCATAAGTTAAACTGCCAGGACTGAGTCCTTATACACATATTATACCCATATCGGGTTACACGACTGCCAACACTCAAAAGCTTTATTGCACAATATCTGCAAGACTCATTACTTCAACCACATACCAGGAATTAGTCGTATTCTTTATCATACGGCTTCGGTTTATTAACAAGTTGTTCCATTTACCCAGTTTCCTTTCTGATTCATCTTTGATTTAATATTAGCCACTACTGTAGCACCATAACACATGAACTCATTCCACACGAGACTCGTACATAAGACTACACGGTCTGAGACATATAGGCCACTGAATACTCTCTCAATATTTCCAAAAGGATCACATCTTACAATACTTTATTTTGAAGAACCTCTTGCGATTTGAATTCGTTATCATTACCTTCCAATACGGATTACATAGAATCCCATCATTCACATAATATAACACAAGTACCGATCTCTTCTAACGAAACCACCATCTTTAGCCACATGCAAAATTTTGAGACACCTGACTGTTACAAGTAAAATCTTGAACACCGTAAACAATTCTCGGGCGTCAGTCATCCTTATTCAGCTGTAATTCAACTGTCTTATTGAACAGAACCACTCGTGCCTTATTAGAACTCTGACACTGCAGATCATGATTACATACGGATACTATTAGCTATCACTCTTTTCTATACACCAAGCACTCCTTACCAACATCAGTTCAAAATACCCTAGTATTTCTTCACATCTACGAAGCACCATAACCTTTATCAGAATTTTCCCAAACATACTTAGAGACAGAATCAACATAGCACACAATAGTGCAATCGGTTAATCAATAGCAACCTCCCCAACTTAGCTCGGAGTCATACATCAAAGCACTTTCAACCACTCATATCAGTATTACTCAAGTGATGCCGAAATGTTAGTATGATATTAAACTTAAGTCATTTACAAGCTTCGGCGGAGATTCGAATCATCAGAAATATTAACTCTTTTGCAATTCTTGCATTCATTCACACACAACAGTTACGCCCCTCTTTAGGTGACAAAATCTTTTCTAAGTCCCGAATTTTCCAAAAATTTCGGCAGAGTTTCCTTTGTAAATTGGCCTATCCACCTGCCAGAGAATCACCAAACCATCCTAGCTATACTTCCACAACTCAACAAGATATCACAATGTATTTCAACAACATTAAATGTCAATACTACACGAATTATATCATCACAATTTATACTTGAACCTGCGATGTATCTGCTCAAATCATAACATATATCGAATACCATTCAATTACACATCAGAATCAACCCACCTATTTTTCCTCAATCTAGTATTTCAGTGCAACACCTTCTACCAGGATATACATAGCATAATCATTTTAGTCTTCCTGAGTTTAAACTTGCTCCACTACAATTAAGGCATTTTACCTTCCAATTACGAGATATTATAATTATTCACCACGCCCATAGCTCGGGGCTACACAACAGTTTAGATAAGAGTCGAACAATTAACAACTCATCCATTAGTAAGCCTCCATAATACTCTACAGATCGGCACAAGGCCCCAAACATGGCTACTAGCCCAAGTACATAGATATAAGCCCAGTCTTAGTCACTTTACACAATAATTTATCAATTGGGAAGGATCAAGTCCAAATCCCCAGTCACAATACCACCACGCTCGTCACATGACGCGTATTCCCTCTCAGCACTGCACTGTATAGTGCAAAAATATGGAATTTCAAACCCTCAGTGAACTTCATAATAACGGCTCGCGAAATTAGTACCTTGGTGCTCAAGCCATAGACAAAGATCTGGCCTCAAGTCCTCCCGACTGGCCCAACATGAATTCACAAAGAGTATATCTCGCCCCTCGTTCGAGGAAATCACAAGCCATAAGGCAATTACATTACTGAGCGCTCGATGCGTACACGGACGTGTGGAAGGAATTTCAAAAATTATATCTCAAGCTGAATCAAGTACGCACGATAAGAATTCCAAGAAATGTGAAGTGTTTCCTAAAGGTTCGCGGCCTCCCGAGGATAAGTACAGGCGTCCCCGTACCGATCCACAAGACTCTACTAACCGGCTCAAGACTCGTGAGGCCTAGTAAACCTAGGCTCTGATACCAACTTGTCACGACCCCAAATCTGGTCGTGATGGCGCCCAGCACATTGCTAAGCCAGCCTGACCAATCAATAACAATAACGGAGCTAGAAGCTCTCCTTTGCCCATTTAAGCATACCAAATCACGAAGCAATAGCGATACATATAACAAAAACAGGGAACCAAGTCCCATAATACATCAACTCCCATAGACCGAAGGGTCAAGAGTCATGAGCCTCTAAAGAACATAAGTGTAATAAAGTTTATAACAAACTCAGTGCGGAAAGGAAAGACAACAAGATAAGAAATGAGAGCTAGAAGGGGAGTCAGGTCCTTCGGACGCTGCAGCTACCTCGACTATCCCGTGCCTCCGAGTAGCTACCGAATCAAGACTGCTAAGAGGTACCTGGATCTGCACACAAGGTGCAGGGAGTAAAATGAGTACTGCCAGACTCAGTGGTAATAAACAAGGGTAAGACAGCGCGGATAAGAAATCCGCAATAAAGCACTATGTAAAGCTATAATCAGCTACCCTGTCACAGAATCAATATTCACTGTACCTGTACCAACAAATACCAATAAATAGCATAACAGCTAGCAGATGTAGCTAAATGCAATGCAATGCATGATATGACCGCTACGGCGCGTGGCCCGACTCCAATTTTGGGTACCCGTGCTCACTGTGGGGGTTCAGACTCCGGAGGGGCTCCTACAGCCCAAGCACATCTCATAGAGATATTCTGCGGCGTGCAGTCCGATCCAACATATATCTCGCTGCGGCGCGCAGCCCGATCCACTACTAGTCAGCTAATATGCAGATACAGCCTCGCAGGCTCAAAAATAGTTTTTTTAACTCTTTTATCATTTTTCAGTTGGAAAACAGTAATATCAAGTTCCAGAGATTGGAATTAGCATAATAACAGAAATAGTTGCGGACTAATAGTAAACTAGCATGTCTATATGATAAGACAATGATAACGATCCTCGCGGGATCCAATAACCTGGCTCACAACCCACAATATACTCAACCGTCCAAGAAGGAGGTTCAACGGCTCGAGATTAGCCAATAATACAGTATCAACAGGTCGGACTAATATATAGTCTCCAGTTCATGATCGACCCCGCACTCTCAAGAGTGTGCGTGTCTCGCCGCTATACAGCGTCACAAAGTGGTATACCGGGGTTTCGAACCCGCCGGTCATCACCCACATCTATTACTCACCTCAATACGGCGCGACGACTACTCCGCAATGCCCTTGCCACGAGAATCAAGCTCCGCACGCGTAGAATCCGATCAAATACAGTAGAAATACAACAAATTAGGCCAATGGGACGACACCCAATCAATACAACTTGATTTACATCAAAATTCCCAAAGTTGTCAAAACCCGACTTTCGGTACGCTTGTCGAAAAATTACAAAAAGTTACATATTCGGAATCCTCATCTCGATACGAGTCTAGGCATATAAAATTTACCAAAATCGGACTCCATTTGCCCACTCAAATCGGTGTTTTTCTTCAATTTAGGCCTAGGGCTCAAACCCACCTTTAATCTTTAATTTACAGGGATTTAACCAAGGATTTCATGTTAAAATGATGTAATTAAGCCACAAAACTTACCTCCAACGAATCCCCGATGAATTACCAGCAATTCCCGTGAGTTTCTCTCTCTAGAACTCAAAAATGGCGTTTTGGGTTAATGAACCCGCGACTGGTTCTGTTCTGGTTTTAATTTCACTGCCAGACCAATCCTTCTATGCGATTGCAATGACACTATGCGATCGCATAGAGTTAAATTTTTTTCCTGCCAATTTCCCCTTCTATGTGATCGCAATGCACTCCCGCGATCGCATAGCACAACCTTCCAGGCCTCATCTTTTCTTCTCTGCGATCGCAACACTGGCTATGCGATCGTAATGCACAGTCTGACAAACGTATGCGATCGCACCCCTTGCTATGCGATCACAAAGCACATTTTTCTCACCCCTCCAATCTCTTCTATGCGATCGCAATGACACTATGCGATCGCATAGAGCAATCACTGACTGCAATTTTTCTGCTGCATTTTTCAACTCAAAAATTCCCGTTAGCCATCCGAAATCACCCCGAGGCCCCCGGGACCTCAATCAAAGCCACCAGTATATCACATTACCTCATTCAAACTTGCTCATAACATAAAAACACCATCCTAAACATCAAAATCACCAATTACACACTAATTCAAGCCTAAGTTTCTTCAAAATTTCCAAATTGCTCATTCAATCAAAAACCCGACCAAACGACGTCCGAATGACCTGAAAATTTGCAGGCATATCCAAAATCACCTAACGGAGCTACTGCAACTGTTGGAATTCCATTCCGACTCCCGGATCAAAATCTCACCTACCGTTCGGATTTCGCCAAAATTCAACCTTAGCCAATTCAAGCCTAAAACTACACCGGACCTCCAAATTCAATTCTGATTGCTCTCCTAAGTCATAAATGATCCCCTGAAACTAGTCAAATCATCAGAATCTGATTCCGAGCACTCTAACTCAATAGCCAACTCTAGGTTGACTTTCCATATTCAAACTTCCTTCAAATATGCTATTTGCTTCATTTTCAATTCAATTTATTCCTAACTCATCCGATAGGTTCTAACACTGATATAAAAGCATAAAACATGTAATTGCAATATGACGGGGTGGTAAATTCCCGTAACGACGGGCCGGGTCGTTACACAGTGTGTCCTTAAACTCACCAGCTCCTCAATCATTTCTCTCTGCCTACTGTCTATGTCTGTTTTTCAAATCTTAAAGCTCTCCAATGTGTATCCCCCACTGTGTGTCTCCTCCTCTCTCACTGTTTATCCTCTAATACTTATAGTTCAAACAACTCCTAAAAACTAAAAGGATCAGAACTCACCTCTACCCATCCCTTTCTCTGCCCAGCACATTAGATTCCCTGGGCAGGCCCATCCCTCTGTTTTTACCACTATACTATGTCTAAGTATGGGATGTTAAAATTAAATTGATAAGTGCAGGGCACTAATAGGACACCCTGCTGTACAGCAGGTTCCATTTGGCTATCCTCATGTGCATTACACTCTACCAGCTAACCCCATTAGTTCCTAACTACAAGCAGCTATATCCAAAATGCCCTTAATTTGAAATTAAACAATTACTCACAGTTATCAAACCAAGCAAAGGTTCGGATGTAACTAGGCAATTCTAATGATATTTCTGCCAACATGCTAATAGTCGATCTTACGACGACATTCGTTTAATCAACCATGACCTATATAATCGATAACGAATAATCGATATTCAAACTATGGCCTACGGGTAGACTCAGGGGCCACAATCCGAATTAACAATTTGACGACCTTACACGACTTAAACACACAATGCAATCACAGCAAATATAAACAATCGTACAGACAACATTTACTGACCAAAATAAAACGTCTGTTGGGGTAGAAGAACAGATTTTAAAAAAGAGATAAAGGAAAACAATCACTCATACGATAATCAAGCAAAACATAAGAATAAAGGAGGAGGAAAATACCTCAGACAATGACAAAAATGGGAACAGTCTCGGGCCATTTCGGATTCGAACTTGGATTTTGAAGTTGAACGGAACTTAATCGAAGTATTTTCGACTGAAAATACTTCGATTAAGGTCTATTAGACTCCAAACTTTTAATTAATCGGACGAGAATCCTTTTTGTTTGAATTTTAGGGTTCCTAGGCTCAATTTGGGGTTCGACTAATTCCGGTCGGATTCGAGCCGGACCAACGGTAGTGTGGAGATTAGGAAGGTCATGGGAGCAATTGGTACGAATTTGGGGTTGATTGTTATAGGTTTTAGTTCGGCTCGAATCTTCAATCGAAGATTCGAGCGGTTCAGGATTGATTCGAACCAAACCTTACATGGATTCGACGAGAGGGGATCATGGTGGTCAAGTGGTGTTGTTTTGGTGGCCGGCGGCGTTGTTGCCGCCGGGTTTTGGGCGGGAGAAGTGTCCGGCGGCGGCTAGGGTTTTAAGGGAGAGGGCTTCACTCAATCTCTGAAATCAGAGAGATGAAAAATGAGAGGGGGGGTCTGGCTTAGGGGGGCGTGGGGTGCAGTTTGGATCTTATATACTGGGGGAAAAATTTAATCTTGGCCGTTTGATCAGATGGGATCAACGGCTGAGATCTATTGAGGCTGAAACGACGTCGTTTGGCCGGTCTCTTGGCTTGACTGACTGGACCGGGTATAAGGGGTATTTAGATTGGGCCTGTGAATTACATTGGGCCTGGTTTTGCTGGCCTGGAGATGGCCCAATTCCGATTTTCCTTCCTTGTTATTTCCTAAACTAAACTTTATATTGTATTATATATACATATATATATATATATATATATAATCAGATTAACTTGTAACGCATATAATTAATTTTACTAACAATTAACATAAGTAAATACCGAATCCTTACAAATATACATTAAAATGACAATAAATGCGAAAAAATACATTTTTTTTATGATTTTCTCATTTTCGTAAAAAATAAACTTAACTATTTCTAAGTACGGAACTAATCCTACAAATATAAATGCAACATATTTGGTACATATATTTTGTTTATTAATTTAAACAAATAGACACGGGCACACAAATGCGAACAAATAAGAAAAAGAACATGTAATCCCCAAATATTGCAAACATACACAAAAACTCTTTTATTTTTGACATTTTGGGAGTAATTCTCATATAGGGCAAAAATCACGTGCTCACAGACATGTCTTACAACTTTCTTTTGGGAAGGCCATGGATTCATGCAGCTGGGGATGTACCCTCTACCCTCCACCAGATGATAAAGTCCAAGCACAAAAAGCAAGAAATCGTGGTCCACGTGGAGGACGTGCAATCAATCTATCGGGATCCATCCATCCCATGCTTAGAAGCGAAAGAAGGGAGTGAGCACATCGTTTATCAAGCTTTTGAGGTTGTATTGGCAGATCAACATAAGGAGGGGAGCCCTTGCCCCCAACCTTTCTTGTCTAATGCCTGAATCATGGTGGCGAAAGAAATGATCAAGCACGGCTTCCAGCCAGGGAAAGGTTTGGGAAAGTCCTTACAAGGAATATCGAAGCTGATAACTTTGCCCATAACCGAGAAGTTCTTTGGAGTAGGCTTTTGCCCTACCCCTGAAGATGAGAAATGGGCCAATAAAAGAAGGGAAAACGGATGGGTCTACCGCGACCATTGCCACATCTATACCAAACCTTTGTCCCCCCATGGTACAATGAAGAAGAAGAAGATGAGATCTTCACGACGGAGGAAATTGAAGACATTTGTGGAGCTATGAGGCAAATGCTCTACAATGGTTCAGTTGGAAGAAGGTACTAGCACTGCTCAGGTCCTGTATGTGGGACTAGAATCCAAATTGAAAAATTGGAAGGCTACGCCATTCCCAATCTGGCGGGAGTTCTGGTAGACTTGTCTTGTCACTTTTCCCGGATCAAAAGTTACTTCAGGACATAACTTGGATGTTTTTCTTTGTTTTATTGTATTTAATCTTCCAAATGTAACCCTGTTTATCTTCCAAAAATTCCAAGAAATGAAATAAATATTTCATCGTCATTTTTGCACTCTTTCTAATTTTTTTTTTCAGTCATAATAATGCGGCTTTAAATAACATGACATGATTGAGGACTTCATGCTCAAATCTGAACACTACACCTAATTTGGAAATAATGAACCAAGAACTGGAATACGATGAAGAGGAGGCTTTTAGGGAAATAAATCGAGAATTGGAACATTTTGAGAATAAACCTAAGCCAAACCTGAATGATACCGAGCCAGTTAACTTGGGAACCACCGAAGAGATCAGAGAGACCAAGATAAGCATCCATACTGATGAGAAAATTCGAGATGCAATAATCCAGCTCTTGTTTGAGTTTAAAGATGTGTTCGCTTGGTCTTACGATGACATGCCAGGATTAGGGGTCGATCTTGTGGTGCATAAATTACCAATCAACCCTAACTGTCGCCCAGTGCAACAAAGAAAAGGAAGTTCAAAACTGACATTAGTGACAAGATCAAAGAAGAAATCACCAAGCAGTTAAAGACAGGGGTAATTCGAGTGGTACAGTATACCACGTGGTTGGCTAATGTTGTTCCTGTGCCAAAGAAGGAAGGAAAAACTTGAGTATGTGTGGATTACCAAGATTTGAATAAAGCAAGTCCTAAAGATAACTTTCCTTTACCGAACATCCACATCCTCGTTGATAACTGTGAAAAGCATGAGATACAATCATTTGTGGATTGTTATGCGAGATATCATCAAGTGCTGATGGATGAAGAGAACGCCGAGAAGACTGCTTTCACCACACCTTGGGGCACTTACTGCTATCGAGTCATGCCATTCGATTTGAAAAATGTTGGACATACATGAGAGCCATGACTGGCGTTTTCCACGACATGATGCATCAGGAAATAGAGGTGTACATGGACGATGTGATCATCAAGTCCAGAACCCAGGGCGATCACGTCTGAGACTTTAGGAAATTCTTCGAAAGGTTGTGGAAGTACGACTTGAAGTTGAATCCAGCCAAATGCGCCTTTGGAGTCCCATCAGGTAAACTCTTGGGTTTCATAGTCAGTAGAAGAGGTATTGAATTGGATCCCACAAAGATAAAATCCATCCGGGACTTACCTCCTCCAAGAACAAAGAAAGATGTAATGAGTCTTCTGGGCCGACTAAACTACATCAGTAGGTTCATCACCCAATTGACTTCTACGTGTGAGCCCATATTCAAGTTGTTGAAGAAAGACACTGCAATCAAGTGGACAACTCAATGTCAAGAGGCTTTTGACAAAATCAAAGAATATTTGTCGAACCCTCCAGTCTTAGTCCCGCCGGAGCCAGGGAGACCTCTTTTCTTGTATATAACAGTCTTGAAAAACTCCTTTGGATGTGTCCTCGGATAGCGTGATGTAACGGGGAAGAAAGAGCAGGCAATTTACTATTTGGGCAAGAAGTTCACCAGTTACGAGGTCAAGTACACTTTGTTGGAAAGAACATGTTGTGCTCTAACATGGGTCACTTAGAAGTTGAGACACTACCTCCAAGCTCATACGACTCACCTCATTACCAAGTTAGATCCTTTGAAGTACATATTCCAGAAACCGATGCCCACCGGAATGTTGGCAAAATGGCAAATCCTGCTCACTGAGTTCAACATAATCAATGTCACTCGCACGGCAATGAAGGCCCGGGCCTTGGCAGATCACTTGGCTGAAAAGCCGATTGACAAAGCGTATCAACCATTGAATACCTACTTCCCTGATAAAGAGATAAACACGACAGAAGTTGTCTCAGAGGACATTCATGCCTGGAAGATGTTCTTCGACGGAGCGGTAAACGCTAATGGTGTAGGGATCGGGGCAATTTGGATCTCTTCTACCGATTAGCATTACCCAGCTACGGCTAGGCTTCATTTCTTTTGCACGAACAATATGGCTGAATATGAAGCCTGCATCATAGGCATGAATATGGCGATTGATCAATGTGTCGAAGATCTACTAATCATGGGAGACTCAAATCTGATTATCAAACAAACCCAAGGTGAATGAGAGACCCGAGATGTCAAGCTCCTCTCTTACCGATATCATGTGGATAATCTTGGCAAGCGATTCACATCAATAGAGTTTAGGTACATCCCACAATGTCACAATGAACTGGCTGACGCACTTGCCACTCTGGCTTCAATGCTACCTTATCCAAGCAACGCCCACATCGATCGTTTGGAAATCCAAATCAAGGAAAGACACGATTATTGCAATACAATCGAAGAAGGACCAAACATCAAGCCGCGGTACTACGATATCAGGAGATTCTTGAAAACACAAGAAGACTATGAACATGCTACTGGAGAGCAGAAGAGGACCATTAGGAGACATGGAGGTGGTTTCTTTTTGAGCGGTGAGGTCTTGTATAAATGAACCCCGGATCTTAACCTTTTAAGGTGTGTTGATGCCGAAAAAGCAGGAAGAATCATGCATGAGGTACACGCAGAAGTGTGTGGGCCTCATATGAAAGGGTATGTCTTGGCCAAGAAAATCCTTCGAGCTGGGTATTATTGGATAACTATGGAGAATGACTGTTTCAGTTTTGTCCGGAAATGCCATCAGTGTCAGGTACATGGAGATCTGATTCATGCACCTCCAACCGAGCTACATTCTATGTCATCGCCATGGACTTTTGTCGCTTGGGGAATGGATGTCATAGGCCCAATTGAGCCAAAATCTTCGAATGGGGACCGATTCATACTGGTCACTATCGATTACTTCACAAAATGGGTTGATGCTGTCACTCTCAAATCAGTCACTAAGAAAATCGTGGTGGATTTTGTGCATTCAAATCTTATTTGTTGTTTTGGTATACCTGCAACTATAGTCACAGACAATGCTGCAAATCTAAATAGTCGTTTGATGGAAGAAATATGCGAACAATTCAAAATAACGCATAGGAACTCCACTCCTTATCGTCCCCAAGACAATGGGGCCGTCGAAGCGGCAAACAAAAACATCAAGAAGATTTTGAGGAAGACAATCCAGAGTTCTAGATAGTGGCATGAACAATTACCTTTTGCCATACTGGGATATCGTACTACAGTACGCACATTAGTAGGAGCAACCCCATACCTACTAGTTTATGGAACCGAGGGTGTGATACCGGCAGAGGTATAAATTCCTTCGCTCCGGACAATTGTTGAAGTAGAGATTGAAGATAGTGAATGGGTTAAGACTCGATTGGAGCAGTTAACCTTAATTGATGAAAAACGAATCGCTGTGGTCTGTCACGGACAGTTGTACCAACGAAGGATGGCTCGTTCTTACAACAAGAAAGTATGACCCAGGAATTTCGAAGTAGGTCAGTTGGTTTTAAGACGCATTTTTCCACATCACCAAGAAGCAAAAGGAAAATTCGCTCCTAATTGGAAAGGGCCATACATCATCAGGAAGATACTGTCAAGAGGAGCATTATACTTGGGAGATATGGAAGGAAATGATCCTGATACAGCTGTGAATGGAGATGCTGTCAAAAGGTATTATGTTTGAGCTTGCTTCGGTGATGTACTTGCATGTCCAAAAGATTGAAGGCTTTTATTCCCGCTACCCAAACACTACCAACCCTTTTGTAAACCCTTTGAGCCGGTTACATTTCTTTGGCTACCTTCTTTGGAATCGGTACGTTCTAACTTGATTCCGAAAGGATACGTAGGCAGCCTCTATCTGAGGTTCAGTCATACCAAAACAAAAATTTAATTTTCCCCGAATTTGAAACTGGGGAAGGTATTTTAATGGTTTGATCAAGAGTTCACCGGATGAGTCCAAAGTTGTAATTTTGTCCATAATTCTTTTCACCCAAAACCGAGAAATAACCCTTAAAGACCGATGCAGAGGCATGGAAAACGAGAAACATCATTGCCAAGAACTGAAACGTCTTAAATTAAGAGAAATAAAACGAGAGAGTCTTATTGGTGAAAACCTTCGGGCACCATAAGGTGTTCGGAGTAGATAAATGCATAAATGAAAGAGTTCGGTAGTGAAAACTCGCAGAGAGTGCTATCGGGCGATGGTAAGAAGAGAAATGAGAGAGGTCGACTAGCGAAAACCCGCAAAAGGGCGCTATCAGCCAAAAAGAGGATTTCACCACTAAAGGTCCTAGCAAGGTTCCCTAGTTTGGAAACATAGACCCGTTTTGGTTCATAAGAAAATGGGAGATCGTGACGATTGAGCATCTAGTTCAAGAAGCATGTCATGTTGGTTTGAAGCGAGCATACACCCCAGATAAGTCATTTTTTTCCCCCGAAAGGGACGTTTCTATTTTTGATTCATTTTTCATTCTTTGTTCATTTCTCTTTGAATCCCTTTTGGCTTTAACTTTGAATTCTGAAATTATTACAAAGAAAAGGGGAACTGTTTATACAAAATTTCGTCTGGCAAAAAGGCGAAGAAAGGACCCAGCCTCAGTGGTGTATTGATCCGACCCCTACTGATCATGATGATCGATTATTTCCAAAGGAAAAGATGTTAAAGGAAATAAAAGGCTAAGGTTTTAGAAAAAATGGAACGAAGCAGAAAGACAGAGCCCACACAGGCAAATCCTCATGGAATCCCGAGGTTGAACCTGGTCAGGTTGAAAGGAAGTCACCCTCAAAGACAATCAACAACAAAGTTCTCAATGGAAATGGGGCCAAGATCAAGCGATGAAGATAATCAAGGCCACAAAATCAACCACCGTTTCAGCTAACAAATTGTTCTTTGTTGAAAACAGGTCTATCTCAAATTAGTTGTGCAAAAGAAGGTACATTCTAGCGAAATGAAATGCGCAAGCATTGGAATAGCTCCATGACAAGGAAAATGCCCAAAAGGGAAGTTTCTTTTCAAAAGCTTCATTTTATACATTTGTTGATGAGTAAAAGGAAAACACCTAAAAGAAAACCCAACACTACAAGGAAATAGGCCTTTAGCGAGGGGAATTTTGGTCATTAAAAATCGAAATCTGGTCGTTGTAAGTTAGTAACGACCAGAAAAATCCGGTCGTCACCGGTCGTTAAAAGCCTCGACGTTAATAGTTAACGACCGGATTACAGTCCGGTCGTTAAAAATCTTTTGGCGACGACATAATTCCCGGTCGTTATACATCCCTTTTAACGACAAAATTTTCCCTTCTCTAATTTGTTATCGAATCGTTAAAAGTCTTTAACGACAACAACTAATTCAATCAATACAAGTGCTTTAGCAACTGACATTCCCTTCGTTAGATGTATACCTACTTTTAAGAACCAAATTGCCCTTCGTATGCCCATTTATTTGTTTGAGAAACTTATAGTTAAAGATTTTGATTGACCACATCTTCCTTATCTAATGTAAAATTATAGTAAACATAATTACAAAAATTTATATGCTATCATAAACACCGAACAACACTCGAAAATAAACTAAATACTTGATATCTTTGTTAATACAAAGAACTAAAGTATCATATTTACCAGAAACCAATCTAAATCACATCACATTATTTTTTAAATCTTAAAAGTTAAACATAAAATTGTATCATATGTACAATGTCTTTAAACTATCCCTAACAAAATATAAACCTCTTCCACTTCAACTCGCTGACACTTTCTTCAATAATAGGTTCTTCGGACTTCAAAGATTTGATCTGTTAACATAACAAATGTATGCTAGTTTAGTAACAAAAAATAAATAACTAAAATGAAAGCTAACTCTTGCATTGATGTCCAAAGCACCTCTCTACAACCTGAATGTTTGTAAGAAATGATTCAAGAAATGATTCAGATTGCACCACTTCATGGATTTTAACCTATAAAATGAAAGATAATTTAATTAAATACTGCAACAAAGTAAACTAATGATGTAAAATAAAAATTATCAATAAGTATACATATTTTTCAATGGTTTCAGATTCAACAAGCATGTTCAAAAAATATAGTTGTCACATTTGGTAGATTACTCACTAATTCATAAATGATCTCTCTAATTGGCTTCCTACCCGTACAGAGGCATATGCAATGGTGAGATTATAAGTTAGATAAATCATAAAACTAGGACCTGATGATATGTGAGAGGGAAATATTTATTCATACAGAGAAATAACAAAATCTTAAGTGCACATACATACCGGATCAAAATAACCACAAACTTGGTCTTAAGTACAAACTTAAAGAAACTTCAACGAGCATACACTTAACATACTAAATTACCTCTAGAAGAACTCTCAGTTCATCACACATTATTTTCCAGACATTAGTACTCTAGATAATTGAAGAAGAAAAGGAAGCCATATCAGTTTCATCACCTTTCTTGTCTGGCGCCAAGTCCCGCTTTTCTCCAGATATATTAGATAACTTAAAAATTCCAATCGAGTTCCAAGAACTTTTCTCTGCCTGTAAGAATGAGAAAAGCATGTTTCAAGCGCTTTAATCTGTTCTCTCAAATGGTGAGAGCAAATTTTGGGATTTCACTTTTATTTTTCCTACTAATTGAAAGAGGAACTCTATACTATACACGGAGAAACAATGACATTAGTTAACAATTAAGTTTTGTTTATAAAGCTGACATTAGTAAGCAAATATGTCGTATAACTAATTAGAACTTGGTTACAAAAAAATCTGAAAAATGAGCGGAAGACAGTAATTAAAACAAAAGGAATTTTTGCAATGTACAAAAAATTAGTAATTACTTTTGCTTATAAAAAAGGTTGCTACAACGTATAGAACTGATCCCCCTTCTAATATTATAAGAAAATCTAAATGGCAGCATCTCTTGACTCAATAATAATCAGCATTCATGATATTTCTATCCAATAACAACTCGAGCAATAAAAAAGAGCTTACTTGTGTTCATGCTACCCAATATACAATTTATGGAAACTCAGTTTGCACCAAGCCCAGCGAGTCAAGCAGCACATCAAAACTGCCTTATTCAAAACCACAATAAATTGCAAGAAATATATTACATTCAAACAAAATATATAACATAACTAATATACAATTACTACAGTTATTTATGTACACGACTGATTTGGAATCTTGTTAACCCAAATCATAAAAAGGAAGCCTCTGTATATTTGACAAACATGTAATTCTAAGAAGAAAAACTAGAATACTTGAGACACTACCTTTTGAGAAAAATCAATATCTTTAAACAGATAAATCACTGAAACAGTAAAAGAATACCAATTCCACAATTACTTTTCACAAGTTCTTATTTTGCTATTAACAGTACTAGCATAAAGGACATAAAATCCATAGGCAGGGTCATATGAAGACATTTAAGTGACATGAAACACATGAGTACAATGAATGAAGAGACTAAAGCATGATATGCTCACAGTGATTGCACAACTCCAAATTTAGAGTTGGAAGAAATCTAGCAGGGAAGGTAAGGAAATACTTGACCCAATTAAGTTGCTCACAGGTTACTACACCAGCATTTGGATTTAGCAAACAGAGAATACATATTTAAACTAGCACCTACTACAAATATATTATATTAATGTTCATAGCTACATAGCAGCTTCAACTATCATTGAACTATTAGGAATTAGAACCAGCAGTTAATCCACAGAAATTCACCTCCTTGAACTAGGTAACAAAATGTCAATTCAGTACCAAGCCAGAAGCACCCAATACGGCTCTAATAAAAAGCGATATCCCACAACATATTATTTTAGTGAAGAAAGACTTTCCAACTAATTCGTTATCAAGATATTCTCTTAAAGGGAAACTCTAATACAAATCCATAACGTCAACAAGAAAGCTTTACTTAATTTTAAATGAATGGATTCGTAAAGAAATCAATTATCTAACTAAATAATTTATACCCCAAACTCGGCTTATCCTTAAACGGCTCATTTTGAAGTTCAATTCACAATTAGTTAGTTAAAATAGAAAGGGAATGATAGAAATCGAACTGTCAAGCCAAAACTTTCCTTAATAGAAATTGAAGAATCAACTACACATATTTTGACTCCAAAATTCAAGCGAGGCAAAAATCGACTAACTGAACTCGGAACCGTGAACTTCCTCCTCGAACAATCATGTCTGAACCTGCGTAACACCAACCAAGCTCAAGCAAGATCCATGAATGAAGAACAACAGGGCATAAACTAAAATAATTTTTTTTATTTTATATCTATATCTATAAAAGAAACTTAGCTCCAAAATCAGAGGAGTGATAGCCGAAATCAGAGTAGAAAACTTGATATCTTTGTACATCTCTTTTTGTATTTTTTTTTTTTGCTGAAATTTGAAATGCGAACAGAAAATTAAAGAAGAAAACTCAAGAGTAATTAATAAATTTTGCACTTAAAACCCTAGATTTTCACTCACTTTTTCTGTTCAAAACATATTAATTGAATTTGAACATCCATAATTTTGAACTAAGTTTCATCTAATTAAATGAAAATCAACAAAAAAGGGTACAATTTCAACCTTACCTTGATGAGAAGAAACTCGAAGATGAGTTGTTGTTTTCAATGGAAGTGACCATCGGTTTCTGTAATACTTGACGTTTGAAGGCCAGTAGTTTCGTCGCATTTTACTTTGCAGTTGCAGGTTTAGGAAAATAATGTTTACAATAGGGGTGTTGGAGAAGTCTTAGGGTTTTTTTTTGGGAAGGTTGGCGGATCCAGGTGTGGGTCGGGGGAAAAAAGGAGGGAAAAGTTAGCGCCTCTTTTTATTAATTAATTGTTTAACGACGGGAATCCTATCCCTTTTTATTAATTAATTGTTTAATGACGGGAATCCTATCCTTTGTTAATATTGAGCTAATAACTAGTTTCAACGACCGGAAAAATTTTTGGTTGCTATAAGTACATTTATAACGACCAGATTTATGTCCCCTCGTTAAGAAGTGGTCGTTAAAAATCAAATTTCTTGTAGTGGAAAAAGGAAGGAGAAAGGAAAGGAAAACGAAAATTCCAAAAGAGAATCAAGTCATGTTAGTCTAGCGTTTCTTTTATATCCTGGCCAGAAAACCGAGGATCTCCCGGCCAGAAAACCATGGAGCCGTTTCTTTTAAATCCCGGCCAGAAAACCGAGGATCTCCCGGCCAGAAAACCATGGAGCCGTTTCTTTTAAATCCTGGCCAGAAAACAGAGGATCTCCCAGTCAGAAAACTGTGGAGCCTTTTCTTTTAATCCCGGCCAGAAAACCGAGGATCTCCCGGCCAGAAAACCGTGGAGCCGTTTCTTTTAAATCCCGGCCAAAAAACCGAGGATCTCCCAACCAGAAAATCGTGGAGCCGTTTCTTTTAAATCCCAGCCAGAAAACCGAGGATCTCCCAGTCAGAAAACTGTGGAGTCTTTTCTTTTAATCCCGGCCAGAAAATCAAGGATCTCCCGGTCAGAAAACCGTGGAGCCGTTTCTTTTAAATCCCGACCAGAAAACTGAGAATCTCCCGGCCAGAAAACTGTGGAGCTGTTTCTTTCAAAAACCCCGGCCAGATAACTGAGGGTCTTCCGGCCAGAAAGCCATGAGAGCCTTTTCTTTTAATCCTGGCCAGAAAACCGAGGGTCTTCCGGCCAGAAAGCTGTGAGCCTTTTCTTTTAATCCCGGCCAGAAAATCGAGGACCTCCCGGCCAAAAAACCGTGGAGCCATTTCTTTTAAATCCCAGCCAGAAAACCGAGGATCTCCCGGCCAAAAATCCGTGGAGCCGTTTCTTTTTAATCCCGGCCAGAATATCGTGGAGCCATTTCTTTCAAAAACCCCGGCCAAAAAATCAAGGGTCTGCCGGCCAGAAAGCCATGAAAGTTTTCTTTTAATCCCGGCCAGAAAACTGAGGATCTCCTAGTCAGAAAACTTTGGAGCCATTTCTTTTAAAATTCCGGCGAGAAAACCGTGGAGCCATTTCTTTTTAATCCCGGCCAGAAAACCGAGGATCTCCCGGCCAGAAAACTGTGGAGCCGTTGCTTTCAAAAACCCCGGCCAGAAAACCGAGGGTCTTCCGGTCAGAAAGTTGTAAAACTTTTCTTTTAATCCCGGCCAGAAAACCATGGATCTCCTAGTCAGAAAACTGTGGAGCCATTTCTTTTAAAATCCCGGCCAGAAAACTGTGGAGCCATTTCTTTTTAATACTAGCCAGAAAACCGAGGAGCTCCCAGCCAGAAAACCGTGGAGCCATTTCTTTCAAAAGTCCCAGCCAGAAAATCGAGGGTCTTCCGGCCAAAAAGCTGTGAAACTTTCTTTCAAAATCCCGGCCAGAAAACCGAGGATCTCCCGGTCAGAAAACTGTGGAGCATTTATTTCCGAAACTACATTTTAAAATTAAGATTCTTTTGGTCGATACCGAAGAGTCTTTTTAATGATTTTCTGTGTCGCAACTAACTCGCGAAATTTTTCTAGTGAAACTGGGGCAGAAAAATTTCGTTCGTTTATTCGTTTTGATTGTCTAAACAGGTTTGATATCTGGACTCAAGGATCGGGATAACCTACGAGTTGAGTCTCAATCCAGAATGAAGAAAAAAAGAAAAGAACCAAAAGAAAACGAGTTCCAATATTGGAGTAAACAGAGGCATGGATTGCTCAGAATCTGATTGAAGTCACGAGTTTCGCCAATTCCATTTCACCCAATGTTACAAGAATAAACACGCATTTACAACTTGCAAGCATCAAGATTCAGATCGAGGCCTACAGCAAAATCAGCTAAGACTCAAGATCAAGTTTTCAAGAGAATCATAGATAGGAATCTTGTAACTCATAGTTGATAGCATAACTAGCTTAGCTTTAGTTTCTTTTTTGGTGTAATAAGGAGGTCAGTAAGAAGTAAGCAGCAACAACAGCAATGATAGCAATAGTGACAGCAAAGTGTCAGTCCACGGTAGTCCCAGCTACCAAAACTTCCCGAACTACATTGACTTGATTCCTGTTTAGCCCAGGATATGTAGGGAGCCTCTCGAAGTAAAGGCTTGGTCAAGATCTTTTCAAAATGCTTCACACGGATTGCTCAAACGGGCAAAAATCGCTCGTATTTGCTCATTATTCTTTGCACGAAAACTCTTTGTATTTCCGCGCAAAGAGGGGCAGCTGTGAGCACGTGATTTTTGCCCCGCATGAGAATTACTCCCAAAAATTAAAAAAAAATAGTTTTGTGTTGTGTATAATTTTCTGTGAATGTTGTGTGATTTTCTTAATTATCATTTGTATTTTTATGTGCGCGTGTTTATTTTTCAAATTAAGAAAATACCAAAATATGACATTTGCATTTTTAGTATTTAATTTTACGATTAGAAGTAATCTGGTTTATTTGATAAAAATAGAAAATAACAAAAAATGTGTATTTTTGAGTTTTTATTTAAAATACGTAGTTGTGTGATTTATATTTAATAGTTATCTAATTATGTGTGTTAATTATTCGTATGACTTAATTAGTATTTTTTTGTGATTTATCTTGATTTTGTAGTATAATTAGAAATTTTGTCTTTTTTTTTAATAAATTAAGAAGAGAAAAAGAATTAAAGAAGAAAAGAAGCCACTGGGCCATCCTGTCTCAGCCAAAATCAGGTCCAAATACACCCAAGCCCAATCCAAATAACCCAGTTTGTTACCCGTGTTACCCGCCGGGTTCAAATCCAAAACAACCCATTTTATATTAAAGTGACTTGATCTTTACCGTTGGTTTCCATCCATCCAACGGTCCTAATTAAGTCTTTAATTTTAATATCCCAAAGACCCCCCCAAACCCTCAAACCCGTTCACATTTTCATTCCCCCTAATCCCCATCGTCACCTTCAAAGACCAAAGCTCACCTGAAACCCTAATGCCGCCCCCTTCTCCACCGCCTGAAACCCGGTGGCAACCATCCCAAACACCACCAAATTAACACCAGTTAGTTGCCTTAACCCCCTGAACATGAATCTGTCATCAGTTTGGCTCGAATCAACTCGGGTCTTCTCAAATCTTCACTTAAAGATTCGAGCAAAAATCCAATCCATACCAAATTCTCCCAAATCGATACCACACACTCTCCTAACCTCCCCCATAACCAAACCAGTCGTGGTTTAGCTCGAATTTAACTAGAATTGGTTGAGCCCCAAAACGACTGCATAAACCCTAGAAATCCCATATATGACTTCCGGCTGAAATTGATAAGGGTTTGAGGTCCGATGGACCTTAATCTAAGTGTTCACAACAAGAGAACACCTCGATTAAGGTCCGTTTGGCCTCAACAATTCAAGTGCGAGTTGGTTCAAGACCCGTTCAAGTTTTTGATCATTTTCTCTTCTTTCAAGGTATTTTCGTTTCTTTTCCTTTAAACCTCATCTAATTCCATGTTCTGTTTGTTATATACTTCTCATTTCTTTTGATTTTTCGATTTTTCTGTCCATCTCCACCAGACCTTTTATTCGGTCGATTTATTCTGTTTGTTCGTTAATTGTATTGTTGTATTGCAATATATGTTTAATTTGTTCGATGTCGTCAAGAAATTAGTTCATGTTTTTGATCCCCTGAGTCTGCCCGTGAAACTGTGAATCGCGAATTCGTAGGTCGATTACGTGCTATCTGTTATACGTATTGTAATCGACTAAATGAATGTCGTCGATTAGGTCATTCGTGTTTATAGTTTTGGTTGTGCTCTTCTAGCTATTTGATTATTAGTTGGTTTATGTTGTTTAATTAACTATGAAATATTTGGCATTCTGTTGTTTGTAGTGTTCTGATTTTTAGTTGCCGGATTAATTAATTCTCGTTTTTGATTATAAGCATGTTCTGAATCTTTGAATCTCTCGTTTTGATATAATTTTCTGCTTTAAACAACTAATTGATTGATAAAGGAATTGGTTATAGCTGTTACAGATTAAGGGGCAAGATAGTAATTCCAATAGGCTGCTAATAATTTTAGGGGTTAATTAAATAGTTGTTTAGGGGGTTTGTGTAGGAGTCTGCTAGTTTTAGATAGGGGTACACTTTTATTACTAATTAAGGATAGTGGAAAGTAGGTACATGTCTAATATTGAAAAAAAAGGGCTGCTGATTGAATTTGTAAGGCTATAAAGAGTGCTGGAAATCAGGCTTGAAACTTACACTTTGAAAAAAGAACAGATCCTTCTTATAAAAATTGAGAGAGAGAAGACAGATTTTCTATACATTTTTCTGAAAGAAAAGATTTCGATATTTGTTTTGAAATTTCCACTGAAAGTTGCTTGAATTCGTCGCTGTCCGAGCTTTAAATTCGTACTCATTGCTGTTACTGGTTGCTGGTACTAGCTATTGAATTTCACTTGTATTGGATTCGAGGCAAAATTAATCAAAGTTTTCTTTTGCGACTCAGGTTCATTTCTTCTCCATTTCTCTGCTATTTGTGATTTTGTGTTTGTGTGCGTTTGTATCTCGTCATGGCTTGGTGTGAACCTTGGAAACCAATGTCTGTTCTCCTACTCTATTTCTAAGTCTTGTTTGGCTTTGGATCAGATTTGTCAAGACATTTTAGTCTGTCATTAAAGTACGCTGCAATGGTCGATTCCCCCTGCCCTTGATTTGCTAGTTCATCTCTGGCAAGTTCGTTGATAGGCTGCAAGTTTGATTGCTCTTGCTTTACCTTATGAGTTTTTCGAATATGTAGAAATTTGTTTTACTTGTCCTTTTGAACAACCGAATAAAGGGCACTTTAATTGATCTCTTATCGGAAACTTTTCAGTGATTTGGTTTTGACTATGCGATAAAACCTTCTGTTGGATCTTCTCTGTTTTTCTACTCAGTCTCGATGAGTTTGAAGCTCATTAATCCGTTGTTTGAATTGTCTGAATTTCATCCCGATTGGCCTTAGCCTCATTTTGGTTCCTTTTAGTTGATTCATTGTTTAATGAACTAAGTTGCAAACCTATTGTGTTACATTTTCGTTTGAGCGACTAGACAGTTGGTTTTGCATTTGAATAGCTGAAGTCTTTATATCAAGCTTTAATCCGTGTGAATCTGTTTTATGACACGAAATGCACATATACCCTAGGAAGCTGGAGTCCAAAAGCATTTTACAAAAAAGGTTTTCAAAACAAACAAAAAAGGGGTTAGGATTTGAACAACTTTGAAGCTGCTGGAGTTGTTTTCCTTCAGCAGATTATCGGGGCTCCTTATTGCCATCTACATATGTTCTTTCCTCTAATGTCGACACCTTTGCGCATTAAAAATCTCAAAATACAGCTTGGTTTATTCATACTTTGTATTCATCTGGTTCTAATTTTCTATGGTTCAACTTTGATTTTTATTTCCTCTTTCATGTAATGTATGCTTCTGTGTGTATCTGTTTGGTTATATCCTTCAAAATCTCGGTTTCTTTTCTATGGGGAGACAAGTAGTAGGCCTTCCTTCATTTAGTTAGTATTTTTAATATCAGTTATTGGCAAGATATGATTAGTATTTGGTTAGCATAATTTACTTACCCATTATGTTGTGGGGATGGAGAAAGATCGAACTCATTAACGATTGAACTTCCTACATGATTTAAGAATTGAGCTTAATGAGCGTGAAATCTTTCGGAGTATGCGTTCGCGCAACTTCAACAAAAGAGGTGATGGGAGTATTCGTTTTGGCGCTTGAGGTTTTCTAATTCCAGTTTTTGTTCGTTTGAGCGAGACGACATTGGGCCTCGAGGTCCATTCTAATCTTATTTCTGTTGATTGATATTTCAGTAATTTGGTGTTGACATTGCTTATTGTCTGTTGAGCTTCGTGCTAGTCTGGACGTGAAAATGATGTCTGCTGAGTTTTAAAATATTCTATTATGTAAAAGATGGTATTAGTTCCTCACTCAATTGGTGTTGGTTTCCTGTCTAAGATTTGCTGAAGTGTGCAAAGCGTTTCGGCCAACATTGTGCCTAATTACTTGAAATATATTGAGTTCCTCCAAAATCAATGATGCTTCTGTTTATTACTCTTCTAAGTTTGCTACGTTAATTTTCTTTTGGCTTGGTGAATTTTTGGCACTATAAAATTCTTTGGAGCAAAAATAGTATTGGCTTGATTCCTTTGTTAATGGTTGATTTTCGTAGTTCAATTTTTTAAACGGAAAAGGGCCTAAAATGCCCTTCAACTATCAGGTTTGGTCTAAAAATGCCCCCCATCCACCTATTGGGCCAAATATGCCCTTCTATTAATGTTTTTGGCTCACAAATGCCCTTTGAGTTAACGGAAGGACACGTGTCATCCTTTTATTGGTGCATTCTAAATATTTCATAATTAATTAAAAAGACACATTATTCATACCTGAAAAATAAATAAAATTTTCTAAAATACTTACAAAAGTTAAAAACTGAAAAAAAAATCTTATTTTAGTAAAAAACTTTTGTAAGTATTTTAGAAAATTTTTATTTATTTTTCAGGTATGAATAATGTGTCTTTTTAATTAATTATGAAATATTTAGAATGCACCAATAAGAGGATGACACGTGTCCTTCCGTTAATTCAAAGGGCATTTGTGAGCCAAAAATATTAACAGGGGGCATATTTGGCCCGATAGGTGGATGAGGGGCATTTTTAGTCCAAATCTGATAGTTGAGGGGCATTTTAGGCCCTTCTCCGTTTTTTAAATGTGCCACATTGCTTGAGCCAGTGATGCCTTAGGTGTGCCATGATCACACAACAATTGTGACAAACTAAGAAGGCAGATGGGTGCTTAGTGAAATCTAGTATAATTTAGACATGTTCTTAATAAATACACTATCGTGGTTGTGGACACGCTCGCATAACATGATCACGATTCCTAAAAACCAAATCGGAGTATGCGTTCGTGCAACTTTGACCAACCTTCCTTAATAATAAAATAAGTTACATTTTTTATTTTAGTTCGTCAAATCGCATATAGTCTTGTATAAATTTCTTATGGGTTAAACTAATACCTTTTTTTAGAATATCCTTCACGACTGTTTAAAATACGATTGTGGTTGCGTATACGTTCGCGAAGTATCATCACAAATCTAAAAATCAATTCAAAGTATGCGTTCGCGCAACTTTAATTAATCTCTCTTAATACTAAAATGGGTTACGAGCTATTAATTAATTTTAGTAGTTTAAGGTGTGCCATTCACTATTAAATCACATATGGCCTTCGTGTAAATTTCACAACCTAGATGTAAAAAAGAATAATATTTCGTACAAAAATCCTTCAGGGTCGTCTTAAAATACTATCCTAATTAGGTATATACTCGCGTAACATGATTACGATTTTTTTTAGAAAAAATAAAAATTGGAGTATGCATTAGCGCAAATTTGACCAAACTATTTCTTAATAAACAAACAAAACGATATTATTCGTGGACATGTTCGCGTGGCATAATTTGACACATAAAAAGAATGAGTATACATTCGCGTAATTCAATTATTCAAATACGAATAATTCAAGTAATTAAAAGCGGTAAAAAGATAAACACACATAAGTCTTAAAATCAGTAATTAATTAATTTTAATAAGCCAAGTATGATCAAAGCGACCGTGCTAGAACAACGGGATCCGGGGGGTGCCTAACACATTCCCTCGGGTCAACAAAATTTTTTATTTAGAATTTCTGGTTCGTAGACTTCATTTCGAAAGTCGAAAATTTCCTCGATTTGGGATTTAAATAAATCGGTGACTTGGGACACCATAGTTTATTCCAAGTGGCGACTCTGAAATAAATAAATAATCTCATTTCGAATATTGTCACTTAAATTGGAAAAAACTCCCTTGTACATTATCCTTCGGGGTAAAGCGCGCCAAAAGGAGACGTGACAGCTGGGGCAGAAATTTTCTTTGTTTTGTATAACGTAAGCAGGCGCCCATCTGGATAACAAGGGAATATTTTCTGCATTTTTAATTTCTGCATCAAGCGCCCACCTGGATAACAACGGAATATTTTCTGCATTTTAATTTCTACATCAGGCGCCCACCTGGATAACAAGGGAATATTTTCTCCATTTTTAATTTCTGCATCAAGCGCCCACCTCTATAACAAGGGAATATTTTATGCATTTTAATTTCTGCATCAGGCGCCCACCTGGATAACAAGGGAATATTTTCTTGCATTTTAAATTTCTACATCAGGCGCCCACCTGGATAACAAGGGAATATTTTCTGCATTTTTAATTTTTGCATAAGGCGCCCACCTGGATAACAAGGGAATATTTTTCTGTATTTTTAATTTCAGCATCAGGCGCCCACCTGGATAACAAGGGAATATTTTCTGCATTTTTAATTACTGCATCAGGTGCCCACCTGGATAACAAGGGAATATTTTCTACATTTTAATTTTTGCATCAAGCGCCCACCTGTATAACAAGGGAATACTTTTTGCAAAATAAAATTTTTCTTTTCTAACAAGTAACATCATAATAGATTGAAAGCCCCATACCGGGGCAGAGCAAAAAGTTTTCTTTGTTTTTGTAATAAACAGGTACCAACCGGGAGAATGGAGAACTACTTTGTTGAAGTCATACAAGCGGGATGAAGCAATATGTTTGAATCAATTTACAAGCAAAAGATTCATCGAAGAATGGAAGATGCAAATAAAGAGCAAGATGCAAGATGAACGATCAAGGCAACACAAGACCCAAAACATAAATAGGATTTTTTGTAATTCATAAATCATAGCTTAGGGTAGCTTCTTTATTTTTCTTACCACGGTGTAATAAGGAGTCAGTTAGCAGTAACAATGGCAACAGCAGTGAAATCACAGCTTCCGTGGTAGTTTCAAACTACCAGACATTCCCGAACTACACTGACCTGATTGCTGTATAGCCCAGGATAAGTAGGCAACCTCTGAAGCAGGGTGCGGTCAAAACTTTTCAAAAATGCTTCATACGGAATATGCGAGTGGGCAAAAATCCTTCATTACTGCTCACTTGTCTTTTCACTGAAACTCTCTGTGTTCTCGAGAAAAGAGTGTCAGCTATGAGCACGTGATTTTTGCCCCAAGCAATTAAATTCCAAAATAAAAATATACAAAATGATTTTTTATTGCAATTGTTTTGATTGTGTGTACAAAATACCATTGTTTGTTTTTAATTGCTAAAAAATAAAATTTAAAATGAAATACAAAAAGAAAATTAATTAGAAAATATCTCAAACATTATACAATAGATACTAGGAAATTAGAAAATCAACCAAAAATACAAAAAAATTGGAAAAATTAAGGAAAAATACAAAAATTGGAAAATAAAAGAAATACATCAATGTAAAATGTACACAAGGAAAATAAGTAAAAAATACAAAAGAAAATACAGAAAATTAAAATAAATACAATTCATAAATAACAAAATACAAAAATACAATTTGAAATGCCAAATTGGGCTAAATATACACAATATACTTAGCCTATATGCACACACAGACAACGCCCAAGTAATTAGCCGATCTGCCCAGTCACTAAACTAAACGACGCCGTCTAAAATCAAATGATCTGGGCCGTTGATACAATTGATCAACGGGCCAAGTAAGACAGTCACTATATAAATAAAATGACATCGTTTAAGGGAATCAATCACAACCGTCCATCTCACTTAATCAAACAGACGAGGCTAGGGTATCATTTAACCAAACGACGTAGTCTAAGGAATTAAATCATGACCATTCGAATCCTGACCGTTCATCTCCGCCAATCCAATGGCTGAGAATCAACAACACATAATTAGTATATATCACACCCCCTTCGTTCATTCTTCAGTATACACACACATTTCATTATACGAAACCCTAGCCGCCCTTGGATTCTTCTTCTTCTCCCCCCTTCTCTCATAGAGACCACCGGAACCCTACCGGTTTTCAGTCTCCTACCATCTTCCTCAGCTCAGGTCAACCCCTAAACACTCCTCTCTACCTTCTAACACCTCTAATACCATTAACCCTACCCCAGAAACCTACCAGTTTCCCATTTCTTGAAATTCAGGTCGCCGGAACCCTAGTCGGCGACCACCAATGTATGAACCAGACCCCCATTTTAACACCATATCATCGTCTTGAGATGATCTATCACCCCACTATAACCATATATCTCAAATATTATCCCAACCCTTCAAATTTTAGAAACAGTCTCGCCAGAATCTTACTCCGGCGAGCACCCAAAACAAGAATCCTTCAAAACCTTACCCCAAGTCCCCAAACACCCCTCACACACTCAAATCAGACTCCCAAGAGCTTGTTTGGGAGATCTAACACTTAGGAGACCAGGAGTCTCTGACACACTGAAAAAGTCAAGAAAGAAGAAAGAAATGAGAGAAAGAAGAAAGAAAGAAGAAAAGAAAGAAAGAAAAGGAAAAAGAAAGAAAAATCCCTAAAAAGCTAAGTACCCTAAAACTTATCCTGTTTAGTGGCTTTTATGTTCTTACCTGTTTGAAACTTGTTTCTGTTTAGTCTCTTTTATGTGCTTATATGTTTAGAACTTAGAAAATCCCTATGCATGCTATACTTTGCTCTTCTGTGTTCTTATTAGCCCTGAGCTTGTTACATGTATGCCTGAAATTAATTTAGTATTCTTAAGTTCTGATATTAGCTACTTGTAAATCATGTGCTATTAGCTATTCTCATGTGATTGTTCAATAGATCATGTCTCGATTAGGGTTCTGATTAGTTTGAATTCAACCATTATCAATTTGTCTCTCTGAGTTCTGATTAATCTGAAAGATAGTCGTAATTAGGTCTACTTGTGCAAAACAACATGAATATGGCTACATTTGTAATATGATTTGTATGTTAGTTTCTTCTGAACTTTTGAGTGCTTAAGTGTATTTAGGTTATATGTGTAAATGCTTTTGTGTTATGGTTGCAACACAATATGAGTTTTGGTTAGTGGCTATCTTTGTAAAAGTGATTAACATTAAAAGGGTTATATATTCTGAAACTGGCTAATTTTTAAAGCAAGTCTTAGGGGATTATAAGTCTTGACAGGCCTAATGTAGGTCAGGTAAATATGACTAAATGTAAAGGGTAAAAGGGTAAAGGCAAATGGTATATCTGTAGATTACATAGAGCCTATGGGGATATAAATGACTTTAGTGCTTGGTTTTTCTGAAAATACTTGAATAATAAATGGTAGAATAGGCATAGCTAAAAGGTAATTGTGTAATAAACCTTAGCAAGTGAGGGCAACTAGGTAAAATATTGACAATAGAACTGTCACACCTCCCTTTTTACTACCCCACTTTAGGAAATAAGCATATAAACACACTTGTAGGGTATACCCCGACGTTAAATACCCGAAACGGATAAGATAACGTAAGGGAAGGAGTTTTTCCAATTAAAGGACAATCGGTTCGGGAATTTATTTGAGATTAATCAGAGTCGCCACTTGAGAAAGATAATGGTGTCCCAAGTCACCGGTTAATCCCGAATCTGAGGAATTTGACTCTTAAAAATGTCTGCGAAGAAAAGATCCGGATAAGGAACTCTGTTAACCGGGGAGAAGGTGTTAGGCATTCCCGGGTTCCATGGTTTTAGCACGGTCGCTCAATTGTCGTTCCCGACTCTTATTTGACTCAATCACAGATTTTAACAACATATAGCGCTTTTTACATTAAGTATTATTTTTAGGGAATTTGCGGCATTGCGAAAACACGCCTCGAGTCATACCGCAACCAGTACGCCTATGACTTTCGGTGTATTTCAGCTTTGCCGAGATTTGGATTTGAGTCGCACCAAGTGCACACTCATTCAATGGAAGGTATATTAAATCGTGCCCTAAAATAGTCTATCGGCTTTTAATTGTTTTGGGTAAGACTATGGAATTAACTAGTAGTCTTCCCGAGTCTAATTGTATTATATCATTACTAAATGGGGGCCCCGCTTGTTCAACGTTATGCGGGGCTCGTCCCAATTATTTGTTAAGGTCCAATATTTGTTCAACTATATTTGCTATACATTGTTTTTGCCTTAATCGATTTCTAGTATTAAACATTCCGGGCCCGTTATTTCTGTTGTTTATTGGGCCTGACTCTAACTTTTAATAGAACGATAAGCTTGCCCAGGCCTCAGAGGCCCAGGCAGTGTTCAGGCTTGCGCTTGGCAGCTTAGCAGATTCATCGACATAGTTCAGGTCTTTACTGTATAATAGGCCCAAACCAGATTTATGGTAACAATAGCAAATAGACAATACAGAATGCATAATGAAACAGACACTTAAAATTAAGAATGAAATTCAATTACTTTTATTTATCAGATAAGAAAGAAAACCATTGTACAAAATAATCAATACTAACACTAGATTAGAACTAATTGATAGACTATATGACTGAACTGTTATTATTCTTTTGTTTTCTGTTAAAGGACCTATAACAACATAAAATTCACTTCTACTAAGAATTTTTGAGGAAAACAGTTTATCCAAGTATGACATTATCCTATTAAACAATTCAGTTATTTATAAGACAACTCTGATAATCTAAGACTAAGTGACTTAATGATATATTCATGATTATGTTACTGATTCTAACTCAACTTATCTTAGGCAGTGTTACAGAACCAGTTGCGAATGAATTACTAATTCTTCTGGCTATTTTTCTCTTTGAAACTTGTTGATATCTAAAGGCTAATTCACTGATATGATTAAATATTGCTATTAATACAAACCAAACTTATTCGATGTTACTAAAGCCAATTTCACTCCTCATCTGGTTGTTTCCTTTTAAACTTACTCAAACTCTGATATTGATTAACCAAAACAGATTAACTAAGTGAGCATGTTATTATTAACGCATGCGAGAGAATCGATTAACTTCTGTTTTAATGGTTTTTCCTATTTAACTAAGTGATGGGTGATCCATGACTATACTACCACTACACTACTACTATTATGCTAGCTATTACATAGTTTTTTGTTTGGTTTTTGTTTTTCAGCTAATGTATACTACAATAAATGAGCTGTAAATCTTAAACTAATAACATTAAACCACAAAAAACTACATAACAACATAATATGAAGGACTGGATCTTCATTCTTATTTAATCAACTCGGGATTACAGCTTCAAGTGAAGAGCAGTGTACCTGAATGAAAAATAGAGAAAATCCGATGAGTCCTAAGGGAGACAAGAGCAGGTAACAGCAAATGACTCAAAAAAAGCAATGCAACAGTGAAGCTTGAATATCAACCAAATAGAAGCCCACAACAACAATAATAGAAAACCCAGCTACAGCAAACAAGTAGAAACCCAAGCAAATGATCGAGCAGAGAACCCAAAATTAGAAGCAATTAACAGATTCTAACTCCAAAAAAAATCCCAGAAATCCTACTGTTCTCTTGCTATATTTTAACTCTGAAACTTTTTGTTCAAAAGCTAGCCTAAAGATGAATTTCAGACTTCAAAATTTTTGAACCCCTTTTCAGCCCCTTTTAGGGTGTATTTATAGCTAGGCCAAGGGCTGAAACTTGGGGAGAAAGTATGGGATTAAACCCCCACTTCTCCCCCTCTAAAATTTACCCAATGTACACTAAGGTCCCCAAATCAGTTAACAGAAACCCTTCCAGCATGTGTTGGAAGGTTCCAAAGGTTCCTTTTTGGGGCTTTTTACCAATGTAGCCCTAAGGGTTAAGGATTTTTACAGATTTCCCTTTTTAGGGAGACCATTATACCCTTAAATCTCTGCAAAATTGCAGAAATCATGGGTACAAATGACTCCCTTACCCTTTTATGTTTCACCCTATTCACTGTTTTACCAAATTAGTTTCCAATTGTGCCCCTAAGGGCATACCTGACTGCCTAGGTTAATTTCAGCTTCTTTGGGACTTATTTTACTAACAGCCAGCCCTTGCATTGGTATTTAAGGGCTGGCCAGATCTATCATTAAGAACTATTTCAATTCTAGCCTCTTTTAATTAGTTCTAGTTAATTAAGACCAAATTATTTCAATTTAAAACTAATTGCAGGACTAGCCTGCTTTATTATTGAAATTAAACTATTTAAAAGCTAGCCAGTCTCAAGTTGAGACTTAGCTTGGGTATTAATCCCAATTACTGAACAGTTGGGTCCAAAACCTTTGCAGGTTTGGCCACTTTAATGTTCAGGGCTCAAAAGAGAGCCTGGGCTAGTCTGCATTTGCAGACTTAGCCATTTTGCACAACCAGCCCCTTTTTAAGGTGGACTGTGTGTTAGGGCCTTATAGAATTGGTCAACCTTTTGCAAAGTTGACCACTCTTAGACCAATTATTGCTTAATAACCTATTTCTGTGACTTTAAGGTCAATTAAACTAAATTGCAGGACTAGCCTGCTTAATTGAACTATTTAACCCATGGTCAGTCTCAAGTTGAGACTTAGCCTGGTAATTAAACCCATTTGCTGAACTGTTTGGCCCAGAACCTTTGCAGGTTTGGCCACTTAATGTTCAGGGCTCAAAAGAGAGCCTGGGCAAGTCTGCATTTGCAGGCTTGACCATTTTTGCACAACCAGCATCCTTTGAGAGTGGGCTGGTGTGTTTGGACCTTATAGAGTTGGTCAACCTTTGCAAAGTTGACCACTCTTAGGTCAATTATTAAACTTATAGCCTATTTTGTTCATTTTTAGTTTTAACCTATTTAAAAACTAGCCATTTTATGAAGCCTAGCACTAACATCTATAACCAATTCCCCTAAGGTTAGTGAAGGTTAATCACATAATCATACCAACAAGAACTACTGAAAACTTAGTTATTTCAACATGTTTTTTGTACACAGAGCCACATAAAACCAAACAAATTCATCAATCAACCAAAACTCAGAAAGGGAAATTTGATATGGTTGAATTTTGGTTAATCAAGTAACACTATCCAATTCATGTAACAAAGTGTCAAACTTATGTCAATCTAGCCTTAGTTAACATTAGCTCAGGTCGGATAACAATTGAAAAATTCCAAAAATCCTCAAGGTTAATGATTATAGACATGCACAGAACTAAACTATCACAAACAGTCAGCAGTAGATGAAGTAGGATTCATTTAAGCCCAAAGACCACACAATAGCATAGACATGCTAACTAAGATCTCTTTTCAAGTATTAATCCTAGCCTTATGTATACATGTGATGGATTAAGATGAAGACAAAGAATAGAAGAGACATGAGGAGACAGTGAAGAAGAATCATTCAAAACTGTCGAGAACTAACAGAGAGGATGAAGACAAAGTGAAGTTGAAAGCTTTAAACATGCAAACAAGAGTGGAGAAGTCTAATCAAATGAAATCTTCAAATCAGGTCAAAAATCCAAACAAGGGATCATAAAGAGAGAAGAATAGGCATGCTATTGAAGACTCAAAACAAAACAAGAAGAAATACAAGAAGAACCATAATACTACGACAATCTTTTGAATCAGAGAAACCAGTAATACAAACAGAGATATAGAAGATAGGCGGGTTAAGAAAACTAAATATGTAGTCATGGGATTTCAAGAAGGAAACAGAGAAATAGACAAGGATATGCCAGACATGAAATATGAATCAATGAGAGATTAACATAAAAAGAAAAGAACAAACGATAAGCAGAGAAATAAAAAATCCTAACATAACAGGCTCTTTGAATCAAATAACACATAGAAGATGAACAGATTCAAAGAAAATACCTAAACTAGCAGATGTAATATATATATATAAGGTAAAAGATAAGAAACAAAGAAAAAGATGAGCAGTCAAACAGGGAGCACAGATGAACAAAATTAAACCCTAAAACTAATCATGTGAAACACAAGATATCAAGAAAAAAAAATAACAAAACAGATAGAAACAAGAAACAATAGACATGCTAGCAAGGCAAAAAAAACTAAAACACGATGACAGGTGAGTGCACTTAGCTTGGCGGGGTCTGTCCCCCAAGCTTTCCTATTTCTTTTCCCTTTCACTCTCTCTCTCGGACTTCTTTTCTCTCTTTTCTTTGTTTCTTTTCTTTATTCTCCTTCAAACTCCCAGATGTCTTTCTTTATTCCCTTTTTTTTCGTTTTTTCTTTCTGATTTTCTTGTTTTACTTCAAGATGCCGCCTTTTGGGGTTTTTGAGTTTGTGGGGGGTATCTGGAAGGGTAAAAGACAAAGTCTTTGGGCAGTTCAAGTTTTGGAGTCGCTGGAGTTGGGTTTCCGGTGACCTTATTTTGGATATTCGAAGAGCTCCGGAGAGATTCGAAGGAAACCATTGGGGTAGGGTAATAGATCAAGACAAGGGGGATCGGATGGCGTTGGTTTGGAGCGGTGGTTCGTTGTTTGAGCGGTTACCGGCGGAGTTCCGGTGACCGGAGTTCGAAAGAAAGGGTGTATTTTCCTACGGTTTCGATGAAGAAGAAAGAAAAGAAGAAGAGAAAAGATGAGAGGGGAGTTAGAAAGGCCGGCGACAACCGTGGGGGTGGTGGCCGCCATGGCCGTTGAGGTCTGAAGAAGAAGAAATGAAGGAGAAGGGAGAGGGCTCGGGCGGCTAGGGTTGAGAATTTGACAAAATGGTCGGCTCGTTCAGACACGAGCTTTATATAGCCAATGAGACTAAGGTAATCCTGGCCGTCCAATGGATGAAGATCAACGGCCGGGAACAGGCGTTACTAAAACGCCGTCGTTTGGTGGCATATGAGTCCCTTAAGTCATCACCCGTTAGATTAATCCAAACGGACGGTCCGGATTCAATCTCTCAAATTAATTAAAGCCTAAATTCAACTAAATATCCCAGCCGTTAGATTAACGAAGTTGGACGGCTGAGATCAAATCCATCAAAGGCCTGGACCGGATTTCCTTGGGCCAATAGTCCTTGGCCTGCTCACTTCAAATTAAATCAGCCCACCTTATTGTACCACTTGTATTTTTTGTATTTTTCTGATTTTAATATTTTTTATGTATTTTCCTTTATACTTTTTTATTTTTCTTTTATGGAATATTATAAAAACCTAATTTCCTACTTAACCTGATTATTTAATATTTTTTGCAATTTTTCTACTATTTTTCTCTAATTTTCACTACTTAAAACTATTTTTGCTAGTTTTCTTTTCAAAATTAATCAAATTAAACAAATTAATTACCTAGCCTAATTTTTTTTGATTTTTCTAATTTCTACTTATCCAAACACATAAAGTATAGCTAATTTCAAACGAAGCAGGTAATTGCACTCAAAAACATATTTATTTTGATTTTGGAATTATTTGCCAGGTGCAAAAATCACGTGCTCACAGCTGCCCCTCTTTGCTCGGGAACACGAAGAGTTTCAGTGCAAAGACAAGTGAGCAGTAATGAGAGATTTTTGCACATTGACACATTCCGTAAAAGCATTTTTGAAAACCTTTTGACCGCACCTTGCTTTAGAGGTTGCCTACATATCCTGGGCTAAACAGGAATCAGGTCAGTGTAGTTCGGGAAGGTCTGGCAGTTTAAAACTACCAGACTCACTGTTGCATTGACACTGTTGAGACCTGCTGACTTACTCCTTATTACACCGGGGAAGAAATGTAAAATGAAGAAGCTATTCTAAGCTATGATCCTACAATTACAATTGTTCCTAATCTAGCTTTTGCTCTTCTTCCCTTTTTTCTTGATTTTCGGTGATGCAGACTCTCTTTTTTGTTGATTTTCTTTGATGCTGACTCTTTTTTTTTTGTTGATTTTCTTTGATGCTGACTCTCTTTTTTGTTGATTTTCTTTTCTCGCTTTTCCCCTCTTTTTTTGATTTTCAATGGTACTGCTTGTCCTCGAGCCGAAACCTTCTCAAAACAAAACAACAAACTACTTTTTTTTTCTGCCCCAACATGGGATTTTAGCTACATAAACCGTAATTTGCAAAAATGTATTCCCGTATTTGAAGGTGGGCACCTAACAGAAATTAAACGTGCAATGCGATGCAGAAAAGTATTCCCGTATTTGAAGGTGGGCACCTAATAGAAATTAAACGTGCAATGCGATGCATAAATATTCCCGTATTCGAAGGTGGGCACCTAATAGAAATTAAACGTGCAATGCGATGCAGAAAAATATTCCCGTATTCGAAGGTGGGCACCTAACGTAAATTAAACGTGCAATGCGATGTAGAAAAATATTCCCGTATTCGAAGGTGGGCACCTAACGTAAATTAAACGTGCAATGCAATGGAGAAAAATATTCTCGTATTCGAAGGTGGGCACCTAACGAAATTAAACGTGCAATGCGATGCGCAGAAAAATATTCCCGTACTCGAAGGTGGGCACCTAACGAAATTAAACGTGCAATGCGATGCAGAAAATATTCCCGTATTCGAAGGTGGGCACCTAACGAAATTAAACGTGCAATGCGATGCAGAAAAATATTCCCGTATTCGAAGGTGGGCACCTAACAAAAATTAAACGTGCAATGCGATGCAGAAAAATATTCCCGTATTCGAAGGTGGGCACCTAACGGAAATTAAACGTGCAATGCGATGCAGAAAAATATTCCCGTATTCGAAGGTGGGCACCTAACGGAAATTAAACGTGCAATGCGATGCAGAAAAATATTCCCGTATTCGAAGGTGGGCACCTAACAGAAATTAAACGTGCAATGTGATGCAGAAAAATATTCCCGTATTTGAAGGTGGGCACCTAACAGAAATTAAACGTGCAATGCGATGCAGAAAAATATTCCCGTATTCGAAGGTGGGCACCTAACAGAAATTAAACGTGCAATGCAATGCAGAAATGTATTCCCGTATTTGAAGGTGGGCACCTAACATAAATTAAACGTGCAATGCGATGCAGAAAAATATTCCCGCACCCTGAGGACTGGGGAGTGAATTTTAAAAAATGCTACCTTCCTCTTTTTGGCATTTTCTTTTACCAATTATCTCTTGCTTGTGAATTTCTCCACTTATTGATGAACTTTCTATTTTTGGTGTTTTCTATTTTCCACATTGGTCACATTCACTTTAAAGTGATTAGTGACAATTTGTTTCTGCATGAAACAAAATTTATTAGATATAAACTGCTGGCAACTGGCATCTGCCGTCCCCGCTTCTTATTGCTTTTCTCTTTTTGCTTTTTTCGCCTGCTGTGCAACTTTCAACTGCTTATCCCTTGCAGACTCTTTTGTATTTTCTCACTTTTTCCATTTTTCTTTTGTTTTCTTTTCCTTTGGCCATGTTTGCCAAACTTCTTTATTTCCTCGCCAACTCTTCCTTCTTTCTGACCCAGTGTTATTTCAGCTTTCGTTATCAGGAGCTGGTAGTTAGCTCTCAAAAGGTAAACAATGAAATGTAGAAAAATGAAAGAAAGGTAAGGGAGTTTTGGAGAGATGATAGAACTTATCTGGGTATTTGCTGGCTGATTCCGCTGAACATGCCTTGTATTTAAACTCTGACCCAGTTCGTTCCAATCATTATTCTGTCTCCGAGTTGTTTCCAACCCAAACCGATACTATTTTTTGTTGCTTTTCTCCTTTCTAGTAATCATCACAATCGCCATACGGTGCCTCGAAAGGTTTTCACCAATAAGACTCTCTCATTTATTCTCTCAACCTCACAGTCGTCTCACAGTGCCGGTTAATGTTTTCACTGATGAGACTCTCTCATTTTATTTCTCTCAAACTCACAATTGCCACACAGTGCCGGTTAAGGTTTTCACCGATGAGACTCTCTCATTTTTTCATTTTTTCATTTTTCCTTTTGTATTTTGTTTTCTGTACCACGGGTATTATTCGATGTTTTGCTCCTCCTTCATTGCATTCATTATCATTTCGGAATTGATCAGAAGGTCTTTCTTTAGACTGTAACGTGGCTTTTGGATGGGTTGAGAAAGAAAGGTTTAAAAGCTCAAAATCTCACTAGGGTTCAAAAATATTTACAACTCTCGGAATTATTAAACATAACTTCTGCCCGAGTTTCAATATGTGGGGAATTTTTGGATTTTTTCTTTGTTGTGATTGAACCTCAAAGAGGCTGCCTACGTACCCTTTCGGGATCAAGTCAGACGTAGTTTATCCAACTGCATTAGTTGGATGGATTTCCTTTTGACTTTTCCCGATTTCTTTGTCTTTTTCTCTTCTTTTTTTTTCATTTTTTTTTTCGTCATTTTTTTTCATTTTTTCATTTTAGCAATTTCGATCTTATTGCGCTATAAGCGATTCCGAGAGAGGGATATGAAAGAATATATTCATTAAGGCTCAAAAAGGGTTGTCAATGGATAAAGTGTTTCGATAGAGAATAAAATGCCTTCGTCATTTCAATTCCAAAATCACAACAAAATACAGAACACATAATTGAAAAGGAATCATACATAGTATCTTTTGACCGTATCTGAATTGATAGCAGTCTCTACGCACTTTCGTTCAATATCTGTTAAATATAATGCCTCATTGGACAACACCCGCGATACTACAAACGGTCCCTACCAATTTGGCGCAAATGTGCCCTTCGCCTCGGCCCAATGCGGTAAAGTAACCCATCGCAACCAAAATGAGCCTATGCCCATTGGAAGCTGTTGGCTCTATCAGTTCAATAACATCTATGCCCATGTTTCAAAGCAAAGAAAAATCTGTTAGTTTAAATGCGGTGGTTGGTTGTGGCCTTGAACTTTGATGGCGACTGCTTTCCGCTTGAATGCCTTTCCTGTTAACCGACTATCCAAAAATCCATCTTCCTTACTGCATGTATACTGTTCCTTTCTTGACGGATCTTACAAAATCTGATCTTGCAGTCTATGATTCTTTCCATGATTTCATTTGATAACCTTGGTGTTTCTTGACTGACTCTTTCTTTTGTCAGAAGATATACCCCCTCTCTGTTCGAACCCCGTACTTCCATTTGTTATATTTTCCCTGAGTTGGCACCTTGCCGACCCTTGTGTTTTGCATGATCCTCATTGCACATGTTGCTCTTGTGGGCTTAAATCACTGGCCTTGTCATTCCCTGACCTACGACAATTGTCGTGTTGGCTAAATCCCATCTTGTGCAATTGAAAAGCTTGGTGGCAAATTTTGAAATCATTTCTATACTTGTTATGACCTGACTGACTCGATAAGAAGGAGGGTAAAACAAAGTGTGAAGAATAAAGAGAAGGGAAAATACAATTCCTAACAAGAAAACTACAGACAAATGACCTAACGGATTTTGAATACCGACTCTAGCGACCTTGACATGCACTTTTGGCCTTCTCCGTATAGCAAAGTTGATGTTCAACTCTTGTTGCAA
The DNA here is from genome assembly GCA_032618575.1 of Nicotiana noctiflora. NCBI lineage: Eukaryota > Viridiplantae > Streptophyta > Magnoliopsida > Solanales > Solanaceae > Nicotiana > Nicotiana noctiflora. Next base: position 116,741 of record JASVEL010004832.1, read on the forward strand.
AGTTCTGCTGTAAAACCGGTCTTCAATACTTCATTTCTTTGATCTGATCCTTAGTAGACTTGCAGCGCCCGTAGGGTTTTCGCCAACAAGCCCCTCTAATTTGATCTTTCTTTCTCTCAACTCACCGTCGCCTTACGGTGCCCGTGCGGGTTTTCACCGATAAGGCTCTCTCATTTTGACTTCTCTCATCTTGGAGTCTCGTGGTGGTTTAAGTTCTTCATTCTCCTTTGTTCGGACTGGAGTGTTGCCCCTGATGTGATTGACCTTTGTTCGCTTGACTCGGCATTTCTTGAAGATTGATCGGAAGGTCTTCCTTTGGACCGTAATGCAGGCTTTTGGATGGGGTTTAGAAAAAAGGATATAAAGGCTCAAAATTATTTCAATGTGGGTTAATGATTACAACTTCCAGAATCTTATTCCTTCAACAAACATAACTTCTGCCCCAGTTTCCTTCTCGGAGGATTTTTTTAGATTTTCAGATTTTTCATTTATTGTGACTGAACCTCAGAGAGGCTGCCTATGTACCCTTTCGGGATCAAGTCAGACGTAGTTCAGAGCATAAGATCGCCTCCTTGTTACGATTTGACTTCTCCCGAAATTTTTTCTTTTCTATTCTTTTCTTTTCTTTTTCTTTCTTCTTTTTTTTCTTTTTCGCTTTTTCTTTTTCTCTTTTTTTTTCTTTCTTTTTCTTCTTTTCTCCGTTTGATTTCCCCGCTCAATCTTCAATTTTGTTGTTGATTCCGAAAGAGGGATATGAAAGAAAATATAATAAGGCTCGAAGGGATAACAATGGATAAAGTGTTTGGATAGCCGAATAAAATGCCTTCGTCATTCCAATCTTCGAGACCTACCAAGTACAAACTACACATTTAAACACCTTTCGACCGATTCACATATTTGCCTTCGGTATTTGACGATTCTCGGTGCCATTGGGCAATAATCTCGATACCACGAATGGTTCCTTAGCTTTGGGGTATTTTTGCCTTTGGCTTTAAATTGATGATGCATTTCCAAGGCATTTCTTTATGTTACGGTTTCCCCAATGTTCACTTGATTCCAGCTTCACAGTATTCCAATATGTTTTTATTTCTTCCGAGTATCATTACATCTTCAACATTGTTTCATTGACTTTTAAAAACCAGGCTTAGAATAATGTGCATGTCATGTTGCTAAAGTCAGTATGAGAAAAAATGCAAAGTGATCAGAAATGGACTGACTAGGAATGATGGGAAACAAAGAGTTGTACTAAACTGATGGGTTGAAACAACAACAAAACGAACAGACTAGACTAGAATTACAAACCTAGACGGCACTAAACAATTTTTATTACTAAACAAAGCAAAGATAGAAGGGTTTTTACTCTCAAGACAACGTCCGGATTACAACCCTGAAATAACCCGGGTAACAGAAACGACACCAAAATAAAACTACCAAAACTCCAAGAGTTGAGCACCTTCCCAATTGACAAGAATGGCATCTTAGCCACCGTATTCTGCATTAAGATCGCTTTCTATTTCAATATCCTCGGCTTCCAAAGAAAAATCTCTTCACCCTCGTCATCGGGCATCGTCCCCACAAAATGCGCAACGTCACATGCAGCTAGAGCATTATGTGTAATGTTCAGGGTGCCGGTGTCTTGGACCGCAATCATTCCTGCCTGGATCATTCTTTCTATTTCATCTTTCAAATTCCAACATCTTTCAACACCATGCCCCTGAGCATTGGAGTGGTATACACATCGTGCAGTAGGATCGAAGCTTCTTGCAAGAGGATTTGGAATACATCCGGCGAGCGGCTTAATCAAGCCAACATGATTCAACCTTTCGAACAAACTCGCATAAGATTCTCCGATAGGGGTGAAAGCCTTTTCTCGCTTCAACAACCTTTCCTCCCTAAACGCCTTGTTTGGCTTGAAACCTGACCCAGGGGGTTTACGGTATGTTTGTGGGGGTCGGTAGGCTTTTTGTGGAATTGGGTACATGGAAGGTGAAGTACGATTTTGGGTGCCCCGGGAGAGTAGTGGGGTTGGGGATGGAAGTAGTGTTGGGAAAGCATAGCTGGGGGACGAGTAATTGAGCTACTCGAGTGGCTAGAAAGGCTGCGGTAGGCAGGTATATTTGGCATCAGGTTCAGTGTAAGGACCGGGTCCATGAAACTAGGTAGTAGCGGGGGTGGTGTTTTTCCATCCATCCATGCCCGATACATTTTAGCCACGTGTTGTCTCAATATTTTGACTTCTTCTACTAACATGTGGTTCTGTTCAACCAGCTGTTGTCGGGTACCGGTACCAACCCACTTAGTCTTGAGATTCTCTGCCATTGTCCTCTGACCTTGTATTATAGGGGAGAGTTAATTTGGAACCACAACCAACCACCTTTCTGAAAATGGACACAACAAAACGAAGCCAGCATGTCAGCATTAAGGTATCCCGCTTATTGATTTCTCTTCTTTTTTCTGCTATTTTCTTTTCTTTTTCTCTTTTTTGTGGTTTTTTCATTTTCCCCCTTTTTTCTTTTTGTAGTATTTTCATTTTTTTTTCTTTTTTGGTTATGGAAATGGTCGAATCCTATGTGGATTGCCTACGTATCATGACCCCGCATGAATCACACCGAGCGTATTTCTTGCAAATTAATGCAAGAAATAAAGAGATGTTTATTTGATTTTTGATTTTTTTTTTTGATTTGGTTTTTTCTTCTTTTTCTTTGAAGGGAATTATAGAAGCCGACTCCAACTACAAACTTGTGTGGGAGATTTCTACAAGAATAAGAATATTTTTGGTGTCAATTATGACTATTTCTACAAAATTGGCCACATAATGGCTTATTTGACAAAATGACTATTTTTGCAAAAATATTTAAGAAAGATAAACTTGAATTTTTTTATCCTGTGGCTCATGGGGCATCGTTCGGCATCAACATAAACCAACACAAGACTATTTTTCATAAATTGGCCATGTAATGGCTTATTTAGACAAAGTGGCTCTTTTTGCAAAATTTTAAAATTTTTTATCCTGGGGCCTATGGGGCATCGTTCAGCACTGATACAGGCCAACACAAGACTGAGGAAGTTAAAATGCAAAAATGTGGCTATTTCAGCAAAAACCGGCCATGTAATGGCTTATTTGATAAAGTGGATATTTTTTGAAAAGTTGAGCTATGACTCAAACTTAATTTTTTGCGGATACAGCCTTTCGACATTTCCGCGAGGGAATATTTCAAGGCTGTGTCAAAATTATTTACAAATGACTCAAAGTGGCTATTCTTGCAAAAACAGCCTTCCGACGTCTTTTTGAGGGACATTTGGCTTATTTTAAGCAAGAATAGCATCACCCGACTTATTTATAACAAAATCAAAAATTTGACATTTTTTGGTTATTTTTGCAAAAGGGGTGTGAACCCGAACTTGATTTTGCGGCTATGGCCTTGCAACATTTCCACAAGGAATATTTCAAGGCCATTATTCAAAAAGAAAAAGAAAATACTTCAAAATGGCCATTTTTGCAAAAACAGCCTTCCGGCGTCCTTTCGGAACATTCGGCTATTTTCAAAAACGGCATCACTTTGATTTTATTGACAAAATTAAACACACATTTTTTTTATTTTTTGAAAGGGGTGGTTGGACCCGATGAGGGTTGCCTACGTATCCCACCTAATGGTGAGAATCAAACCTGCGTAGTTCGGTTAGATTATTTGACCAATTATTTCAACAAAAATTGTTCCACCTTTTTTTTAGATTTTCAAATTTTCGGATACCTATTTCCTATAAATCTTATTTTCCTCTCTCTTTTTTTTTCTTTTTCAACAATTTTTCTATCCTCGGGATTTCCGCCGGTCCGCATAACGATCAAGGACAATAAGAATGCAACACATAACATGCTAGGTCTTTTCCAATACCGGGTCACCTGTCCTAGACGGACCCAACCCCTGTGTTGAGTCCCCTAAGTCAAATATGATGCAAATAATCGTCCTAAACCTATGTTTAAAATCTTACGGTTTCATAGAGTGCTAGATCGTGTACCCGAGCGGACAGCTCGAATCGAGGAGGGGGCTATGTACCGGTCACTCGCGGAGTCAAATGGCTTTGTAACTTATCCGGCCTCTATTTTTAAGTTCAGATGTAACTTAACAGAAAGGGGAGTCTCAACCAGTAAGCACATCCCCGGGGGTGAAGAGAGAAAGGTTTTTGGCACAATTTTATATACAATCCACATAATATCAAAGCGATAAAGCACATAGCATGTTGTTCAAATCATATAATGAAGTCAAACAATAACGCGAACGGCAATTCTAAAGAGCTCGAGTTCTTAAACCCCGAAACCGAAGTTCGGGGTTGGATTCCCCAGCAGAGTCGCTAGAGCTGTCACACCTCCCTTTTTACTACCCCACTTTAGGAAATAAGCATATAAATACACTTGTAGGGTATACCCCGACGTTAGATACCCGAAACGGATAAGATAACGTAAGGGAAGGAGTTTTTCCAATTAAAGGACAATCGGTTCGGGACTTTATTTGAGATTAATCAGAGTCGCCACTTGAGAAAGATAATGGTGTCCCAAGTCACCGGTTAATCCCGAATCCGAGGAATTTGACTCTTAAAAATGTCTGCGAAGCAAAGATCCGGATAAGGAACTCTGTTAACCCGGGAGAAGGTGTTAGGCATTCCCGGGTTCCGTGGTTTTAGCACGGTCGCTCTATTGTCGTTCCCGACTCTTGTTTGACTCAATCACAGATTTTAACAACATATAGCGCTTTTTACATTAAGTATTATTTTTAGGGAATTTGCGGCATTGCGAAAACACGCCTCGAGTCATACCGCAACCAGTACGCCTATGACTTTCGGTGTATTTCAGCTTTGCCGAGATTTGGATTTGAGTCGCACCAAGTGCACACTCATTCAATGGAAGGTATATTAAATCGTGCCCTAAAATAGTCTATCCGCTTTTAATTGTTTTGGGTAAGACTATGGAATTAACTAGTAGTCTTCCCGAGTCTAATTGTATTATATCATTACTAAATGGGGGCCCCGCTTGTTCAACGTTATGCGAGGCTCGTCCCAATTATTTGTTAAGGTCCAATCCTATTTGTTCAACTATATTTGCTATACATTGTTTTTGCCTTAATCGATTTCTAGTATTAAACATTCCGGGCCCGTTATTTCTGTTGTTTATTGGGCCTGACTCTCCATAACTTTTAATAGAACGATAAGCTTGCCCAGGCCTCAGAGGCCCAGGTAGTGTTCATGCTTGCGCTTGGCAGCTTAGCAGATTTATCGACATAGTTCAGGCCTTTACTGTATAATAGGCCCAAACCAGATTTATAGTAACAATAGCAAATAGACAATACAGAATGCATAATGAAACAGACACTTAAAATTAAGAATGAAATTCAATTACTTTTATTTATCAGATAAGAAAGAAAACCACTGTACAAAATGATCAATACTAACACTAGATTACAACTAATTGATAGACTATATGACTGAACTGTTATTATTCTTTTGTTTTCTGTTAAAGGACCTATAACAACATAAAATTCACTTATACTAAGAATTTATGAGGAAAACAGTTTATCCAAGTGTGACATTATCCTATTAAACAATTCAGTTATTTACGAAGACAACTCTGATAATCTAAGACTAAGTGACTTAATGATATATTCATGATTATGTTACTAATTCTAACTCAACTTATCTTAGGCAGTGTTACAGAACCAGTTGCAAATGAATTACTAATTCTTCTGGCTATTTTTCTCTTTGAAACTTGTTGATATCTAAAGGCTAATTCACTGATATGATTAAATATTGCTATTAATACAAACCAAACTTATTCGATGTTACTAAAGCCAATTTCACTCCTCATCTGGTTGTTTCCTTTTAAACTTACTCAAAATCTGATATTGATTAACAAAAACAGATTAACTAAGTGAGCTTGTTATTATTAACGCATGCGAGAGAATCGATTAACTTCTGTTTTAATGGTTTTTCCTATTTAACTAAGTGATGGGTGATCCATGACTATACTACCACTACACTACTACTATTATGCTAGCTATTACATAGTTTTTGTTTGGTTTTTGTTTTTCAGCTAATGTATACTACAATAAATGAGCTGTAAATCCTAAACTAATAACATTAAACTACAAAAAACTACATAACAACATAATATGAAGGACTGGATCTTCATTCTTATTTAATCAACTCGGGATTACAGCTTCAAGTGAAGAGCAGTGTACCTGAATCAAAAATAGAGAAAATCCGATGAGTCCTAAGGGAGACAAGAGCAGGTAACAACAAATGACTCAAGCAAAGCAATGCAACAGTGAAGCTCGAATATCAACCAAATAGAAGCCCACAGCAACAATAATAGAAAACCCAGCTACAACAAACAAGTAGAAACCCAGGCAAATGATCGAGCAGAGAACCCAAAACCAGAAGCAATTAACAGATTCTAACTCCAAAAAAAATCCCAGAAATCCTACTGTTCTATTGCTATATTTTAACTCTGAAACTTTTTGTTCAAAAGCTAGCCTAAAGATGAATTTCAGACTTTAAAATTTTTGAACCCCTTTTCAGCCCCTTTTAGGGTGTATTTATAGCTAGGCCAAGGGCTGAAACTTGGGGAGAAAGTATGGGATAAAATCCCAACTTTCCCCCTCTTAAAATCACCCAATGTACACTAAGGTCCCCAAATCAGTTAACAGAAACCCTTCCAGCATGTGCTGGAAGGTTCCAAAGATTCCTTTTTGGGGCTTTTTACCAATGTAGCCCTAATGGTTAAGGATTTTTACAGATTTCCCTTTTTAGGGAGACCATTATACCCTTAAATCTCTACAAAATTACAGAAATCAGGGGTACAAATGACTCCCTTACCCTTTTATGTTTCACCCTATTCACTGTTTTACCAAATTAGTTTCCAATTGTACCCCTAAGGGCACTGCTGATTTACCTGACTGCCTAGGTTAATTTCAGCTTCTTTGGGACTTATTTAACTAACAGCCAGCCCTTGCATTGGTATTTAAGGGTTGGCCAGATCTATCATTAAGAACTATTTCAATTCTAGCCTCTTTTAATTAGTTCTAGTTAATTAAGACCAAATTATTTCAATTTAAAACTAATTGCAGGACTAGCCTGCTTTATTATTGAAATTAAACTATTTAAAAGCTAGCCAGTCTCAAGTTGAGACTTAGCTTGGGTATTAAACCCAATTATTGAACAGTTGGGCCCAAAACCTTTGCAGGTTTGGCCACTTTAATGTTCAGGGCTCAAAAGAGAGCCTGGGCCAGTCTGCATTTGCAGACTTAGCCATTTTGCACAACCAGTCCCTTTTTAAGGTGGACTGTGTGTTAAGGCCTTATAGAATTGGTCAACCTTTTGCAAAGTTGACCACTCTTAGACCAATTATTGCTTAATAACCTATTTCTGTGACTTTAAGGTCAATTAAACTAAATTGCAGGACTAGCCTGCTTAATTGAACTATTTAACCCATGGTCAGTCTCAAGTTGAGACTTAGCCTGGGTAATTAAACCCATTTGCTGAATTGTTGGGCCCAGAACCTTTGCAGGTTTGGCCACTTAATGTTCAGGGCTCAAAAGAGAGCCTGGGTAAGTCTGCATTTGCAGGCTTGACAATTTTTGCACAACCAGCCTCCTTTGAGAGTGGGCTGGTGTGTTTGGACCTTATAGAGTTGGTCAACCTTTGCAAAGTTGACCACTCTAGGTCAATTATTAAACTTATAGCCTATTTTGTTCATTTTCAGTCTTAACCTATTTAAAAACTAGCCATTTTATGAAGCCTAGCACTAATAGCTATAACCAATTCCCCTAAGGTTAGTGAAGGTTAATCACATAATCATACCAACAAGAACTACAAACTTAGTTATTTCAACATGTTTTTTGTACACAGAGCCACATAAAACCAAACAAATGCATCAATCAACCAAAACTCAGAAAGGGAAATTTGATATGGTTGAATTTTGGTTAATCAATTAACACTATCCAATTCATGTAACAAAGTGCCAAACTTATGTCTATCTAGCCTTAGTTAACATTAGCTCAGGTCAGATAACAATTGAAAAATTCCAAAAATCCTTAAGGTTAATGATCATAGACATGCACAGAACTAAACTATCACAAACAGTCAGCAGTAGATGAAGCAGGATTCATTTAAGCCCAAAGACCACACAATAGCATAGACATGCTAACTAAGATCTCTTTTCAAGTATTAATCCTAGCCTTATGTATACATGTGATGGATTAAGATGAAGACAAAAAATAGAAGAGACATGAGGAGACAGAGTCTAATCAAATGAAATCTTCAAATCAGGTCAAAAATCCAAACAAGGGATCATAAAGAGAGAAGAATAGGCATGCTATTGAAGACTCAAAACAAAACAAGAAGAAATACAAGAAGAACCGTAATACTACGACAATATTTTGAATCAGAGAAACCAGTAATACAAACAGAGATATAGAAGATAGGCGGGTTAAGAAAACTAAAGATGTAGTCATGGGATTTCAAGAAGGAAACAGAGAAATAGACAATGATATGCCAGACATGAAATATGAATCAAGGAGAGATTAACATAAAAAGAAAGAACAAATGATAAGCAGAGAAATAGAAAATCCTAACCTAACAGGCTCTTTGAATCAAATAACACATAGAAGATGAACAGATTCAAAGAAAATACCTAAACTAACAGATGTAATATATATATAAGATAAAAGATAAGAAACAAAGAAAAAGATGAGCAGTCAAACAGGGAGCACAGATGAACAAAATTAAACCCTAAAACTAATCATGTGAAACACAAGATATCAAGAACAAAAATAACAAAACAGATAGAAACAAGAAACAATAGACATGCTAGCAAGGCAAAAAAAACTAAAACACGATGACAGGTGAGTGCACTTAGCTTGGCGGGGTCTGTCCCCCAAGCTTTCCTATTTCTTTTCCCTTTCACTCTCTCTCTCGGACTTCTTTTCTCTCTTTTCTTTGTTTCTTTTCTTTATTCTCCTTCAAACTCCCAGATGTCTTTCTTTATTCCCTTTTTTTTTCGTTTTTTCTTTCTCATTTTCTTGTTTTACTTCAAGATGCTGCCTTTTGGGGTTTCTGAGTTTGTGGGGGGTATCTAGAAGGGTAAAAGACAAAGTCTTTGGGCAGTTCAAGTTTTGGCGTTGTCGGAGTTGGGTTTCCGGCGACCTTATTTTGGATATTCGAAGAGCTCCGGAGAGATTCGAAGGAAACCATTGGGGTAGGGTAATAGATCAAGACAAGGGGGATCGGATGGCGTTGGTTTGGAGCGGTGGTTCGTTGTTTGAGCGGTCACCGGCGGAGTTCCGGTGACCGGAGTTCTAAAGAAAGGGTGTATTTTCCTAGGGTTTCGATGAAGAAGAAAGAAAAGAAGAAGAGAAAAGATGAGAGGGGAGTTAGAAAGGCCGGTAACCACCGTGGGGGTGGTGGCCGCCATGGCCGTTGAGGTCTGAAGAAGAAGAAATGAAGGAGAAGGGAGAGGGCTCGGGCGGCTAGGGTTGAGAATTTGACAAAATGGTCGGCTCGTTCAGACACGAGCTTTATATAGCCAATGAGACTAAGGTAATCCTGGCCGTCCAATGGATGAAGATCAACGGCCGGGAACAGGCGTTACTAAAACGCCGTCGTTTGGTGGCATATGAGGCCCTTAAGTCATCACCCATTAGATTAATCCAAACGGACGGTCCGGATTCAATCTCTCAAATTAATTAAAGCCTAAATTCAACTAAATATCCCAGCCGTTAGATTAACGAAGTTGGACGGCTGAGATCAAATCCATCAAAGGCCTGGACCGGATTTCCTTGGGCCAATAGTCCTGGGCCTGCTCACTTCAAATTAAATCAGCCCACCTTATTGTACCACTTGTATTTTTTGTATTTTTCCGATTTTAATATTTTTTATGTATTTTCCTTTATACTTTTTTATTTTTCTTTTATGGAATATTATAAAACCCTATTTTCCTACTTAACCTGATTATTTAGTATTTTTTGCAATTTTTCTACTATTTTTCTTTAATTTTCACTACTTAAAACTATTTTTGCTAGTTTTCTTTTCAAAACTAATCAAATTAAACAAATTAATTACCTAGCCTAATTTTTTTTGATTTTTCTAATTTCTACTTATCCAAACACATAAAGTATAGCTAATTTCAAACGAAGCAGGTAATTGCACTCAAAAAAATATTTATTTTGATTTTCGAATTATTTGCCCGGTGCAAAAATCACGTGCTCATAAGAACAATAGAGAACAGCCTAGAACCTTCTAGCAGGGGTTCAAGTGCATTCCGTTAAAATTCTTCTAGACCTTAATGGATTTAATTGAAAAGAGTGGGGGAGGGAAATAGAAATAGAAATAACTAATTCAAAATTCTCCCCCAAATTTACTCTATAAATAGGCTGTTACAAGCCTGAAAAAGGGGATCTAATTTTAAGAGTTCAAAAAATTCAGATATTGAGTTAGATTTTTGGGGATTCAACTCTTGGGGTTTCCAGCTTTAGAAATTCGGAATTAGGCCAAATTTTGGTTCTAAGCTCTGAATTTCAGAGTTTGAGGGTTCAAACTAGAGTTCTAATCTTCAGAACTCTATTGGTCTTCTACTTAGTTTTTCAAGTGGAGTATTATTCCTAGAATCCTTGCTGGTTGTTTCTCTGCTGTGTTCATCTCAACTTGGCTTGAATTTCTATTTGGTTCAAGTTATTTTGGTTATCTACTGAGTTTGGAAGCTCGCTATTTACTCCTGTTTGCTATTGATATTCTGCTACTGCTATTGCTGACTTTCTCTTCTCCTTCATCCCTTAGAACTCATCTGTTTACTTTCGTTTGATCTGGTACACTACTATCTCTCGAAGGTGTAATTGAAAACGTGATGAAGGAATGAAATATTTGACTGATTTTTGTTGAAGCTGTATCAATTTTCTTATGTTTGTAGTTATAAACTTAGATCTGTTGTAATTCATTAGGAATCAGTTGTAATAAGTAAATAACTACATGAATTCGATCTAGATTAAAGTAGAAGTAGCTAATGTTGTATGTTAAACGTAATCTAGTAGGTTTGACATAGTTATCGCCTAATTCTAAAACTGAAACCGACTAAGACACAGTTAATACACTTAGATATATAAGTATGTTCTGAAATTGGACATATAAAATTGGTACTCAACTATTTCGTTAATCGAATTTTGAATCAGAACCATTTAATTCAGAGAGTATAAGTTGTTTTTTTTTGGAAGTTCAACTTGTATTACTATTTATCTCTACTAAATATGAGTTATTTACAACTTCGCTTTTAGACTTTGTGATTTTTAGTAGTTCAAGCATGCTTAGTTAAATCAGAATACTGTTCTTCAGTTAAATAAAGTGACAAAAATAATCATGCACACTAGTATCATGATAATTATTTGAATAGTCAATTCTGTCATGTAGAATAATAACATTGGTATAGACTACTGCGTAGAATTCTTAATTAATTATTAAATACTGAAGTCAATAGTGACTAAGTGCAGTTTGGCATTTAATCTGTTAATCGTTACATTCGTGAGTCCTGTTAAAAATGTGTCACGACCCGGATTTCCCCCACCATCGGGATCATGATGGCGCCTACTCGTGGTAGCTAGGAAAGCTAATTCACTCACCATTTTCATGTTCATACCATCATTTTTGTTCTCATGTTTAATAGCAAGAATAATACTCAAATTTTTAAATGCGAAAGTCTTTCAAATAAAAGATGAATAATAGTGTAAAGTAACTGACATAAATCCTCTACCCAAGATGTGGAGTCACAAACTCACGAACTACTAAGGAATAACTACACATAATGGTCTGAAAAAAATTAAATAATAACTGTCTGTCTCGGAATAATGAGACCACAACAATAATAAAAGTCAATAGAGGAGATGCTGGGCCTACGGACGCCTGCAAGCTACCTCGGTCTTGGAAGTACAGTAATCCCGCTAGTATACTACTGCTGCTGCTCTTGCTCAAAACCTAGATCTGTGCAAAAACGCACAGAAGTGTAGTATCAGCACAATCCGACCCTATGTGCTGGTAAGTGTCTGGCCTATCCCGGCGAAGTACTGACAAGCCTAGGACCAGACACTCACATAAACCTGTGCAGTTCTATATATGTATATACCACAAAATAACAGAAATATCAAGTAACACAACTAACAAAGGAGGTAACATGCTGGGGGAACACAATCATCAACATATAATAAATCAGTAAGGAAAATCAGAGTGTAGTAAAAACAGCTATCACAAAACAAGAAATTTAAATAGTTGCACGACATCACCCATCGTGCTTTTACTCTCATCCTCACCAAATAATCAAATAAAAGTGCACGGCATCACCCTTCGTGCTTTTACTCTTATCCTCGCCAAATAAGCAAATAAAAGTGCACGGCATCACCCTTCATGCTTTTACTCTCATCCTCGCATCCATGGCAACAGCATGATCCTTCATGCATGGTTTAAATAACAACGGCATGGAATGTCCCTTCGTGCATAAATTAAGTAACAACAGCATGACATGTTCTTCGTGCATAAACAGTAAAACAAGGCACGAAATGATCCTTCGTGCGAACATAAGTAAAAATGGCACGACATCACCATTCATGCATTATCACTCTTCTTCACCCAAATAACAATCACAGTTAAGGGCAAAAGAAAATGAAACAAGTAATATGAACCGTCCCGACAAGGGAAACAATAATCATAACAATATCCCGGCAAGGGAACAACAACAACAACACAGTAAAGTACCGGCAAGGGAAACAATAATACAACCTTCACAACCCGGCAAGGGCTCAATAATATAACATAGGAAAATTCCGCATTAGTTCACAATATGTGCCAACAAATGACTCATGGTCATGCTAGATGCCAGTGTATAGATGCTCGTCACCACAGCCTATACACCGTACTCGATCACATAGTAATTAGGAATTAGCACATTCAATCCTATTCCTTCAAGCTAGGATAGAGCAAACACTTACCTCAAAGCCTTGAAGTCCAATTAACCATCAACTATCGCTTTACCTCGAAATTCAACCTTCAACTCGCTCGAATCTAATCACAATTAGTTACTTTAATAAATACTATATAAATTGGTTTGAATGCATAAAAATGTTTTTCTCAAAGTTTTACCCAAAATTTTCCAACACGCCCCCGGTCCGATGTGGTCGAAACTCGGGGTTCTGACCAAAATCCGGTTACCCATTCCCTCACGAGTTCAATTATATGATTTGTTTCGAAATTGGACCTCAAATCGAGGTCCAATTTCCCAATATATGAAAAACCTAGGTTCTACCAAAAACAACAATTTCAACCATAAAAACCTTTGATTTCTCATGGAAAATATGTTTAATGGTGTTAGGAATTGAAATTAAGTAAAAATTGACTTACAAGTGAATTGGAGTGATATTGCTCTTGGAAAATCGTGTGTGGTGTTTTGGGTTTTGAAACAATGGTGAAAAGGGGGTTTAAAATCGTTTAAGTATTAGATTGCACAACTGCGGATATGGGAATTGCGAACATATGTTCGCAATTGCAAACATGACAGGTCTGGGCTACGGAACTCGCATTTGCGAGAATATGTTCGCACTTGTGAACTAAGCCCAATACAGGGCATCCTCGGATTTGCGACATTTATGTTGCATTTGCGAACGTAACCCTTTTCTGTGCTGCTTTGCATTTGCGAATTAGGCCTAATCCTGGGCCACTTCTCTTTTGCGACCTTTTGTTCGCATTTGCGAACCATAGATGTTCTTGGGGTTTCTCACAATTGCGAGAATTTCTTCGCAATTGCGAAGCTATCATCTGGGGAAAAATACCAGCTGTGTAATTTTCAAAATCCGCTCTAGCGGCCTATCAAATCTTTACCCGAGCCCTCAGGCTCCAAACCAAGCATGCACACAACCTCAAAAACATACCACAAACTTGCTCGCGTGATCAAATCGCCAATATAACATTGTTTTTATAGAATTAAGCGTCAAATTCATGATTTCTTCTTTTAAACTTCATAAACTTTCAAATTTGGAACTCATGGTTCAAAACACATCAAACGACGTTCAAATGCCTTCAAACTTTGCAGGAAGTACTTATGTAATATATAAGACTTGTACCGGGCGTCGGAACCAAAATACTAGCCTGATACCATAGTCTTTTAATCAATTTTAACTTCCATTTTCATTAATAGTTTCAGCAAAACAATTTAACAGAAAAATTCATATCTTGGGCTCTAGGCCTTAGAATTCGACTCCGGACGCATGCCTGAGTCCCATATTTTCCTACGGACCTTCCGGGACCGTTCGGTCTCGGGTCTGGGTCCGTTTACCAAAAATGTTCACCGAAGTCAACTATATCAATATTAATATCAAGTTTCTACAAATTTTCCATAGAATTCATATATTCTAACATAGAAAATTTTCGGCTGCGTGCCCGGACAACGCACGCAAATTGAGGCAATATAGAATAATGTTTTCAAGGCCTCAAAAGCACGGAACAGATGAGGAAATAGGTGATGACCCTTTGGGTCGTCACATCCTCTACCTCTAAAACAATCGTTCGTCCTCGAACGAACAAGAGAAGGAAGTACCTGAGTCGGGGAACAAATGTGGGTAACGGCTCCGTATATCAGGACTCGGACTCCCAGGTCGATGCCTCAGGAGGCTGACCTTTCCACTGAACACGCACAGAAGGAAAACACATGTGTGGGATCGCCGGTCTAGAATGGCCACCGGCTCCTCCTCGTAAGATAGTTCATTGTCCAATTGGACAGTGCTGAAGTCTAACACATGTGTAGGATCGCCGTGGTACCTCCTAAGCATAGATACATGAAAAATTGGATGTACGGTTAATAATAGACACCGGCATCCCATGAAGGAGAATAATCTACCTGATGTAAATCTCTGCTAGCTTCTCCGATGAGTAAGAAACAGATACTGGAATGAAGTGTGCTGACTTGGTCAGCCTATCAACAATGACCCAAATAGCATCAAATCTCCTCCGAGTCAAAGGGAGTCCATTAATGATGTCCATTGTAATCCGCTCCCATTTCCACTCGGGAATTTCAATTCTCTAGAACACACCACCTGGCCTTTGGTGTTCATATTTAACCTGCTAAAAGTTTAGACACCGAGCGACATACACAACAATGTCCTTCTTCATCCTATGCCACCAATAGTATTGCCGTAAGTCCTGATACATCTTCACGGTGCCCGGGTGAATAGAATACCGCGAACTGTGGGCCTCTGCTAAGATCAACTCTCGAATCCCCTCAACATTGGGCACACAAACTCGCCCCTGCAATCTCAATACCCTGTCATCATCTAGAGTTACCTTCGTGGCACCTCCCCGCTGTACAGTATCCCTCAGGTCATGCAAATGAGGATCATCAAACTACCTCTCACGGATACGCTCTAATAGAAAAGAATGAGCGACATGCAGGCTAACACTTTGCTAGGTTCAGAAATGTCTAGTCTCACGACTCGATTGGCTAAGGCCTGGACATCTAGAGCAAGTGGTCTCTAGCTGACCGGAATATAAGCGAGAATACCCATGCTGGTAGACTTCGTACTCAACGCATCGGCCACCATATTGGCCTTACCTAGGTGATATAAGATAGTAACATCATAGTCTTTCAGCAACTCTAACCATCTCCTCTGTCGCCCATTTAACTCTTTTTGCTTGAATAAATACTGAAGACTTTTGTCCTCCGTGTATACCTCGCACGCCGCACCATATAGATAATGCCTTCAGATTTTTAATGCATGGACCACTGCTGCCAGCTCAAGATCATGAACTAGATAGTTCTTCTCATGGATTTTCAACTATCTCGAAGCATAAGCAATAACCTTGCCATCCTACATCAATACCGCTCCAAGCCCAGTACGGGATGCATCATAGTAAACTGTGTAAGGCCCTGAACCCATGGGTAATATCAACACTGGTGACGTAGTCCAAACTGTCTTGAGCTTCTAAAAGCTCTCTTCACACTCATCTGACCACTTGAACTAGGCACCCTTCTGGGTCAACCTGGTCATCGGGGCTGCAATAGAAGAGAAACCCTCTACAAATCAACGGTAGTAGCCTGCTAACCCCAAGAAACTCCAGATCTCGGTCACTGAAGCTGGTCGAGGCCAATTCTTGACTGCCCCAATCTTCTTTAGGTCTACCTGAATACCCTTTACTAACACGATATCACCCAAAAATGCAATCGAACTCAACCAGAGCTTGCATTTTGAAAACTTAGAATATAGTTGATTATCCTTCAGAGTCTGAAGAACCACTCTGAGGTGCTGCTCATGCTCTTCCTGGCTGGGGAGTATACCAGGATATCATCTATAAAGACTATCACGAATAGATCAAGATAAGGCCTGAACACCAGATTCATCAACTCCATAAATGCTGTTGGAGCATTGGTCAACCCGAAAGAAAAGACCAAGAATTCATAGTGCTCGTAGCTAGTACGAAAGGCTGTCTTAGGAATGTCAGCCGCCCTGATCTTCAGCTGATGGTAGCTCGACCTCAAGTCTATCTTTGAGAACATCCTCGCTCCCTGGAGCTGGTCAAATAAATCATCAATCCTCGGTAGTGGATACTTGTTCTTTATCATCACTTTGTTTAATTGCCAATAATCAATACACATACGCATCGAGCCATTCTTCTTATTCACAAATAACACCGGTGCACCCCGGGGAGAAACACTGGGCCTGATAAAGCCCTTTTCTAGAAGGTCTTGCAACTGATCTTTTAACTTCTTTAACTCTAGGGTCCATGAGATAGGGTGTAATAGAGATGGTCTGAGTATCGGTGCCAGATCAATACAAAAATCAATATCCCTATTGGGTGGCATGCCCGGCAGGTCTGAAGGGAAAACCTCGGGAAAATCCCATTCAATAGGAACTGAATCAGTAGAAGGAATTTCCGTGCTGGAACCACAAACATATGCCAAATAAGCTAGACACCCCTTCTCGACCATGCGTCGAGCCTTAACATATGAAATAACATTGCGAACGGAGTGGCCTGGGGTCTCTCTCCATTCTAGTCGGTGTGATTTTGGCAAGGCCAAGGTCACTGTCTTGCCATGACAATCTAGGATAGCATGATACGGGGACAACCAATACATCCCCAATATGACATCGAAATTCGCTATGTCTAATAGCAATAAATCAACATGGGTCTCAAGGCCCCCGAATATAATAACGCACGAATGATGCACCCGGTCGACTGTCACCCACTAGTGTAGACACATAAATTGGAATGTCCAGGGCATAGCTAGGCACATCCAGGTAGGGTGCAAAGTAGGAAGACACATATGAATATGTAGACTCAGGGTCAAATAATACTGAAGCGCCTCTATCACAAACCACAATTGTACATGTAATCATAGCATCTGATGCCTCAACCTCTGGCCTAGCTAGTAAAGCATAAAATCGGGGATCGACACCTCCCCTCTGAGCTACGTCTCTAGGACGGTCATCCACTGGCTGACCTCTACCTCTGGCGGGACGGACTCTACCTCTACGGTCTCGACCTCCACCTCTACGATCTCTACCCCTGCCTCTAGCTGGCTGGGCAGGCTGTGGGTCAGCTGGGGCCTGAATCATGGGGCGAGGATCCCGCTGCTGAGTGTTGCCCGCTGCTCGAGGGCAAAACCTAACAAGATGACCTGGGTTACCACAACCGTAACAACATTTTGGCTACTGGGGCAGCTGGCCCCGACGACCTGAATGGCCCCCACGAACACTCTGAAGAGGCTGAGCACTAATGGGAGGCTGATCTGAATACTGCTCACGAAACCCACGATCATCTGGTCCACCCTGTGAAGCCCGGAGGTCTGGTTGAAAAGGTCCGGAAGACTGGCCCCTATCAAAAGATTCCTTGCCTCCAGAAGAAGAACCACTAAATCTACTGGAATGACGAAGTCCTCTTGTCTGAAGGATAACCACCTCCCCGAGCAAGATCCATCTCAACCCTACGAGCTGCATTAGCCGCCTCTTGAAAAGATATGTCACTCCCACTTCCATAGCCATCTGAAGTCGAATTGGCTTATTTAGCCCCTCTATAAACATGTGGACCCTTTCCCGATCTGTGGGGAGTATCACAACTACATGACGTGCTTGATCGAAAAACCTCGTCTGATACTAGGTAACAGTCACAGAACCCTGCTGGAGGCGCTCAAACTACCTCCGAAGTGCCTCCCACTGGGTAACAGGGAGAAACTTCTCCAAAAATAACTCCGCGAACTGGCCCCATGTTAAAGCCGAGGACCTTGCTAGTTGAGTCAAAAAGAAACCTCTCCACCAAGTCTTGGCGGATCCTGAAAGCCTGAATGTGCAAACATCAACCCTATTAGATTCCACTATTCCCATAGTCTTGAGACCCTCATGGCAACTGAATAAGAAGTCTTGGGATCCTCTGATGTGGCACCGCTAAAAGAAGTGGTAAAAAGCTTGGAGAACTGATCAAGTATCCATAAAGCATCAGAAGTCATGGCCGCTCCATCTCCGGCCTGAGCTGTAGTGCCTGACTGAGTGGCCACTACTGGCTTAACTACTGGTGCCTGAGGCGGGGAGCTACTGGCTTCGGAATACGTACAACAGGAGTCTGGACCTCTTCTCCAGCCTGAGATGTTGCTGGTGCAACTGGTAATAAGCCTGCTCTGGCAATACTGTCCATAAAACCCGCTATTCTGACCAGAGCCTCTTAAAGATCCAGGGTAAATAAGATCCCCTGGGACCTAAGCTAGGCCCACTGGAGCTGCTGGGGCTGGAACCTCCTCACCAATCTCAACATGAGGCTCCATTCTGGAACTGTTGCCTTGGGCTGAGCTCCGCCCCTACCACGGCCTCCGACATGGCCTCGGCCCCTGCCCCTTGCGGGAGCTGCCTGGGGCTCAGGCTGCTGATCAGCGGATGAAGAAGTGCGTGTCCTCACCATCTACAAAAGGACAGAGTATAAATTCAATCAGTATTTGAGGAACAAATTGCATGACAAGAACAAACAAATGAGAGACTTTTTCCTAACTCAATAGACTCTGAAGGATAAGTACAGACGTCTCCGTACCTACCCCTCAAACTCTAATAAGCTTGTTCGTGAGTTGTGAGACCTATGTAACCTAGAGCTCTGAAACCAACTTGTCACGGCCCGGATTTCTCCCACCATCGGGATCGTAATGGCGCCTACTCGTGGACTATTTCCTGTTCATACCATCATTTTTGTTCTTATGTTTAATAGCCAGAATAATACTCAAATTTTTAAATGCGAAAGTCTTTCAAATAAAAGATGAATAATAGTTTAAAGTAACTGACATAAATCCTCTACCCAAGATGTGGAGTCACAAACTCACGAACTACTGAGGAAAAACTACACATAATGGTCTGAAAGAAATTAAATAATAACCGTATATCTCGGAACAATGAGACCCCAACAATAATAAAAGTAAATAGAAGAGACGTCGAGCCTGCAGACGCCTGCAAGCTACCTCAGTCTCGGAAGTAGAGTAATCCCGCTAGTATACTACTGCTGCTGCTCCTGCTCAAAACCTGGACCTATGAAAAAATGCACAGAAGTGTAGTATCAGCATAATTCGACCCCATATGCTGGTAAGTGCCTGACCTATCCCAGCGAAGTAGTGACAAGCTTAGGACCAGACACTCACAAAAACCTGTGCAGTTTTATATATGTATATATCGAGTAACACAACTAACAAAGGAGGTAACATGCTGGGGAAACACAATCAGCAACACATAATAAATCAGTAAGGAAAATCAGAGTGTAGTAAAAAAAGTTATCACAAAACAAGAAATTTAAATGGTTGGACGGTATCACCCTTCGTGCTTTTACTCTCATCCTCACCAAATAATCAAATAAAAGTGCACGACATCACCCTTTGTGCTTTTACTCTCATCCTCACCAAATAAGCAAATAAAAGTGCACGGCATCACTCTTCGTGCTTTTACTCTCATCCTCACATCCAAGGCACGGCATGATCCTTCGTGCATGGTTTAAATAACAACAACACGGAATGTCCCTTCGTGCATACATTAAGTAACAACGACACGACATGTTCCTTCGTGCATAAACAGTAAAACAAGGCACATAATGATCCTTTGTGCGAACATAAGTAAAAATGGCACGACATCACCCTTCATGCATTATCACTCTTCCTCACCCAAATAACAATCACAGTTAAGGGCAAAAGAATAAAACAAGTAATATGAACCATCCCGACAAGGGAAACAATAATCATAACAATATCCCGGCAAGGGAACAACATCAATAACACAGTAAAGTCCCGGCAAGGGAAACAATAATACAACCTTCACAACCTGGCAAGGGCTCAATAATATAACATAGGATAATTCCACATTAGTTCACAATATGTGCCAACAAACGACTCACGGTCATGATAGACGCCAGTGTATAGATGCTCGCCACCACAGCCTATACACCACACTCGATCACATAGCAATTAGCACATGCTAAGATAGATCAAACACTAACCTCAAAGCCTTGAAGTCCAATTAACCTTCAACTATCGTTTTACCTCGAAATTCAACCCTCAACTCACTCAAACCTAATCACAATTGGTTTAATTACTTTAATAAATACTATATAAATTGGTTTGAATGCACAAAAATGGGTTTCTCAAAGTTTTACCCCAAAATTCCCAAAACGCCCCCGGTCCCGTGTGGTCGAAACTCAGGGTTCGGACCCAAATCCGGTTACCCATTACCTCACGAGTTCAATTATATGATTTGATTCGAAATCGGACCTCAAATCGAGGTCTAATTCCCCAATTTATAAAAAACCTAGGTTCTACCCAAAAACAACAATTTCAACCATAAAAACCTTTGATTTCTCATGGAAAACATGTTTAATGATGTTCGGAATTGAAAGGGTTAAGTAAAAATTGGCTTACAAGTGATTTGGAGTGATATGCTCTTGGAAAATCGTGTGTGGTGTTTGGGGTTTTGAAAGAATGGTGAAAAAAGGGTTTAAAATTGTTTAAGTATAAGATTGCACAGCTGCAGATATGGGAATTGCGAAAATATGTTTGCAATTGCAAACATGACAGGTCAGGGCTGCAGAACTCGCGTTTGCAAGAATATGTTCGCATTTGCGAACTAAGCCCAATACAGGGCATCCTCGTATTTGCGACATTTATGTTTGCATTTGCGAACGTAACCCTTTTCTGTGCTGCTTCGCATTTACGAAGCCTTATTCGCATTTGCGAATTAGGCCTAATCCTGGGCCACTTCGCTTTTGCAACCTTTCGTTCGCATTTGCGAACCTCAGCTGTTCTTGGAGTTTCTCGCAATTGCGAGCATTTATTCGCAATTGCGAAGAATTCAGCTAGTTAAAAATACCAGCTGTGTAATTTTAAAAATTTGCTCTAACGGCCTCTCAAATCTTTACCCGAGTCCTCGGGCTCCAAACCATACATTCACACAACCTTAAAAACATACCCTAAACTTGCTCGCGTGATCAAATCGCCAATATAACATCGTTTCATAGAATTAAGCCTCAAATTCATGATTTCTTCTTTTAAACTTCATAAACTTTAAAAATTTGGGACTCATGGTTCAAAACACGTAACATGATGTTCACATGCCTTCAACTTTGCAGGAAGTACTTATATAATATATAAGACTTGTACTGGGCGTCGGAACCAAAATACTAGCCCGACCATAGTCTTCTAATCAATTTTCACTTCCATTTTCATTAATAGTTTCAGCAATTATGACTCCATTTTCACTTCCATTTGAATCCAGATGCATGCCCGAATCCCATATTTTCCTACGGACCATTCGGGACCGTCCGATCTCGGGTCCGGGTCCGTTTACCAAAAATATTGACCGAAGTCAACTATATCAATATTAATATCAAATTTCTTCAAATTTTCCATATAATTCACATATTCTAACACAAAAAATTTTTGGCTACGTGCCTGGACAACGTACTTAAATCGAGGCAATATAGAATGAGGTTTTCAAGGCATCAAAAGCGTGGAACAGATGAGGAAAGCAGGTGATGACCTTTTGGGTCGTCACAAAATGATAATTAGTTCTTATCGAGCTTTAAATGTAAATGATTTGGGCCTCAAATGGGAACCAGGCCCGAATCGAATTAATGCAGCACTCTTGACTTTAATTAGAATCAGAGGTAAACGCTGGACTCTAGAGGCCCAGTTATATTCTGATTGGCGACTGCTAGACAGTTTGAAGTCCAGGCCCAAAAATGAACAATGGCTTGGACTCCCAAATCAATAAGTCTGAAATTAATACAAAAAAAAAATAGTTATGTATTAGGAAGAGAAAAACAAAAAAATAGAAAAAATAGTGCATAAATAGAATTGTACTTTAAAAATAAAGGATGAGCCTCGTTACAAAAGATGAAAAACTCACGGGGCCCCAAATAAATTTCAAACATAAAATTCTAGACTCGGAAGGACCGTTAAGCGAATTTCATGGTCTTTCCCAAAGCTAATAACGACGTAGACATTTTAGGCGCGACTAACAATATTACATTCCTAATATGGGTGCACATTTATGTGACCCAAATCTCAAATCACGGCAAAGCTAAAATGCACTAAAGTCACAGGCGTACTGGTACGATGTGACTCAAAATACGTTTTCGCGACGTCGCAATTCTTAGAAATGAAAAAGATGGACATTAATAATACATAATAATTGAAGCATATAAGGAAATCAGATAAAAACAAATACGGCAATTGAGCGATCGTGCTGGAACCATGGAATCCAGGAGTGCCTAACACCTTCTCCCGGGTTAACACAATTCCTTATCCGGATTTCTGATTTCGCGGACTGTTAAACAGAGTCATAATTTCCTCGGTTCGAGATTAAAATGGTGACTTGGGACACCATTATTTTCCCAAGTGGCGACTCTGAAAATTAATAAATAAATCCCGATCTGAATGTCTTTTAATTGGAAAAACTCCTTCCCTATTATTATTATATCACTTCTCGGTGTGTAGTAGTAATTAGTGGCACATACCTCCGGGTAAGTGAAAAAAGGAGGTGTGACAACTGATAATCAAGAGACCAAAAAATAATAAGCTTTCTGAGAATAAGAATAAAGCAATAAGCAATGTTGTATTTCAGTATGATGCCAATGATTTTTTCGTGTCCTTACAATTGATGGGGCTTCATCCTTTTATAGTTGATTCTAGGTAAATGAATGAACACCTAAGCTTTAATGAGTCAGGTATTAAATAAGCCATTATACAATCACTCCTATTAAATACTAATTTTCTAACGTATCAAGTATTTAATACTGAATTTGGACTCCTTTTTATCTTCAGATCCATGTCTTTAATGCTTTTAATTTGTTGGCTTTAAATGACTTGAATTGACATGAGTGTCATGTCTATACTTCTTCTCGTGCTTGTTTAACTTCCTCTTCCCATACCTATCATCTTCTGTGCCTTTTTCTCAATTGTTATGCTTTGATCATTTGACCAATCTACATGTCATGCCACGCCACTTTTAATATAAATCCAACTTTTTCCGAATAAAGATAGTCCCCCGACTTCCCATTTATTTATAAATTAAATATTTTGGAAGTGGATCCTCATTAAGAAAGGGAATTTTTGTCATAATTAATGCTATGTCAGTATCGACGCTTCAATTGTCTCTTCTATTTAAAGCACCATATGCGTGTCACCTCCTCACTAGTTCTGCAATTTTGCAGCCTTTTTCTAAGGCTTCTTTAACTTCACTATTCACGAAGTGATAGTTTCTTTTATTATAGGCTTTTCATCATTTCTCTTCTAAGTTATCGATGGTTGAGTTTATAAACTTATTCCCTTTTCTCTTTGTCTTCTTCTTCACAAGCTTTTTACCAAACTTTCTGCTTTTTACTCTCGTTCATTTTTATTTGCATTTCATTCCTTTAGTCCATATCTCCTTACCATGTTATCATCAAATCCTAACCCTAAAAGAGTTCCAATACTTGATAGTTCCCCAACGCTCCTGCTAGATATTGAAGAGGCAGATGAGGTATTCTTCGTGGTGCTGGGTCGATGCGTGGTGGAACCTTTAGTTCCACCACTCTTTCTAGTTCTGGTAACTTCTCTAGAGGCTGCCTTCCTATTAAATTCTCTTCTAAGGGAAAAGAGCCTTCTGAACCTCTTCAAGAGCCTCTGGTTGAAGAAATCGTACCATTAGATTTATCTTTTGAACATGACAAAGAATCCCTTCGCAAACAAGTGATAAAATTAGAGAGGGCTGACAAACATCCCTCTTTAATTACTAAACCTTTGATTCAAATTGTTCGAAGAGACTGTCGTTAGAGAGACAACACCCACATAGACATTCTCAAACCTAGCCAAAGAATAACTTCTTACAGAGCTGGCTTTTCTTGCGTTTACACTTATCCCTTCACTTTGGGATTTATTCATGCCATCAACCCAGTTATTCTTGACTTTTGTCATTTTTTCGAAATCTGTTTGGTTCAAGTTGCCCCCCTCTTATGGAGAGCTATGGCTTGTTTGAGGTATATGTTGTCCAAAGCTGATGTTGACGTTACCTTCCCTCATCCGATTCATCTTTATCACCCCAAGCTATTTCGCAATGGCATTTGTACCTTAAGTGCAAGAAGTAAGAGGGTTTTGATAAACCCTAAAGATAATAATGATAGTGGCTGGTACATACAATTTGTCAGGAGTTATAAGGCCAGTGGTATTTTTTAGTTGTGTGATTCTGGTAGGCATGATGTGATTTCCGAGCATTTCTTGGCTATGAGCTATGATTTTTATGCTCCACCGATTAGGGAGCTAGCCTATGTGTAAATTATTAATGGAATTGATCTAGTGAGAGTCTCTAGATGGGTTTATGTGTACCCTACCTATGATCCAGTGTTTAGGGCGAGACTCTCGTGATTTCAGGTGATTTGATATGTTGAGACCGGGCTATGTACCGCAGTGTGGGATATATCAGAATAAGATCCTTATGAGACCGTTATATGCTTTCATTCTTTCTTGTTAGCCATCTTGTAAAACTGTGTTTTAGAAGAATTTTATGCTAGTTTAATTTGTTTGTTAGTTCTCTTATGTGTTTTCCTTCCCATATTCATTCATTTTCGTTCTATGCTCCTTGAGTTTCAGTTTATGGGGGTGTACCCATTGGTGTTGGCTGAGATTTGGTTAATCGGGTGTTTTGTCATATGGTTTTCGTGGCTGTTGTAATATTACCAGTGTTATGGGTGGTGGGAAAGAGTTCCTATTGAATATGAGGTTTATGGCCGCTGCAGATTTTATCTTAGGCATTTTATTGCTATCAGAAATGTTATTGTCGGACTATATGTGGTGTGTCATGTTGTGTGGATGTACCGTGTATGTGTTGGCTTGTATTGAATTAGCTGGTTGAGGCTGGTACCGAATATGGACTTGGAATCGGGTCTTTTAGAAATGGATAAAGGGTGATGAATCTGGTTTGAAGGCTTAATGGTATTAGTAGAAGGGTTATATTTCAGTTGAGATGGTGTCATCAAGCTTGAGTAGATTGGGGTGACATAGACCCGTGGGTGTAAATTGGAAGTGCGCATTCAGTGACTTGTAGAATTCAGGTGTGTTCTCTATGCTCGTTCGAGGACGAACTAACATTTAAGTGTGGGAGGATGTAACAACCTGACCGACTGTTTTTAGAATTTACGCCCTGATCCCCTTTTAACTACTTCCCATAAGTTCATTTCTCCTATTTTGGTTTTCCAGGATATTTGTTGTTAGGATTTAGAGTGTACTGGGACATTAGACCCTAGATGGGAGCATAAGAGTTGAAAGATGGACTGTGTTTGGAACAGTGTAAAAACTACCTCAGAATGGAAATCCGATGGTTCCGTTAATTTTGTTAGGTAATTTCGGGGTTGGGAGCATATTCAGAATGAATTTTGGGGGTTCGTAGCTTATTTAGGCTTGAAATGCCGAAGTTTGAATTTTTGAAGTACTAGTCTGATAGTGAGTTTTTGATCCGAGGGTCAAAATTGAATTTTGGAAGTTTGGTAGCTCCGTTATGTCATTTCGGACTTGTCTGCAAAATTTGGCATCATTATGAGTTGAATTGATAAGGTTTCAGCATGCGTTTCGTTATTTGAAGATTTTCGAGATCATAAGCTTGATTTTCGGTTTGATTCTTCGTTTCGATGTTGTGTTATATTATTTTAAACTCACAGTGAGTCCGTGTTAGGTTATATGACTTGTGTGTGTGAATAGATGGGGTCCCGGGGGTCTCAGGTGTGTTTCTGGTGGGACACAGGCCATTTCCTCCTATTTTGAACTACTATTGCTGCTTCTAGTATACCTTCATTGCGTTCGCGAAGCCTCGATCACGTAGTATTGTCCTCCTTCTCCATCGCGTTTGCGTGGTATATCACGCGTTCGCATAGTATTGCCAGTTGCTCATTCGCGTTCACGAATGCCTCACAGCATTCGCATAGATCAATCTCAGGACTTGTAGCATTTCTTCATCGCGTTCGCAGTCCTTGTTACGTGAATGCGATGAACTGTCCCATTCCTCTCTACGTTCACATTCTTCCCATCGCATTTGTGATACACATTTTCTAGGACTTCTCAAATTAATCTACACGATTACGCGATCGCGATGAAGAAAAAGTCTTGGCAGACAATTTTAATCCTAATTTCGAGGGTTTCTTCATTGTATCACATTGACTTCTAGAGCTCATTTCTTGGTGATTTTGAAGGGATTTTAACCTGGGCGACTTGGGTAAGTGTTTCTCACTTGATTTTGATCAACTTCCATGAATCTCCTCTTAATTTCATCACTTAATTTCAGTTTGAATATAAAAATGGGTAGAACTTCATAGACTGATTTGTTGGGTTTTGAGGGAGTGTTTGACCTCCGATTTGAGATATTATTATATGGTTAGACTCGTGAGATTATGAGGGTTCTGAAAATGTTAAATTCATCTGGTTCCGAGATGTTGGCTTGAGGGGCATTTTGGTCATTTTACCTAATTTCGCGCTTTAGCTTTGAACTTAATTATAGAGTCAGTTGCTTGAGATATTAATTACATTGCGTGATTTAATTGAATAGATTTGGGCCATTTGGAGTCGATTAATCGTGGCAAGAATGTGGTTGCTAGTTGATTTTAGCTTGTTTTGAGGTACGTATCTTGCCTAACTTTGGGTGGGGGACTTCACCTTAGGATTGAGTCTTCTCTATTGATTGTAGTCTACGTACGATAGGTGACGAGTGCATGCTCAAATTTTGTTGTGGTAAATTATCACTTTTAGGCTCTTAGATTTGTGAAATTCACTGAGTATGAAGATAATATTGATACGATTGAGTTCCCTATCATTAGTTTCACCTCTACATGTCTTGCTTAATATTTGTTATCCCTTTTTGATTTATTTCTGCTATTAAATGGACTTTTATGTGTTCATCTAAAGACAAGTACCCTTCTATAGTCATAGTACCCGCCCTAACTACTCGGCTTTAACTGTAAATCATAAATGTTACATCTCATATAATTAATCGGTCTTAATTGGAAGGAAATAGATATCTTATGATTAATTGAGATCTCCTTAAATGGTAATTATTTGATACATGTTAATTTTCTTGCTGTTGGATACTCCATGATTTTTAAGTTTATTTGTAACCTCGTACAAATATATTACATGTCCAACTATTGAGGTATTAGTGTAGTTATTATGTGTTTATTTTGTCTTGATTGTCGTTGAGGTTATTGTGTGTTTCCTTGGTGTTCCGCGACCTTATTAGCTATTGTTGAATCCCTTGCCGGGATGTTATTATTTCTGTTGTTGATTCCCTTGCTGGGATGTTATTGTTATTGTGTGGCTGTTGGTACCGTGATGCACGAGGTCTCTGCCGTGCGGTTGTTGTTATTGGGAATTTACACGAGGTACTTGCCGTGTTATTGTTGCTATTGATGTCTTTGCACATGCGGCGTAATAAGGCGGGATATGTTATATGCTTATATGTGGATTGCACATGTGGCGAAATAAGGTAAGAATACTGTGATGCACGTGTGGCGAAATAAGGCGGTGTTTGCTACATTGTTATTGATTGCACACGTGGCAAAATAAGGTGGTCTATGTCAGGGGCTGATTATGATGGACTACGGGTTCAATTCCCGGGAGATCATCTGTTATTGTTATGATGGACTACGGGTTCAATTCCCGGGAGATCCTATGTTATTGTTGTGATGGATTACGGTTCAATTCCCAAAATTTCCCCTTAATCTCATAGTATTACGACTAATATTTTTATTGTTTCTATTCGGGGTAAATGAGCCGGGTGCTAGTCATTTCCATTTCTTATACTTACTAGTTGGTAGGATTCCTGTTAGATGCACTTGCACAAGCATACATGTAGTTGGACCCTCCTATTAGAGATGAATCCCTTCTTATTGACCAAGGGTAGGATTATGCCATCGTTTACCCATTATATATATATGTGTGAGAGTGACCCTAGTTGACTAGTTAGTTGCCAGCGTGACTGTGTTATTTATGGGGCATAAGATGCCAAGTGTTAGGCTCCAGATACCGGTTTTTCATGAGTTGTGGCTAGTCTGAGAGTTGTGGTGGGATTGTGGAAAGAGTTGGAAAGACCTTATGTAAGCATCACTGCAGAATAACGACTTAGCGATTTGTTTGGTCTTGTTGTGTTGTGATTTCAGGATTTGGATTTTGATTTTCTGTTGTTAGTTCTTTTATTACCATTTATTGTATCTTCGATTTTATTTATTGTCCGTTATCTTTATTGTGAATTGTAACATTCTTATTATTCCGGCAGTTTTTATTTATTGTCCGTTATCTTTATTGTGAATTGTAACATTCTTATTATTCCGGCAGTCTTTACATATTTACATAATAATCTCTATTATATCTGCTATACTGTTTATTGACCGGTAAGTGCCATGATTGTTCCTCGTCGCTACTCCATCGAGGTTAGTCTTGATACTTACTGGGCACCGTCGTGGTGTGCTCATACTACTCTTCCTCACATTTTTGTTGTGCGGATACAGGTACTGCCGTTCAGTTTTTGTCAGCCATGGAAGGAGGCATACCAGTAGAAACTTCAAGGTATATCTGCTACGTCCCCAGACCGAGGAGTCCCTTTCCAGCTTTCTGTAAAAAGTATAGTTGTTTTAGTATTTCTCCTTGTATAGATATTCTTCTGTTAGAGCCTCTTATGTATCCTCTTAGCTTGTGATTTGTGAGTTTCCGGGTTTTGGGAAATGTTGTCAGCTTTGAGATTGTTATGGTACGTGCCAAGCGGCACCTTAAGCACTATTTTTATTTTACAAATTCAGCTTGGTTTACTTTTTTCGCAATTATGGTTATCTTCCGCATTGTTAGGCTTACCTAGTCGTAGGGACTAGGTGCCATAACGACATGTTCATGGAGGGTGAACTAGATCGTGACAAGGCCGTGGCCATGGAAGCACGAACTTGGAAATCAATTTCCAACAAATATGGTTGGAAAGTTAAGACCCACGGTATACATCTCTCTTTTCTTTGCGTATGTTAAACTTTTTCCTCTCCCTTTAATTTTTTATCCTTTTTATTATCAGTATTTGATATTCGAAGGATGTCAGCTGAAGTGGCTATTACTCTTTGTGCTTCATCCAGTACTCCCTTAGCTTTGGAGAGGGCACAAGCCTCGCTGGCAAAGAGGAAAATAGTCGAAGAAGATTCTGACATTGATGAAGATGAAGATTCCTCTTTGATAGCTCGCCCTAGGACTAGGAGGCGTGTGAATTCTGAGGATGAAACTGAAGTCTCTCCTGCTTGTACCTCTGAGCCCATTACTATTACCTCCGATGAAGAAACCGCTCCATAGGACACCCTTGAATCCACTCAATGCCTCATTATTGAGGGCTTTGAAGGTGGCGAATTAGGTCCGCTTTTGGATGAAATCCCTCTTTCATCTTCTGTTCCTCCCATTATTTCAAGTCTTTCCCTACTCACTTTGTCTGTTCTTATCTCTTTATCAATTTCTGCCCCTTACCTGCCCCGATCCCTTCAATCGTGCTATTTTCACCTCTTCTATTGTCCCTCCTTCAATAGCTCCCCTTCCTCTGTTAGTCATGCAGAGGATGGTTCTATCAGCAAATGCAAGGCCATAAGAAGCGTGACACTTGAGGTTCCTGCTAATAGAAGTGTTTTGTGGAAGTCAGGTGGAGCAGATGTTTGGCTTGAACCCTTAATTGGGGAAATGGAGAAAAGGAAGATAGATAGTCATAGTTGTTTGACTTTGATGAACGATATAGTTCATTATACATTGAAGGTATTCTCCCTTTAATTTTTTTAAAAAGCTCTCTCTTTTTAGTTCTCACTTGTGTGTGCTATTTTTGTAGCCTAACCTTATAGGTACGGAATTGATGGGAAAAGTTTCCATTTTAGAGAATAATTCTCGTGAATCTGACCGAATTGTTCTTGAGGCTGAGAAAAAAGCTAGGGAAGCTGAACTTGAAGCAACCAATTGGAAAGGATAGTTAAAAAATGCTCAGAAAAAGATAAAGGAGTTGCAAGAGAGCAACCACAATCTGGATCAACAGAAACAAGCTCTGACTTCTGAACTAGCTGGAGCCAAGGCTTCTTTTAGCACAGCGGAGAAGGATAAAAAGCGTCTCAAATGTTCTTTTTTTGAACAATTGTCAAAGACAAGTGATAAGATTAGAGAACTTAAAGTATTGTTGCGTAAAAAAGAAGAATACGCGGGAGAGCTGGTGCAGAACTTGTCTCAGGCTGATTTACAAGCTTCCTCTGATAAGGTCCGTGCCTTAGAAGATTCTCGTGCCTCTCTTGAAGCTACCCTTAATTCCACTTCGACTGAAAACCAAACGTTGAAGAATGATCTTACCTAGTGGGAAAGGGATTATATATTTATTGAAGAGATCTTCAATTCAGAGGTCAGCTGGGCCTTGCTAAACTCCCCCCGTGATGCCTTAATTGAGGCCAGTCAAGAAAACTTCAATTTACAATTGGAATTGGCCAAAGTGTTAATGACCATTGAGATGACTCAACAACCACTTGACTTTCCTTCTCCAACAGATGAAACTTTCATGGCGGAAGAACCTTTAGATGAAGGAGCCGCTTCTATTGAAGTTGAAAATGTTATTGATTCACGTCCAAGCAACGGTCGTAGTCAGTATAACCTGGTCAATTAAGTCCAGAATCGATCCCACATGGAAATAACCTACCAATTGCAACTTCCACAACCCATGAACACTTCTGAAGCAGCTTCCCAAAATTTGAATATATTTTTGTGGGCGATTTCTAATAACTAACTTTTGCAAGAATTTAAAGGCTTAAAAGAAAGAATTGAATGTTGTAAAGAATGAAGAGAAAGACTAAGGTATTTATTCCCCCTATTGATGGAATGCCTTCTGTTTTTGCTCATACAAATTGTCAATATTATTCTATCAATCATGAATGCTATTTTTACCGTAATTCTCTCCCGAGAAACTACAATAATTTACTAGTGCACTCTCCCAAGCTACCCTAGCTAGCTTTAATTTGAATAGTTCACTTTAGATTGCACCCAAGGCTTCATTATTCCTAATCCCACCTTTACGCCTAAAGTTATAGATTCCTCCAATAACCTAGGTGTGGTGTTGTTCAACAATATACCTAAATATGCACTCTTTTCGAAGTTATGCACACTAAATAGGCAAAGCTAATTGGGAGCTCTACCAATTGACTACAATAAGAACGAAGTTGAACAAATAGAAATCTAGCTAACAAATTGTAATCACATAAACGAGAAGTTCATCACCCAATAGGTTCCATCAAAACCTTAGATAAGGAATTAGCTACTCATGATCAAAGAAACAAGAATAATAATGAAATTCATAATCAAAGAATCAATATAAAAGAAAGAAATAAGTTGAGAGAGTTCTCTCTTACTAATAATCTTGCAAAAGTAGTGAATAATACAATGCTTGCCTCTCTTGGGCGAAATCTAGGCTTATATAGAGGGTTTAGGTCTTAAAAATTGAGATTTTACAAAATTGGCCTTCAAACTTGCGGCAGCTTTCGCGGTTCGTTCGCGGTCACGAATGGACCGCGAACAGACAGTGCCTCTGATTCTCAACATGTTCCGCAAGCTGTTTTTTCGCGGTTCATTCGCGGTCGCGAATGGACCGCGAATGAACAGTGTTCCGGAATCTTCATTCAGATTTTTATGCCAACGTCACTTTAGCTCTTCACTTGGCCTTTTTACCATCTTATGACTCCAAAATAGCTCTTTTAGTCTCCATTGGCTCATGTGTACCTATAACAAACCAAAAAAAACTAATAAAAGCATTTTTCATCATAAACAATATCAATTCAACAATAAAGTGTGATTATTTAGGGCATAATTATAGTCAAATTCACCTATTATCAATACCCCACACTTAAACATTTGCTCGTCCTCGAGCAACCTTAATCACACTTTAGGCTAATTTTATTAATGTCTCCCCCAAAATATGTCACAAAAGCTATCTTTCATGATTAACTTAAGATATGCACAATCCTTATCTAACCGTAAACTCACATGCCAGCACATTATTGCTTACTCTAGTTATTATTACACACTTGCAAATTTACTGTTTTCCTCTTGAGTTACATGCCCTCACACAATTTATTGAGAGTAGTTCCCACACATAATCAATTTATAACATGAAACTTATAGATATAGGAAAAATTCACTCACTCTCAACAAAGAAGATTCATTACGCATACAGACACACCATAGGCTTGCCCCTGGTGTAATACTCCACTAGTCAAGTTATTCAATCATAGATCAAGAGGTCTTTAAAGGTTGTAATGTTGGCTACGGGATGGGTAATATACTTTTGGTTATAGTGGCTAACCTCCCTAAGCACTTTTCATTCTTTTTCACAACTTCCCTTTTTGTTTTATTCCTTATGTCTCCCCTAAACATTCCTTCACTTTTATTTGCTTTTAATCCCCAATTTTATTTTGTTGGTGTAACTAGCCTTTCAATTTTACATATATACATTGATTTGTTTTCTTTTTCTTCTTTTTTTATCATTGCTTTGCAACGCATTTACATTATTTTACCTGTTCACCATTTTTTTTACCATTCATTCTCGATTTTCCCCTTTTCAGCTTCCCTTCAGCCCCACACTTAGACTTTTGCATATTCATTACAACACAAGTGCTTCTAGTAGGGGAAGTAGAACATTACAAGATTTCGATTTTTCATGAACATTCAAGGGTTATCAAAGAATAGGCTTTAAGTTAAAAGGGGTTAACTAGGGTATTATGTACGGGTGAATTCATGTCGTACTGATTTATGGGGTTACACAAAGAAATGCCTCTATCATCTCTACAACCAAACAACTTCTATTTTGCTTTGCAAACACACAGGGTAAGTTCTGGGTATCATGTAAAACATATAATGTAAGTAACATCTCACACACACACAGCATGCAACTCATTTAGAATCCGATTCATCTACAAAGTCCTATCAATGTTCAAGCAATCTGTATTGTGCAATTTAAGGAATATCCTAGAATCTACAGTCAAGCTTAGATAATACATTCTCAAGTTCAATTAAGTGTTGCTAATGTGCATACTTGGAGTTACATGTCAACCTTTGCCCTCTAATCCTAAATAAAGAAAAATCTACCTAACTCGATTCAATAAAAACCCTTGGATAAGAACCATGGTCAAAAGAAAAACCATGGGGGAGGTGATACACTACATAGAAAAAGAAAATAAAAGAAAGAAAAATTCCTACGTGGACTACTTCCCTCAAGAGTACTTGTCCTAAATAGTCCGTCATCAGGAAGAGCCCTCTACTCATATTTTTGGATTTTTTTCAATTTTTGATTTTTTTTGTCTTTTTATTCTGACTTATACCCTTAAGAAATCCGTCGCCAAGTGTCCATCATCGGGCCAAGCCAGCTAATATAATTTACAGCTACATCTACTATATACAATGTACAATACAAGATAAGTCTCCCACCCCACACTTAAAATCATGCCATGTCCTCATGGCATAATAATCAATGTATATCACAGAAGGGTGAGAAAACTTACCTGGGGCCTACCCCGTGTCTAGCCACTTTATCACTTTCTTTTTCACCATATCCTTCATATTCGGGTTCAGCCTTCTTTTACGTTTCCTGGAGGGTTTGTGTCCCTCTTCCAGGAGAATCTTGTGCATGCAGTATGCAAGGCTGATCCCCTTTATGTCCGCCATGGTCCAACCAATGGCAGTTTTACATTCCTTGATTACCTGTAATAGCTTTTGAGCCTGCACTTCTATCAAACCAGATGAGATAATAACAGGTAAAGTGGAGTTAGGGCCTAGAAATTCATACCTGAGATGAGCTGGTAGTGGCTTAAGCTCCAGCTTTGGTGGCTCTTCAATGGATGGTTTTGCTGGAGGGGTATCTCTCTCTTCTAAGTGTAGAGGTTCAAACTACAACTTTCTATCCCAAAACCCCTTACCTTCCAGAGATAGCACCCACTCTGCCAAGCTTTCACTATTTACCTCTTCTAAGTTTGTTAGGCATGCTTGAAGTGGATCTTCAGCTGTCAATTCTGCATCATCTATCTCCACTATCACATCTACTGCATCAATGAGAGAGCAATTCGCGAATCACTAGGGCGCCTCGTGGATTTCTGCACATGGAATATGATCTCCTCATCATTCAACCTCATATTGAGTTCCCCAGTCTCACAATCAATCAATGCTCTCCTGGTTGCTAGGAATGGCCTTCCTAAGATTATAGGAATTTCCTCGTCCACCTTGCAGTCAAGAATAACAAAATCGGCGGGAAACACAAACTTCCCCACCTGGATGAGCACATCATCCAATATACCAAATGGACACGTAACCGTCATGTCAGCAAGATGTAATAACATTGAAGTAGGTCTGGATCTCCCAATGCCTAGCCTCTTATAAATCACCAAGGGCATCAGATTTATGCTTGCCCCCAAATCACACAATGCCTTTGCGAAGGCAAAGTCTCCTAATAGTGCATGGAATGGTGAAGCTACCTGGGTTAGATAACTTCTCAGCAATGGGTCTAGAAACCACTGCACTACAAGTCTGAGTAAGAGTCACGGTGGCCAAGTCTTGGAAATCAAATTTTCGAGACATCAGATCTTTCATCATCTAAGCATACCCAGGCATTTCTTTCAAAGCTTCAATTTAAAGGAATGTTTACTTGGATTTTCTTGAGCATATCAAAGAACCTTTTATATTGCTCCTCTTTATGTGCTTGGCCAACCTTTAGGGGAATGGTGCTGGAGGCCTCTTCTTCCCAATCACTTGGGACTTTTATTTTTCTATCACTTTCTCCTCAACCTGCTGCTCTACCTGCTTAGCTACTTTCTATGTTTGCTGTTGCACATCTTTATTTTCAGCTACTGGCTGGACTGTAACTTCTGTCAACCCGGTGGACTCATCCAGTTCAATGGGCACTGGAGTGAGTGTCTCAGCCTGTACGTTGCTTCTCTCTCTGTCCTGCTCAGCATCAAGATCTCTACCACTTCTCAGATTAATTGCCATCAGCTGCTTTGGGATTTGATCCTTCGGGTTTGTTTGTGTGTCTGTAGGCAATGTCCCTTGAGGATGATTGTTAAGTGACATAGCAATCTGGCCCATCTGCACTTCCATATTCTTGATAGATGCGTCATGTGCATCTATCCTTTCATTGGTTTTGGCATTTGACCCAGTTACCTGCTGTATCATAGCTTCCAACCTTGCGAACCCATCGTCATGTCTACCCCCATGCTATGGTGGGGGTGGATTATACCCCTACTACTGGTTGTTGAAATTCTGAGGTCTAGGATATGGGGCCATGTTGTTTGGTGGCCTAGTACCTGCTACATTATATTGTGGCTGAGGAGGCCTGTAGTGCTGTGGAGCCTGCTGTCCCCAACTCTGGTTACCCTATCGCTACCCTGCATAATTAGCCACATAGTTCATGTCTTCATGTTGGTGCTGATGTCTTGGTCTGCAGCCCATGGATTACCTATGGGTTGGCTAATGCAAGATGTGCATAAACCACCATTGGTAGTGTCTACAATATGAACCTGTTGCTTGACCCCTGATTATTCCACCGTCTTTGTCAAGATGCTCATTTGTGTCATTATAGTAGCCACGTTCTCCTCCAGAGTGTTGGAAGGATTCAGAGGTAATGAGTGTACCACTGGAGTGATGGGAGCATTCCTGGTCGTCCACCCAGAGTTTTGAGCCATCTTGTCAGGCAAATTTTGGCCTTCTCTCCAAGTTTTGCTCAGAAAAGCCCCACCTGCTGAAGCATCTACAATATTCTTCATACTATATGAAAGCCCCATGTAGAACCTTTGACCCAACATCTGCTCAGGTATCCCATGGTGAGGACACATAACAAGCATACATTTGAATTTTCCCCAAGTTTCATGTAATATCTCCATTGGTTTCTGCTTGAAGCTCACAATCTCATCAATTTGCTGAGCTGTCTTGTTAGGTGGATGAAACTTGTTATGGAATTGCTTGACCAACTTATCCCAAGTTGCAATAGAGTTTATGGGGAGTGAGTTTAGCCA
The DNA here is from genome assembly GCA_032618575.1 of Nicotiana noctiflora. NCBI lineage: Eukaryota > Viridiplantae > Streptophyta > Magnoliopsida > Solanales > Solanaceae > Nicotiana > Nicotiana noctiflora. Next base: position 153,326 of record JASVEL010004832.1, read on the forward strand.
TACATGCGCAGCCCCTGTAACTGAGAACGGAAATAACAATAGTCTGATGGCTTCTAGTGTCACATTCGGTTTGCCTCTGTGTCCTGCATATTGAGAGAAAGTTTTTCAGATGCTGTTGTGGATCTTCATCCTGAGACCCAGATAATAATCCCTTGTTTTGCAACAAGGGTAGCATGTTGTTAGTAATCTGGATCGACTCAGCTAGAATTGCTGGCACAATGATGGCAGTTGCCAAATTATTCGCTGTTGGTTGTGCATAGTCAAATAGTGCACCTTCTTGCGCCTCCTGCGCCTCTTGTATGTTCAACCCAGCTTGCTGGTTTGGGTCGTTCAGGTCTCCCATGTCGAAATCTAGTTTGATTGGTTGCTGAGATTGCTGAATTTGTTTGATTGCCCTGTTATGTGCTCGGGAAGTTTGCTCGGGGTCTGAGAGTCCTTCAATTAGTTCTCCAGTCCTTGTAGATTTTTTATGCATGCACCTGAGTACCCAATTCAACAACCGTCAAAAATTTCAATGTAAAGTGTATAAAGAACCCGACTACACAAGAATCTTGTAGTTTTGTCAATGGCAATTGATAATTCCGTTAATTCCCCGGCAACGGCGCCAAAATTGATTCACGTCCAAGCAACGGTCGTAGTCAATATAATTCCAGAATCGATCCCAGAGGGAAATAACCTACCAACTGCAACTTCCACAACCCAAGAACAATTCTAAAGCAGCTTCCCAAAATTTGAATATATTTTTGTGGGTGTTTTCTAATAACTAACTTTTGAAAGAATTTAAAGGCTTGAAAGAAAGAATTGAATGTTGTAAAGAATGAAGAGAAAGACTAAGGTATTGATTTCCCCTATTGATGGAATCCCTTCTGTTTATGCTCATACAAATTGTCAATATTATTCTATCAATCATGAACGCTATTTTTACCGTAATTCTCTCACGAGCAACTACAATAATTTACTAGTGCACTCTCCCGAGCTACCCTATCTAGCTTTAATTTGAATAGTTCATTTTAGATTGCACCCAAGGTTTCGTTATTCCTAATCCCACCTTTACGCCTAAAGTTATAGATTACTCCAATAACCTAGGTGTGGTGTTGTTCAACAGTATACCTAAATATACATTATTTTCCAAGTTATGCACGTTAAATAGGCACAGCTAATTCGGAGCTCTACGAATTAACTACAACAAGAACAAAGTTGAACAAATAGAAATCTAGCTAACAATTTGTAATCACATAAACGAGAAGTTCATCACCCAATAGGTTCCATCAAAACCTTAGATAAGAAATTAGCTACTCATGATCAAAGCAACAAGAATAATAATGGAATTCATAATCAAAGAATCAATATAAAAGAAATAAATAAGTTGAGAGAGTTCTCTCTTACTAATAATCTTGCAAAAGTAGTGAATAATACAATGCTTGCCTCTCTTGGGCGAAATCTAGGCTTATATAGAGGGTTTAGGTCTTAAAAATTGAGTTTCTACAAAATTGGCCTTCAAACTTACGTCAGCTTTCGCGGTTCGTTCACGGTCACGAACGGACTGTGAACAAACAGCGCCTCTGATTCTCAACATGTTCAGCGAGCCTGTTTTTTCTCGGTTCATTCGCGGTCGCGAATGGACCACGAATGAACAGTGTTTCGGAATCTTCATTCAGATTTTTATGCCAACTTCACTTTATCTCTTTACTTGGCCTTTTTACCATCTTATGATTCCAAAATAGCTCTTTTAGTCTCCAATGGCTCATGTGTACCTATAACACACCAAAAAACACTAATAAAAGCATTTTGTCATCATAAACAATATCAATTCAACAATAAAGTGTGATTATTTAGGGCATAATTATAGTCAAATTCACCTATTATCAGTTATAGTTCCGACCCCGAGGATGAAACTTCACTAACTCAGTCTACAAAAGTTGAAGCTCCCGTGACTCTTGCTTCCCTCAATGATCTTAACATTTCTAGTCCAACTGTTGCTACTTCTTCAGAGGTTGATACCGTACTTGTGGCTATTTCTGAAAATGAAATTATTATTGCAACTTCAGAAGTTCCAAAACCTTCAGTGACAAGTTGAAAAATTTACTCTTTATTTAGTTAATTGGTGGTTTTTCCCTTGAATTTTAAGGGACTTTTTGGGTTAAGTCCCCAGTTATCTTAATGAGGCACTTGTAAAGACATTTCGCGTGACTAAGTTTTACTTAGTCCTTTATGCTAAGAAGTTTTATGAGTACTTCTTTATATTTTTTTCTTGCCTATTTTCTTGTTTAGGACTTATAGAATAACTTAGCATTTTTATTCTTTGAAAATGCTTTATGATTCTTCTCATGGAACATCAACATGAGGTTTATAAAAAGAGGGCCCTTTTCATACATCGACACTTAATAAGGAAGATATCTAAACTTCATAATGGTGTTATAATACGATGAAATAAATAGGAATACACATGTCTTTTATAAAATAACTCTGACAAGTTTTTATTCATGAACTTGAACCAGCTTTTAAGTATTACATGTATTACAGTACATCTATAGCTTTCTCATAATTATTTCTCTTGTAACATATTTTTTGTATGATATGAAATAAATAGACAAGGTTTTTCTTCATAACCCGTTTCGGTGTATAGTCATGACCCTATCTTTACATATTTAGGAAGGGTTTGAGAAGTGACTTTGTTTACAACATTATAATGAATGTTTTATGGTGAGTGCTGTAACTTCGTCTCAGCACTTGTCTTTTTGTAGCTGAAACTTGCCAAAACTTTGACCAACTTATGTTCGATATTTGTATCTTATGATATTCGCATCTGTTTGTCTTCACGCATCAGTGTATAATATACAGTCCCCCAAGTGCTTGAATTGTGAAGAATGAAACCTTGAGCACTTTTTTGTATCTCTTAGCTTGGTCCATTTCCTGAAATAGAAAAATATATGGGACTCGAAGGTGCGATTATAGATGAAGACTGCCTAACTCGTGTACATTTCGATCAGATTAATGTAACCCTAGGCTTGGAATTTAAGAATATTCCGTTTTGCCGTGTAGGTCGTGACTCGTCATTTGGCACGAGTTAGGGTTTTTGCCTAGCATCTAAAATCGTCAGTAAAATCTTAATAAATTAAAGGAAAAATTTAACATGGGGATGCCTGACTGTGACTACTCCCTTAGAAGTGATATCTCTTTGGATGGACATCATTCCAATGTGAAGGTAAGACATTGCAGTCTATTGTCTCCAACTCATATGCTCCTTTCCCTGCAAGGTGACGAATTCTGTAGGATCCTTCCCACGTTTGATTTAGCTTTCCAGAGTTAGAAGCCTTCGTGGATTGAAACACCTTTTTGAGCACAAAGTCCCAAGTTTTGAAGAACCTGAGATGTGCTTTCCTGTTGTAGTATCGCTCGATTACTTGCTTTCGAGCTGGCATCTTTATTAATGCCGCTTCTCTTCTCCCTTCAAGAAAATCCAGGTTCACCTGTAATTCTTTATTGTTCGAGTCTTCCTTAGCTTGAACGTATCGTGTGTTTGGTTCTCCTTTTGCTTGTAGCTATAGATTGTAATTTCAATCTCCCACCAGCATGATTTCCTCAATGCCCTTCGTGTATTTTCCGCATCATATAGTATGTTTGAGAAGGTTCGAGACACCTTGCTAATGGACCATCGAACATTTTTCGATAAAGATTTTCTTGATGCAAATAGTAACGAGCAACTTTCTTGTGAAGTGCGTGTGCCTTTGCTTTGCCAATATGTATGGTTCCATGCTGCAAAAAGCAACAATTTCGTTTCTCCAATCCTATGTTAAATGATTAAAATTTACTGTTGTCAGGTTCAAGAACGGAATGAAATAGATGTAAAATTAAAGCATTTTCATCAATTTCTATATCCATTGCAGACGAGATATCAGATAAAACATCCGTTTGTACATTTTAATCTCTTGGGATCTCCATTACCTTCCAAGTTTGGAATTGTTTTACTAATTCCCGTACCTTTTCTAGATATTCTTGCATTCGAGTTTCCCTAGCTGTAAAAGTCCCCAGTATTTGATTAACAACAAGTTGAGAGTCGCTCCTGATTATAATCTTGGTTATGCCACGTTCCCATGCCAATTCTAAACCTACAATTACAGCCTCATACTCTGCTTTATTATTAGTTATAGAATGACATTTTATAGCTGATCTAATAGTTTCACCTGTAGGAGGTACGAGAACTATCCCTAGGCATGCACCTTTTACATTAGATGAACTCTCAGCAAATAAAATCCAAATCTCTAGGTTTGCACCATTAAAACTTTCAACTCTTATTCTAAATGCATTCCTTGACTGAAATTAGCTATGAAATCGACTAATACTTGAGATTTATTACAGTTGTAGGTTGATAACTGATTTCATATTCGTTTAATTCTATAGCCCATTTTGTTGACCTTCCTGATAACTCATGTTTATGCAAAACCTTTTGTAATAGAAAAGCAATATCCACAACAATGGGATGTGACTGGAAATAAGGTCTCAGCTTTCAAGATTCCATGATCAAAGCTAAAGATAACTTATCTAGTTGTGGATATTGTGTCTCAGTATCTAACAGAGATTTACTTACATAATAGATAGGAGATTGTTTACCTTGATCCTCTCAATCTAAGACATTACTTACCACAACTTCTGATACAACCAAAATAGACTAACAACGGCGGGTTTAACAAATAATCTTTCAAATTTCTGAGAGCCTATTGACAATCTTTGTTCCATTCAAAATGGTCTTGTTTTTTGAGTGCAGAGAAAGATTTAAAGCACTTTTTCGAAGATTTGGAAATAAATCTTCCAAAGCCGCAATTCTTCCTGTTAATTTTTGAACCTCTTTATTACTTATAAAGATATCACGAATTTCTTCTATTGCTTTGATCTGAGAAGGATTCACTTCAATGCCACAGTTAGAAACAAGAAAACCCAAAAATTTACCTGAACCAACTCCGAATGCGCATTTTTCTAGGTTAAGTTTCATATTATATTTTCATAAAATTTCAAATGTAAGATAAATGAGATATATGATCATTAGAATGCCGAGTCTTGATGAGCATATCGTCTATATATATACACCTATAGTTTTCCCTAAATGTTTTTGGAACATTTTGATAACCAACCTTTGATAGGTTGCTCCAGCCTTATTGAGAGCAAAGGGCATCACCTTATAACAGTAAGTTCCCCTGTCTGTGATGAAAGAAGTTTTTTGTTCCTCATTGGGGTGCATTTTTATTTAGTTGTACCCCGAATATGCATTTAAAAACCTTAAAAGTTCATGCCATGTTGTTGCATCAATTAACTTATCTATATGAGGTAAAGGGAAGGAATCTTTTGGGGCATTCTTTGTTAAGATCAGTATAATTTACACAAACCCGCCACTTACCATTCTCCTTAGGTACAACAACTAAGTTAGCCAACCAATCGGGATACTTTACCTCACGGATTGACCCAATTTTGAATAATTTTTGGACTTCCTCTTGCATCAGCTGGTTTTGAAAGCTCATTGCTTTCGATCGTGCAAGATGGGTATTCATTTAGTTCGTGATTCATCACATCCAGTGATATTCCAGTCATATCAGTATGGGGCCAAGAAAAATAATTTGCGTTAGTTTTTAAGAATTCAATTAACATACCTTACGAATCTGAGCTTAAGTTGGCTCCCACATAAACCTTTGGTTCGGGCCATTGTTCAAATAGCATCACAGGCTTGGGCTCCTCAATTGATGTTTTGATGTTTTCGTTCTCTTCATGTTCTTGAATCATGTCAGGCCTAGAGTCTACATCTGTCTTCCCCTTGCTCATATGGGGATTGGTCTATGGTTCCTTTGATGTTATTTATAGCACTCGTACCTGCTACAATATTAATACTCCTAGCTATATGTTGTTCCCCAAGAATTTGATAGATTCCCCATGGTGACGGGAATTTCATAACTTGATGTAAAGTTGACGGGACAACGTCCATATCATGAATCCATGGTCTTCCCATGATTATATTATATGCCATCTCCATATCTACTACCTGAAATTTGCTATCTTTCACAACACCCTTTGCAAAAGTTGTTAGAATTACCTCTCCTTTAGTTATTACACTGGAATTATCGAATCCTGATAGAGTATGCGCCTTTGGCATCATCTTATCCTCCAATTGCATTTCCCGCAGCACCCTCAATAGGATGATATTTGCAGAACCTCATGGATCAATCAAAACTCTTTTTATTTTAATATCATGTACAAGTAAAGATATTACCAGTACATCATTGTGGGGGTGATCACTCCTTCTATGTCTGCATCATCAAAAGTGATAATTTTATCCTCTAATATTTGGCGCACACATTTCCCGTGCGTGATTGTGACTTTGGAAAATTTATTCAAAGCTGTATATGTTACTCAATAAATAGTTTCTCCCTAACTAATAATATTCACAGTTATCTTGGTTGATGGGGGCTTTGGTGGCTCTTGCCTGTTTTTCATGTAAGATTGCTTTACTTTCTCACTATATATGTCACGACCCGGATTTTCCCCCAATATCGGGATCGTGATGGCGCCTACTCGTGGTAGCTAGGCAAGCCACTGTATTCATACTATCCTGTTTTTAACACAATTTTAATTAAATAAATGCGGAATACTTTATCGAAATGGAAATAACAAATCACAAGGTAAAATCATACTGAAATCCTCTACCCAAGACTTGGAGTCACCAACTCACAAACTACTATGGAATACTACACATAAAAGTCTGAAGGAAATATAACATAATTCTGTTAGTCTCGGAACAATGAGACTACAGCTATTAACATAAATAAAGAAAGAGACGTCGGGCCTGCGGACGTCTGCAAGCTACCTCGGTCTCAAATGTGATCAACTCCCACGCAATCTATTTACTGCTGCTGCTGCTGCTCCTGATCGTAACCTGGACCTGTGCAAAAACGCACAGAAGTGTAGCATCAGCACAACCGACCCCATGTGCTGGTAAGTGCCTGGCCTATCCCGGCGAAGTAGTGACAAGCCTAGGACCATACACCCACATAAACCTGTGCAATTCAATATATATATGTGTACCACAAAATAACAAGAAATAATCAAGTATTAACACAATAAGGAATATCTTAAAGAATTCAACAATTAACCACGGTTAATAATTTCACAAGGAAAAACAAAGTGTAATGTAAACACAAGTAATATCGATTCAAGAAATAGCAAACAGTTGCACGGCATCACCCTTCGTGCTTTTACTCTCATCCTCACCAAATAAGCAAATAAAGTACACGGCATCACCCTTCGTGCTTTTACTCTCATCCTCACATCCATGGTACGGCATGATCCTTCGTACATGGTTCAATAATAGTGCACGGCATGATCCTTCGTGCATAAATAAATAAATAAACATGGCACGGCATCACCCTTCGTGCATTATCACTCTTCCTCACCCAAATAACAATCAAATAAGTTCACAAGGAAAACAAGGTATAATGGAAACACAAGTAATATCAAGTCAAGAAATGGCAAACAATTGTACGGCATCACCCAAATAAAATATAATGGAAAAACAAGTAATATCAAGTCAAGGAATAGCAAACAATTGCACGGCATCACCCTTCGAGCTTTTACTCTCATCCTCACCAAATAAACAAATAAAGTACACGGCATCACCCTTCGTGCTTTTACTCTCATCCTCACATCCATAGTACGGCATGATCCTTCGTACATGGTTCAATAACAGGGCACGGCATGATCCTTCGTGCATAATCAATAAATAAACATGGCACGGCATTAACCTTCGTGCATAAATAAATAAACATGGCACGGCATCACCCTTCGTGCATTATCACTCTTCCTCACCCAAATAACAATCACGGTTAAGGGCAGAGAAAGAAACAACAATTCATAAATCGTCCCATCAAGGGCAATCAATAATTATCTTCACAACAAGTCCCAACAAGGGAGAACAATAACGATTCATCTGTAATATATCTCAAAATAATTATTTTCCAACGACTCACGGTCATACTAGACGCCGGTGTATGGATGCTCGTCACCACAGCCCATACACCGCACTCGATCACATAACACATAACACATAATCCTATTCCCTCAAGCTAGGATAGAACAAACACTTACCTCGAATGCTTATGAACTATCCAATCCGTGGAAATGTCTTTTCTTTCAATTTGGCTCCAATCCAACCGTATCTATACACAATTGATTTAATATCATCAATTCTACTCAACAAACTAATTCTTAATACCAAATACCACTTTTACAACATTCTGTCATGAATAGTAAATTTCAACCCCGGGCCCACATGGTCGGAATTCGGGGTTAGGACCAAAATCCGGTTACCCATCCCCCCACGAGTTCATGTATATAATTTGTTTCAAAATCGGACCTCAATTCGAGGTCCAATTCCCCAATTTATGAAAAACCCTATTTCCTAACAAAAACAAGAATTTTACCATGAAAATCATTGATTTCTTATGAAAAACATGTTTAATGATGTTAGGAATTGAAAGAATTAAGTAAAAAGTGACTTACAATCGTTTTGATGAAGAAGAAATCCTTGAAGAGTCGCAAATGGGTGTTTTGGTTTTGTGAAAAATGAAGAAATGACCGAAATTCGTGTTTTTCAGGTCTCTGTGTTCGCATTTGCGAACATGGGTTCGCAATTGCGAACCCCGACCAATTTCTGGAGTTTGAAAAATAAGCTAAGGGTGGGAAGTTCTCATTTGCGAATATTTGTTCGCATTTGCGAACAGTTCGCATTTGCGAGCTATTGTTCGCATTTGCGAACACATGCTGTATAAGGCAGTGTTCGCATTTGCGAACAATGGTTCGCATTTGCGAACACATGCTGTACAAGGCATTGTTCGCATTTGCGAACAATGGTTCGCATTTGCGAACCAAGGCAGTCACTGGGACGTTCGCATTTGCGAACAATGGTTCGCATTTGCGAACCAAGGCAGCACTAGGGACCTTCGCAAATGCGAACAATTGTTCGCATTTGCGAACAAGGCTGGCTTCGCATTTGCGATCAAGGTTCGCATTTGCGAGCCTTGCCTTACATTGTCCCCTTCGCAATTGCGAGAAATTCTTCGCAATTGCGAAGCCAACAGCTGGGTGAAAAAAAACAGCAGTTCAAAATTCAGAATTTCGTCCAACGGCCTATCAAATCTTTACTCGAGCCCTCCGGGCTCCAAACCAAACATGTACACAACCTCAAAAACACATTATGGACTTGTTCGTGCGATCATATCGCCAATATCACTTCGTTTTAATCAAATCGAGCCTCAAACTCATGATTTTCATACTTTTGATTTTCAAAACTTCTTAACTTGGAACTCAAGGTCCAAAACATCTCAAACGACATCCAAATGTCACCAAACTTTACAGAAATCACATATATAATATTTAAGACTTGTACCGGGCGTCGGAACCAAAATACGAGCCCGATACCAAGGTCTATTAATTTATTTCCTTTAATAATTGCATCAAAAACAATTTCACATAAAAATTCATAACTTGGGCTCTAGGCCTCAGAATTCGACTCCGGACACATGTCCAAGTCCCATATTTTCCTACGGACCTCTCGGGACCATCAAATCTCGGGTCCGGATCCGTTTACCAAAAATGTTGACCGAAGTCAACCATATCAATATTAATATCATTTTTATCCAAATTTCTCATAGAATTCATATTTTCTATCACAAAATCTTTCCGGCTACATGCTCGGATCGTGCACGTCAATCGAGGCAACATAGAATGAGGTTTTCAAGGCCTCGAAGCTCGAAATTATTAATAAAATAAGTGATGACCCTTTGGGTCGTCACAATCTCCACCTCTAAAACAACCGTTCGTCCTCGAACGGACAAAAGAAAGAAGTACCCGAGTCAGGAAACAAGTGTGGGTAACGGCTCCGCATATCAGACTCGGACTCCCAGGTCGATGCCTCAGGAGGCTGACCTCTCCACTGAACACGCACAGAAGGATAACTCTTCGACCTCAACTGTCGAACCTGCTGGTCTAGAATAGCCACCGGCTCCTCCTCGTAGGATAGATCATTGTCCAATTGGACAGTACTGAAGTCTAACACATGTGTGGGATCGCCGTGGTATCTCCGAAGCATAGATACATGAAAAACTGGATGCACGGCTGATAAGCTAGGCGGCAAAGCTAATCCGTAAGCCACCCCTCCCACTCTGTCTAGAATCTCAAATGGGCCAATATACCTAGGGCTGAGCTTGCCCTTCTTCCCAAACCTCATCACGCCCTTCATAGGCGACACTCGGAGCAATACTCGTTCACCAACCATGAAATCTACATCTCGAACCTTACGATCCGCATAAGTCTTTTGCCTAGACCTGAGCTGAACGCAATCTCTCCTGAATAGTCTTGACCTTATCTAAGGCCTCCTGAACTAAGTCTGTACCCAACAACCGAGCCTCTCCCGGTTCAAACCATCCAACCGGTGATCGACATCGCCTACCATACAACGCCTCATACGGAGCCATCTGGATGCTAGATTGGTAGCTGTTATTGTAGGCGAACTCTGCTAATGGTAGAAACTGATCCCACGAGCCTCCGAAATCAATAACACAGGCTCGAAGCATGTTCTCAAGAATCTGAATAGTCCTCTCGGACTGGCCATCCGTCTGAGGATGAAATGCTGTACTCAACTGAACCTGAGTGCCTAACTCCTGCTGGACCGCTCTCCAGAACCGCGAGGTAAACTGCGTACCCCGATCAGAGATAATAGATACTGGCACCCCATGGAGACGAACAATCTCCCTAATGTAAACCTCCGCTAACCTCTCCGACGAGTAGGAGACGGATACACCGGAATAAAGTGTGCTGATTTGGTCAGCCTATCAACAATGACCCAAATAGCATCAAATTTCCTCCGAGTCAAAGGAAGTCCGAGTAACGAAGTCCATAGTGATCCGCTCCCATTTCCACTCGGGAATTTCAATCCTCCGGAATACACCACCAGGTCTCCGGTGCTCATATTTCACCTGCCGACAATTTAGACACCGAGCGACATACGCAACGATATCTTTCTTCATTCTGCGCCACCAATAGTGTTGCCGTAAGTCCTGGTACATCTTCGCGGCGCTTGGGTGAATAGAATACCGCGAACTGTGGGCCTCTGCTAAGATCAACTCTCGAATTCCTTCGACATTGGGCACACAAACTCAACCCTGCAATTTCAATACCCCATCATCATCTAGGTTCACCTGTGTGGCACCTCCCCGCTGTACTGTATCTCTCAACTCACGCAAATGAGGATCATCAAATTGCCTCTCACGGATACGCTCTAATAAAGAAGAACGAGCGACCGTGCAGGCTAACACCCTGCTAGGCTCGGAAATGTCTAATCTCACGAACCGGTTGGCTAAGGCCTGGACATCTAGAGCTAATGGTCTCTGATTGACCGGAATATATGCAAGACTACCCATGCCGGCATACTTTCTACTCAATGCATCGGCCACCACATTGGCCTTACCTGGGTGATATAATATAGTAACATCATAGTCTTTTAGCAACTCTAACCATCTCCGCTGTCGTAGATTCAACTCCTTCGTTTTGAACAAATACTGTAAGCTTTTGTGATCAGTGTACACCTCACATGTCACACCATATAGATAATGCCTCCAAATCTTTAAGGCATGAACCACTGCTGCTAATTCAAGATCATGAACTGGATAATTATTTTCATGTATCTTTAACTACCTCGAAGCATAAGCGATAACCTTACCATCCTGCATCAATACCGCCCCAAGCCTTGTACAAGATGCGTCACAATAAACTGTATAAGGCCCTGTACCTGTAGGTAGTACCAACACTGGTGCGGTGGTCAAGGCTGTCTTGAGCTTCTGAAAGCTCGCCTCACACTCCTCTGACCACTGAAACTGGACACCCTTCTGGGTCAACCTGGTCATCGGGGCCGCAATAGAAGAAAACCCCTCTACAAAACGACGGTAGTAACCTGCTAATCCCAAGAAACTCCGTATCTCAGTCACTGAAGCTGGTCGAGGCCAATTCTGGACTGCCTCAATCTTCTTTGGGTCTACCTGAATACCTTCCACCGATACAATGTGACCCAGAAATGCTACCGAACTCAGCCAGAACTCACATTTAGAAAATTTGGCATATAGTCGGTTATCTTTCAGAGTCTGAAGAACCACTCTGAGGTGCTGCTCGTGCTCTTCCTGGCTGCGGGAGTACACCAGGATGTCATCTATGAAGACTATCACGAACAGATCTAAGTAAGGCCCGAATACCCGATTCATCAACTCCATGAATGCTGCTGGGGCATTGGTCAACCCGAAGGACATGACCAAGAACTCATAATGCCCATATCTAGAGCGAAAGGCTGTCTTAGGAATGTCAGCCGCCCTGATCTTCAGCTGATGGTAGCCCGACCTCAAGTCTATCTTAGAGAATACCCTCGCTCCCTGGAGCTGGTCAAACAAATCATCAATCCTCGGCAGTGGATATTTATTTTTGATAGTCACTTTGTTTAACTGCCGGTAATCAATACACATCCGCATCGAGCCATCCTTCTTCTTTACAAATAATACAGGTGCTCCCCGGGGGGAAACACTGGGCCTGATAAAACCCTTCTCAAGAAGGTCCTGCAACTGATCTTTCAACTCCTTTAATTCCGGCGGGGCCATACGATAGGGTGGAATAGAGATGGGCTGAGTGCCCGGTGCCAAATCAATACAGAAGTCAATATCCCTGTCGGGTGGCATGCCCGGCAGGTCTGAAGGAAAAACCTCAGGAAACTCCCGTGCAATAGGGACTGAATCAATGGAAGGAACTTCTGCACTGGAATCACGAACATAAGCCAAATAAGCTAGACACCCCTTCTCGACCATACGTCGAGCCTTAACATAAGAAATAACAGTGCGAACGGAGTGGCTTGAGGTACCCTTCCACTCTAATCGGGGTGATTCCGGCAAGGCTAAGGTGACAGTCTTAGCATGACAATCAAGAATAGCATGGTATGGGGACAACCAGTCCATCCCCAATATGACATCAAAATCTACCATATCCAAGAGCAACAGATCAACACGGGTCTCGAGACCCCCAAATATAACTACGCACGAACGATGCACCCGATCGACTACAATAGAGTCACCCACTGGCGTAGCCACATAAACTGGAATATCCAGAGCATAGCTGGGCACAACCAAATACGGTGCGAAGTAGGAAGACACATAGGAATATGTAGATCCAGGGTCAAATAATACCGAAGCACCTCTGCCACACACAAGAATAGTACCTGTAATCACAGCATCTGATGCCTCTGCCTCTGGCCTGGCTAGTAAAGCATAGAAATGGGGATCTGCACCTCCCCTCTGAGCTGCGTCTCTAGGACGACCATCAACTGGCTGACCTCTACCTCTGGCCGGACGGTCTCTACCTCTACGGTCTCGACCTCCACCTCTAAAATCTCTACCCCCGCCTCTGGCTGGCTGGGCAGGCTGAGGGTCAGCTGGGGCCCGGATCATAGGACGAGGACCTCGCTGCTGAGAGTTGCCCGCTGCTATAGGGCAATTCCTGATAAAATGACCTGGGTCACCACAACCGTAGCAACTCTTAGACTGATAGGGCTGCTGGCCCTGACGACCTGAATGGCCTCCACGAACACTCTGAAGAGGCTGAGCATTAATAGGAGACTGGTCTGAATAATGCCCCCGAGAACCACGATCACCTGATCCACCCTGTGAAGCCCGAAGGGCGGAATGAAAAGGCCTGGAGGACTGGCCTCTATCAAAGGATTCTCTGCTACCAGAGGAAGAACCACCAAACCTGCCTGAATGACGAGGCCTCTTATCTGAAGAATAACCGCCTCCCCTAGCAAGAGCCATCTCAACTATACGTGCTGCATTGGCTGCCTCCTGAAATGATATGTCACTCCCCACGCCCATAGCCATCTGGAGTCTAATCGGCTGATTAAGCCCATCTATAAATCTGCGAACCCTCTCCCGCTCCGTGGGAAGTATCACCACTGCATGACGAGCCAAGTCAATAAATCTCGTCTCATACTGTGTAACTGTCATAGTGCCCTGATGGAGGCGCTCAAACTGCCTCCGAAGTAAATCCCGCTGAGTAGCAGGGAGAAACTTCTCCATAAATAGTTCCGCAAACTGGTCCCATGATAGAGCTGGGGACCCTGCTGGTCGAGTCAAGCAATAATCTCTCCACCAAGTCTTGGCGGATCCTGCAAGTCTGAAGGTACAGAAATCAACTCCGTTTGTCTCCACGATCCCCATAGTCTTGAGAATCTCATGGCAACTGAATAAAAAGTCCTGAGGATCCTCTGATGCGGCTCCACTGAATGTAGTGGTAAATAGCTTGGAGAACCGATCAAGCCTCCATAACGAATCAGAAGTCATGGCCGCTCCATCGCCGGCATGAGCCGTGGTACCTGACTGAGTGGCCACAGCTGGCTGAATTACTGGTGCCTGAGGCTGAGGAGCTACTGGCTCCGGAGTATGAGCAATAGGAGTCTGGGCCCCTCCTCCAGCCTGAGAAGTGGCTGGGGCAACTGATAATAAACCCGCTCTGGCAATGCTATCCATAAATCCCGCTATTCTGACCAAAGCATCCCGGAGATCCGGGGTAATCAAAGCCTCTCCTGGGACCTGAGCTGGGCCCACTGGAGCTGCTGGAACCGGAACCTCCTCTTCAATCTCAATATGAGGCTCCACCTCTGGGGTAGCTGCCTGAGGCTGAGCTCTACCCCTACCACGGCCTCTGATACGACCTTGGCCCCTGCCCCTCACGGGAGCTGTCTGGGGCTCAGGCTGCTGGTCAGCGGACGAAGAAGTGCATGTCCTTACCATCTGCGAAAGGACAGAATAGAAATTCAATCAGTAATTGAGGAACAAGTCGCACGACAAGAAAGAACAAATGAGAGACTTTTTCCTAACTCAATAGACTCCGGAGGACAAGTACAGACGTCTCCGTACCTACCTCTCAAACTCTACTAAGCTTGTTCGTGAGTGGTGAGACCTATGTAACCTAGAGCTCTGATACCAACTTGTCACGACCCGGATTTTTCCCCAATATCGGGATCGTGATGGCGCCTACTCGTGGTAGCTAGGCAAGCCACTGTATTCATACTATCCTATTTTTAACACAATTTTAATTAAATAAATGCGGAATACTTTATCGAAATGGAAATAACAAATCACAAGGTAAAATCATACTGAAATCCTCTACCCAAGACTTGGAGTCACCAACTCACAAACTACTATGGAATACTACACATAAAAGTCTGAAGGAAATATAACATAATTCTGTTAGTCTCGGAACAATGAGACTACAGCTATTAACATAAATAAAGAAAGAGACGCCGGGCCTGCGGACGTCTGCAAGCTACCTCGGTCTCAAATATGATCAACTCCCACGCAATCTATTTACTGCTGCTGCTGCTCCTGATCGTAACCTGGACCTGTGCAAAAACGCACAGAAGTGTAGTATCAGCACAACCGACCCCATGTGCTGGTAAGTGCCTGGCCTATCCCGGCGAAGTAGTGACAAGCCTAGGACCAGACACCCACATAAACCTGTGCAATTCAATATATATATGTGTACCACAAAATAACAAGAAATAATCAAGTATTAACACAATAAGGAATATCTTAAAGAATTCAACAATTAACCACAGTTAATAATTTCACAAGGAAAAACAAAGTGTAATGTAAACACAAGTAATATCGATTCAAGAAATAGCAAACAGTTGCACGGCATCACCCTTCGTGCTTTTACTCTCATCCTCACCAAATAAGCAAATAAAGTACACGGCATCACCCTTCGTGCTTTTACTCTCATCCTCACATCCATGGTACGGCATGATCCTTCATACATGGTTCAATAATAGTGCACGGCATGATCCTTCGTGCATAAATAAATAAATAAACATGGCACGGCATTACCCTTCGTGCATTATCACTCTTCCTCACCCAAATAACAATCAAATAAGTTCACAAGGAAAACAAGGTATAATGGAAACATAAGTAATATCAAGTCAAGAAATGGCAAACAATTGTACGGCATCACCCAAATAAAATATAATGGAAAAATAAGTAATATCAAGTCAAGGAATAGCAAACAATTGCACGGCATCACCCTTCGAGCTTTTACTCTCATCCTCACCAAATAAACAAATAAAGTACACGGCATCACCCTTCGTGCTTTTACTCTCATCCTCACATCCATAGTACGGCATGATCCTTCGTACATGGTTCAATAACAGAGGGCACGGCATGATCCTTCGTGCATAATCAATAAATAAACATGGCACGACATTAACCTTCGTGCATAAATAAATAAACATGGAACGGCATCACCCTTCGTGCATTATCACTCTTCCTCACAGTTAAGGGCAGAGAAAGAAACAACAATTCATAAATAGTCCCATCAAGGGCAATCAATAATTATCTTCACAACAAGTCCCAACAAGGGAGAACAATAACAATTCATCTGCAATATATCTCAAAATAATTATTTTCCAACGACTCACGGTCATACTAGACGCCGGTGTATGGATGCTCGTCACCACAGCCCATACACCGCACTCGATCACATAACACATAACACATAATCCTATTCCCTCAAGCTAGGATAGAACAAACACTTACCTCGAATGCTTATGAACTATCCAATCCGTGGAAATGTCTTTTCTTTCAATTTGGCTCCAATCCAACCGTATCTATACACAATTGATTTAATATCATCAATTCTACTCAACAAACTAATTCTTAATACCAAATACCACTTTTACAACATTCTGCCATGAATAGTAAATTTCAACCCCGGGCCCACATGGTCGGAATTCGGGGTTAGGACCAAAATCCGGTTACCCATCCCCCACGAGTTCATGTATATAATTTGTTTCAAAATCGGACCTCAATTCGAGGTCCAATTCCCCAATTTATGAAAAACCCTATTTTCTAACAAAAACAAGAATTTTACCATGAAAATCATTGATTTCTTATGAAAAACATGTTTAATGATGTTAGGAATTGAAAGAATTATGTAAAAAGTGACTTACAATCGTTTTGATGAAGAAGAAATCCTTGAAGAGTCGCAAATGGGTGTTTTGGTTTTGTGAAAAATGAAGAAATGACTGAAATTCGTGTTTTTCAGGTCTCTGTGTTCGCATTTGCGAACATGGGTTCGCAATTGCGAACCCCGACCAATTTCTGGAGTTTGAAAAATAAGCTAAGGGTGGGAAGTTCGCATTTGCGAATATTTGTTCGCATTTGCGAACAGTTCGCATTTGCGAGCTATTGTTCGCATTTGCGAACACATGCTGTATAAGGCAGTGTTCGCATTTGCGAACAATGGTTCGCATTTGCGAACCAAGGCAGTCACTGGGACGTTCGCATTTGCGAACAATGGTTCGCATTTGCGAACCAAGGCAGCACTGGGACGTTCGCATTTGCGAACAATGGTTCGCATTTGCGAACCAAGGCAGCACTGGGGACCTTCGCAAATGCGAACAATTGTTCACATTTGCGAACAAGGCTGGCTTCGCATTTGCGATCAAGGTTCGCATTTGCAAGCCTTGCCTTACATTGTCCCCTTCGCAATTGCGAGAAATTCTTCGCAATTGCGAAGCCAACAAGCTGGGTGAAAAAAACAGCAGTTCAAAATTCAGAATTTCATCCAACGGCCTATCAAATCTTTACCCGAGCCCTCCGGGCTCCAAACCAAACATGTACACAACCTCAAAAACACATTATGGACTTGTTCGTGCGATCATATCGCCAATATCACTTCGTTTTAATCAAATCGAGCCTCAAACTCATGATTTTCATACTTTTGATTTTCAAAACTTCTTAACTTGGAACTCAAGGTCCAAAACATCTCAAACGACATCCAAATGTCACCAAACTTTACGTAAATCACATATATAATATTTAAGACTTGTACCGGGCGTCGGAACCAAAATACGAGCCCGATACCAAGGTCTATTAATTTATTTCCTTTAATAATTGCATCAAAAACAATTTCACATAAAAATTCATAACTTGGGCTCTAGGCCTCAGAATTCGACTTCGGACACATGTCCAAGTCCCATATTTTCCTACGGACCTCTCGGGACCATCAAATCTCGGGTCCGGATCCGTTTACCAAAAATGTTGACCGAAGTCAACCATATCAATATTAATATCATTTTTATCCAAATTTCTCATAGAATTCATATTTTCTATCACAAAATCTTTCCGGCTACATGCTCGGATCGTGCACGTCAATCGAGGCAACATAGAATGAGGTTTTCAAGGCCTCGAAGCTCGAAATTATTAATAAAATAAGTGATGACCCTTTGGGTCGTCACAATATAACTCAGTGAGACAACCTTGTTTCAATAGATGGTCCACTTCACTCTGTAAGAATCTGTATTCTGAAGTCTTATGCACGTGATCATTATGAAATTCATACCAATGATCTGGATTGCGCTTGTTTGGATTTGACCGCGTCTCCTTCGGCCACCGTACCTTATCTCCCATACTCTTTCAAACAGCTATAATCTCGGAGGTGGTGACATTGAAATTATATCCACCAAATCTTTCCTTCAAACTTCTATCATCATCTCGTGACTCCTGTCTGTTGTGATCATTCCTGAATCTTAATGAAGAGCCGTATTCCTTGTTTCTTGATTTTTGATCATATAGTTGATTTTCTTATTTTGTCCGTGAATCCTTTCCTGTAGGGCCCATATAATGATCGTACCTATTTTTACCTGATCTTTTTCAGTTTCGGATCTCCTTGAACCCCTTCTTTCTTTATGTTGAAATCAAGGCACGGTATCTTCTTTAATTCTCAACTTCGTACTGTATCTGTTGTATATATCATTCAATGTAGTTGTAGGGAATTCTCGAAGGCTCTCTTTAAGTCTTCTCGTGGCTTCAGAACTTTTATCATTTAAATTGCTCGTAAAAGCTATTGCAGCCCATTTATTTGGTACACGGGGTAAAGTCATTCGTTCACGTTGGGACCTATCAACAAAATCTCTGAGCAACTCTGTGTCCCCTTGTTTGATTTTAAAGATGTCCTCCATTCTATTTTTGATCTTTTGTGCTCTTGAGTGTACCTTAATAAAAGAATCTGCAAGCTCAGCAAAAGAGTTTATAGAGTATTCAGGCAAAAGAGAATACTGGGTTAGTGCACCCTTGGTGAGTGTTTCTCCAAACTTCTTGACTAACACGGGTTCGATCTCCTACTTGGATAAATCATTTCCTTTTACTCCTGTAGTAAATTCTATAACATGGTCAAGTGGATCGGTTGTGCTGTCGTATTTTGAAATATCAGGCATGTTGAACTTTTTAGGGATTGGAAGGGGAGCAACGCTTGGTTTCAAAGGTTGTTGTGAGTATTTATCCGCATTTACTCCTTTGATTATTGGGGGAACACTAGGTATTTGCTCGATGCGCTTGTTTTGTTCTTTGAGTTGTGTCTGCAAAGTTAGTACCAAATTTTGTAAATAAGAATTATTTGTGTTACCTAGATCCACTTCTCGTGGTTTACTGAGGGTTCCTTCGTTTAAGTTAACAAGGCAAGAACGAGGATTCTCCAATGTGTTATTATTGGGCGAAGGTGTGGGCAGTGCAATAGGTAATCGGCTAACTAGCGCTTGAAGAGCTTGGCTAACCCGTGCATCAATTATTCTTTGTAAGGCTTCCTCTGGTCCATCAAAGTGTTCTGATTGCTCTTATTCTTCAGCATATGATGCTGGTGCAGGAGTACCTTCACAAGATTGGCGTGGAGAATTTTGAGGGGAAGGAACTATGTTAACATTATTGCATATCTCCTTGATTCTGATGGATTTGATTTTCATCAGCATTGTTGTTGTTGTTGTTGCTTGCCATGATGATAAGAATTAGTAGAATGTAATTAAAAAGAAATAGGTTATCAGATTCCCGGTAACGAAACCAATTTATTTAACCAAAAAATAGTCTTTTGATGAAAATTAGAATTTAAGATGAAAAATTGGGTTACTGATAATCACGAGAGCAAAAAATAATAATTTTTCTAAGAATAAGAATAAAGAAATAAGCAATGTTGTATTTCAATATGATGCCAATGATTTTTTCGTGTCCTTACAATTGATGGGACTTTTTCCTTTTATAGTTGATTCTAGGTAAATGAATGAACACCTAAGCTTTAATGAGTCAATTATGAGAAATAAATGATATTAAATAAGTTGTTACGCAATCACTCCTATTAAATACTAATTTTCTAATGTATCAGGTATTTAATACTAAATTTGGACTCCATTTTATCTTCAGATCCATGTCTTTAATGCCTTTTAGTCCATTGACTTTAAATGACTTGAATTGACACGAGTGTCGTGCCTAAACTGCTTCTCGTGCCTATTTAACTTCCTCTTCCCGTACATGTCATCTTCCGTGCCTTTTTCTCAATTGTTATGCTTTGACTATTTGACAAATCTACATGTCATGCCATATCACTTTTAATATAAATTCAACTTTTTTCCCAATACAGAAAGCTCCTTGCTTTCTTTTCTTTGGTTTTATGGGTGTGAAGGATGGGTCTTTATTTGGCTTGTTAGTCATCACATCCGGTGGTATCCCTATCATATCAGCATGGGACCAAGAAAAAAATTCTACGTTAGCTTTTAAGAATTCAATCAACATACCTCGCATGTCTGTGCTTAAATTGGCTCCCACATAAATCTTTCGTTCATGCCATTTCTCAAATAATATCATAGCCTCAAGCTCCTCAATTGTCGTTTTGATATTTTCATTCTCTTCTGGTTCTTGAATCATATCAGGTCTCGAGTCTAAATCTGTCTTTTCTTGTTCATTTGTGGTCTAGTCCATAATTCCTTCAACTTTATTTACATCATTCATATCTGCTATAGTATTAATACTCAGAGCTATATGTTTTTCTCCACGAACTTGGTAGATCCCCTACGGTGATGGGAATATTATAACATGATTTAGAGTTGATGGGACAACATCTATATCATGAATCCACGGTCTCCCATGATTATATTGTAGGCCATTTCCATATCTACTACCTGAAATTTGGTATCTTTCACAACACCCTCTGCAAAAGTTGTTAGAATTACCTCTCCTTCAGTTACCACACTTGAATTATCGACCCTGATAGAGTATGCGCCTTTGGAATCTTTTTATCCTCCGCTTGCATTTATCGTAGCACCCTTAATAGGATGATATTTTCAAAAAACTCCTTTGATCAATCAAAACACGCTTTACATTAGTATCATGTACAAGTAACGATATTACCAGTGCATCGTTGTGGGGGGTGATTACTCCTTATGTATCTGCATCATCAAAAGTTATATTGTCATTATCTAAGGTCTGTCGCACTCACTTCCTGTGTGTGATTGTTACTTTTGAAACTTTATTTGAAGTCGTATATGCTACTCCATAAATATCTTCTCCACTACTTATAACATTCACGGTTCTCTTGGATGATGGCGTCTTTGGTGGATCTTGCCTATATTTCATGTAGGCTTGCTTACCTTTCTCAATAAATAACTCAGTGAGATACCCTTGTTTTAATAGATGGTCCACTTCACTTTGTAAGAATCTACATTCTGAAGTATTATGCCCGTGATCATTGTGGATTTCGCATCAATGATTTGGATTGTGCTTATTTGGATTTGACCGCATCTCTTTTTGCCACCGTACCTTATCTCCCATGCTCCTCAAAATAGTTATGAGCTCGGAGGTAGTGACATTGAAATTATATCCACCGAATTTTGCCTTCAAACTTCTGTCATCATCTCGTGACTATTGTCTATTTCGATCATTCCTGAACCTTGATGAAGAACCAGGTTCCCTGTTTCTCGATTTTTGATCATATCATTAATTTTCTTGCTTTGATCGTGAATATTTTCCTACAAGTCCCATATATGGATCATATATGTTTTTACCTGATCTTTTTCAGTTTCTGACCTCCTGGAATTGCTCATTTCCTCATGATGAAACTGAGGTATGGTATCCTCCTCAATTCGCAACTTCGTATTGTACCTATTATAAACATCATTCCACGTGGTTGCAGGGAACTCTCAAAGGCTTTCTTTAAGTCTTCTCATGGCTTTTGAACTTTTATCATTTAAGTTATTTGCAAAAGCTTTTGCAGCCCAATTATCAGGTACACGAGGTAAAGTCATCCTTTCCCCTTGGAATCTATCAACAAAATCACTAAGCAACTCTGAGTCCCCTTGTTTAATTTTGAAAATGTCTTCCATTCTTTTCTCAACCTTTTGAGCTCCTGAGTGCACCTTAATAAAAGAATCTGCAAGTTCAACAAAAGAGTTTATAGAATTTTTAGGTAAAAGAGAATACCGGGTTAATTCACCCTTGGTGATTGTTTCTCCAAATTTCTTGACCAACACGGACTCAATTCCTTGCTTGGTCAAACCGTTTCCTTTAACACCTGTAGTAAATGTCGTCACATGATCACGTGGGTCTGTTGTGCCATCATATTTTGAGATGTCAGGCATTTTAAACTTTTTAGGGATTGGAAGAGGAGCAACATTTGGTTTCCAAGGTTTTTGTGAGTATTTATCCACATCTACTCCTTTGATTACATGGGGAACTCCAGGGATTTACTTGATGCACTCGTTTTGTTCTTTTAGCCGTTTCTGCAAAGTTAGTACCAAATTTTGCAAATGAGAATTACTTGTATTACCTGGATCCACTTCTTGTAGTTCGCTGGGGATTCCTTCATTTCCAGAATTAACAAGGTCAGAATGAGGATTCTCCAATGTATTGTTATTAGGCGTAGGTGTTGGTGGTGCAACATGTAATCGGCTAACTAGAGCTTGAAGAGCTTTGCTAACTCGTGCATCAATTATATTTTATAAAGCTTCATCTGGTCCCTCAAAATGTTTAGATTGCCCTTGTTCGCCAGCACGAGATTCTGGAGTAGAAGTACCTTCACGAGATTGATGTGGTGAATTTTGAGGGGAAGGAACTACGTTAATATTGTGTAAATCTCCTTGATTCTGATGGATTTGATTTTCATCAGCGTTATTGTTGTTGATATTGTTGTTGCTTGACATGATGATAGCAACAAATAAAATGTAACTTAAAAAGGAATAGATTATCAGATTCCCGGTAACAGAACCTATTTGTTTAAACAAAAAATAGAATTTTGGTTAAAGCTAGAAATTAAGAGAAAAATCGGGTTACTAATAATCGGGAGACGAAAAGAATAAGAGACTTTTGAGAATAATAAATCAGTAAATAAGTTTGTATTTTAGTGTAATATCAATGATATTTCGTGTCCTTACAAATGTTGAGATCTCCTTCTTTTATAGTTGATTTTTCTAGGAAAATTGTGTAAAGTCTTAGCCTTAATGAGGAAATTATGAGCATTAAATGACATTAAATAAAACATTACACAATTATTCTTATTCAATACTGATTCGCTAACGTATCTGGCATTTAATACTGAATATGGACTCCTTTATGTCATCAGATTCATATCTTCAATTCCTTCTGATCTCCCAGCTTTAAATAAGTTAAATAGATACGAGACTCGTATCATTTGAATAGTATCTCGTGCCTATTTAACTTTCTTCTCTCCGTATCTGTTGTCGCTCGTGCCTCTTAATTAATCATCATATTTTGACAATTTGATCAGTCCACGTGTCATGCCACGTCATCTTCAACATAAATTCAGTTTTTTCCCAATACACATACTTTCACATGAATGTAACATAGATATAGAGTGCGCTGCTAGCTAAAAGAATTTAAATTGTTTGGACAACATTTGAAATAAATATCTTTTGGAAAAATTATGAAAAATAAAACTGTACACACTTTTTTTCATATTAACAAAATATCCTCTTTTTTTAGCCGATACATAAATAGATGTGCTTCTTTTAATCTATATATCCATGGTCTATTATTATCTACTTAATTTTTGTACTATTATTTTATTACTAAGAGACAGTTTGGCTTAGCTGATTTAGAGTAGCTGATAAGAATTAGGTGCTGAAAAATAATTTTAGGTGCTAAAACTGATTTAAAAAATAAGCAGTTATGTGATTGGATAAAAGTGCAGAAATTGATAATAAGTAACTGAAAAACTGGGTATACGAAGAGTTTTGGTTTAAAAAAAAATATTTTAGGGATATAATACTAAATATTTTGGTCAAACCTAAATTGCTTATAAGCTGAAATTAGATAAGTTGGGGGAGACCAACTTATGGCTTTTGGCATATTTTTGGCTTGTAAGCACTTTTAATTTTACCAAAAGCGTAGATAAGCTAAAAAATACTTATAAGCCAAAAAGTACTTATAAGCCAATTTGACCAGCTTATAAGTGTCACGACCCGAATTTCCCACCATTAGAGTCGTGATGGCGCTTACTTGTGGTAGCTAGGCAAGCTAATTTATTTACCTTTTCATCACTAAACAATTATCTTAATAGTTTATAGCATCGATATAGAACGTTAAATCTAATAAGAATAGTAGCGAAAATTTGTCTTATAAATCTGAATTAAAATGCGAAATAGTCAATAATAACCTCTACCCAAGATTTGGTGTCACATTACTCATGAACCACTAAGAATATACTAAATACAAAGGTGTGAAAGAAATATAACAGCAGCCTATCTCAAAACAAGGAGGCAACAGTCTAATAGAAAACATAAAGAAGAGACACTAGGCCTGCGGAAATCCTGCTCCCGTACTACTGCTGCTGCTGCTAAAAACTTGGACCTGTGCAAAAATGTACAGAAGTGTAGCATCAGCACAACCGACCCCATGTGCTGGTAAGTGTCTACCCTAACCCCGATGAAGTAGTGACGAGGCTAGACTGGACACCACATAAACCTGTGTAGTTATAAATATACAACAGAAATGAAATATCAAACAACTAACAACATGGGAGAGGAAACATGCTATGGGGAAATGTGGTATTAACAGAAATCCAGAGTGATAGACTAAAGCAGTTAGATTCACCGAAAAAAAGGTATAAATACTCATTATAAACACAAGATATCAACAGATGTTGCGACGTGCAACCAGCTCCATAATTATCACTGTTGCGGCGTGCAACCTGACCTATATCATTTATCATGAATCATTATTGCAGCGCGCAACCCGATCCTCACATATTATTGTTGCAATATGCAACCCGATCCTCAATATCTTATTATCGCGGAGTACAACCCGCTCCTCAATATCATTAACAGTCTAGTTCCCCAAACAACAGTCATAATTAAGAAACATAAAAATAAATAAATATTTGACAAAATATCCCGGCAAGGGAAAAAATCCAATAAGTCCAACCAAATGTCTCGGCAAGGGAATAACTAACAACACTTTCTGACTTTTCCTTATCTCATAATTCACTCTTCTATTTTGAGCCAACGCTCCAAATAATCAAGTCAATTTGTATGCCTTCAATATTCGTATCACAATTCGAGCCAATGCTCCCAAGAATCAATTAATCATTTTACTGTTCCCATGTTATTCACAACATAAATTAATCCTCCAATAAACACGCAGTTCACAGCTAAGTCATGACAATCACATTATAAGGACTCACGGTCATGCTAGACACCAATATATAGATACTCGTCACCATGACTATATATCGTACTCGACCATATAGCAATTAACAACAAGACTCAACTCATATTCCCTCAAGCTAGGGTTAAACCAAATACTTACCTCAAAGCCTTGAAATCCACTTAATCCTCAACTATATGCTTTACCTCGCGGTTCCACCTCCAATACAGTGATATCTAGGCATAACATTTAAGAATATCAATAAAGACTCAATGGCAACGTCCCATAGCCTAGATATGAATTTTCTAGCATTATTCCAAATATCCCAAAATTAGACACCGGACCCAAATGGTCCAAACCCGAGGCTCAGAACAAAACCAAAATCACCCATAACCCCACGAGTCCAAATATATAATTTGTTTTAAGATTCGACAGCAAATTGAGGTTGAATCACCCAAAATTCTCAAAACCCTAAGTCTACCCAAAACCCATAAATTCTACATTGAATTTCATGATATAGGGCTAGTATTTCAATAATTAATGAAGGAAACAAGTTGAACAATGCTTACCCAAGAAGTTTTGATGAAAAAGAGTTTCAATGGATGCCTAAGTGCTTGGAGAAGAAAGGGGTTCGTGTATTTTTTTTAAATCCCAAGCTACTGTTCTATTTTTAACTTAAAATTACGCTGGGCAAAATTTCCCTTCGCGTTCACGGGAGAGAGGCCGCATTCGTGAAGGCTAAACTGGGTAAGCTATCGTGATCATATGGAGACAGACGTGAACACATAAAGGAAATTGTTGGGGTCCGGGAACTATGATACGTGAACGCGTGAAAGGCTATGCGAACGCATTGAAGGAGCTGGTAAAGCTATGCATTCGCGATTGAAATGATGTGAATGCGAAGTGGGGAAATTTAGAACTACACGAACGCGTGAAGTGAACCGTGAACGCATAAGAGGGGAACACCAAGGAACTGTGAACGCGAGCCTGGGGCCGCATTCGCAAAGAACAAAATGACTGTGTAAAAATTGCAGCAAAAAACCTGACACTTCCTAAGTGTAAAAATACCCTGAACCACCTCCAATTCACTCATGAGCCCTCGGGGCTCCTAACCGACCACACACACTAACTCCATAACATCCCACGAACTTACTAAAGCGTTCAAATCGCCAAAATAACATCAAAATTATTGAATCAAACCTCAAAATCATCATTTTCATTTCAAACTTCATAAACTTCTAACTTTAGATATTTAGTTCCGAAACACGTCAAACGACATCCGATTTTGTCCAAACTTTACCGAAAGAGCTTAAACAATATATAAGACTTGTATCGGGCGTCATAATAAACATACGAGCTCAATACCAAAATCTTTTAATCATTTTTCATTTCCATTTTTCTTAACAATTTTAGAAAAATAATTTAACAAACAAAATCTTTTACTCGGGTTCTAGACCTCGAATTTTGACTCTGGGCACATGCCCGAGTCCTATATCTTTCTACGGACCCTCTGAGACCATCCAATCTTGGGTCCGCGTCCGTTTACGAAAATTGATGGCCGAATCAACTTTAATCATATTAATATCAAAATTCTTCAAAGTTTTCACAGATTTCACATATTTCAACATAAAAGCTTTTCGGCTAAGCGCCCGGACTATACATGTAAATCGAGGCAAGTAAAAATGAGGTTTTCAAGGCATTGGAAGCATGCAACAAATGAGGAAATAGGTGATGACCCTTTGGTTCATCACATCCTCCACCTCTAAATCAATCGTTCGTCCTCGAACGGACAAATGAAAGAAGTACCTGAGTCAAGAAATATATGTGGATAACGGCTCTGCATATCTGACTCGGACTCCCATGTCGAGGCCTCTTAGGGCTGACCTCTCCACTGAACACGAACAAAGGGAAACCTACTAGATCTCAACTGACGAACTTGCCGGTCAAAAATAGCTACCGGCTCCTACTCATAAGATAAATACTTATCCAATTGGACAGTGCTGAAGTCTAACACCTGTGTAGGACCGCCATGATACCTCCGAAGCATAGACACGTGAAAAACATGATGCACGACTGGCAAGCTAGGTGGAAATTCATGTCTATAAGCCACCTCTCCAACTAGATCAAGAATCTCAAACAAACCAATCTACCTAGGGCTAAGCTTGCCCTTCTTTCTGAACCTCATCACGCCCTTCAGAGGCGACACCCGGAGCAATACCCGCTCACCAACTATAAAATCTACATCTCGGACCTTACAGTCTGTATGACTCTTCTGCGTAGATTGAGCTGAATGCAGCCTCTCCTGAATAATCTTGACCTTATCTAAGGCCTCCTGAATTAAGTCTGTACCCAATAGTGGAGTCTCTCCCGGCTCAAACCATCCTACTGGAGACTGTTATCGCCTACT
Source organism: Nicotiana noctiflora (assembly GCA_032618575.1). NCBI lineage: Eukaryota > Viridiplantae > Streptophyta > Magnoliopsida > Solanales > Solanaceae > Nicotiana > Nicotiana noctiflora. The sequence goes on from JASVEL010004832.1 coordinate 181,277, forward strand.
ATACAATGCCTTATATGGAGCCATCTGAATGCTGGACCGGTAGCTATTATTGTAGGCAAACTCTACTGAAGGAAACAACCCATCCCACGAGCCTCCAAAGTCAATGACACAAGCTCAGAGCATATCCTCTAAAATCTGAATAGTCCGCTCGGACTAACCGTCCATCTGAGGATGGAATGCTGTGCTTAACTAAACCTGGGTGCCCAACTCTTTCTGAATTGCTCTCCAGAAGTGTGAGGTAAACTGCACACCCCTATCCAAAATGATAGATACCGGCACCCCATGAAGGCAGACAATCTCCCGGATATTAATCTCAGCTAACCTCTCGGATGAATAGGAGACTACCACTAGAATGAAATGCGCTTACTTGGTCAGCCTATAAACAATGACCTAGATAGCATCAAACTTCTTCCGAGTCAACGGAAGTCCAGTAATGAAATCCATGGTAATCCTCTCACACTTCCACTCGGGAAGCTCAATCCTCTGAAACAATCCACTGGTCCTCTAATGCTCATAATCGACCTGTTGACAGTTCAAGCACCGAGCCACATACGCAACAATGTCCTTTTCATCCTACGCCATCAATAATGCTACCGCAAGTCCTGATACATCTTCGCAGCACCCGGGTGAATAGAATACCGAGAACTATAGGCCTCCACTAAGATCAACTCTCAAATCCCATCAACATTAGGCACACAAACTCGCCCCTGCAATCTCAACACACCATCCTCATCTAAGGTCACCTTCGTGGAACCTCCACACTGCACTGTGTCTCTTAGGACACAAAAATAGGGATCATCAAACTATCGAGCACGAATATGCTCTAATAGAGAAGAATGAGTGACCGTGCAAGCCAATACTCTGCCAGGCTCAGAAATATCTAATCTCACAAATGGATTGGCCAAGGCCTAAATATCTAAAGCAAGCGATATCTGGTTGACCGGTATAAAATCAAGACTACCCATACTTGCAGACTTCCTACTCAATGCATCAGCCACCACATTGGCATTACCCGGGTGATATATGATAGTAACATCATAATATTTCAACAACTCTAACCACCTCATCTGCCTCACATTCAACTCCTTCTACTTGAACAAGTACTGAAGGCTCTTGTGATCCATGTACACCTCACACGTCATGCGATATAGATAATGCCTCCAAATCTTCAAAGCATGAACAATCGTTGCCTACTCCAGGTCATGAACCGCATGATTATTCACAAAGATCTTCAACTATCTCGAAGCATGGGCTATAACTTTGCCATCTTGCATCAATACTGCTCCAAGCCCAATACGGGAAGCATCACAATAGACTGTGTAAGGCCCTGAACCCGTGGGCAAAACCAAGACAGGTGTCGTGGTCAGAGCTATCTTAAGCTTCTAAAATCTTGCCTCACACTCATCTGACCATCTAAACTGGCACCCTTCTGGGTCAATCTGGTCATCGGGGCTGCAATAGACGAAAATCCCTCTACGAACCGATGGTAATAACCTACTAACCCCAAGAAACTCTGAATCTCGATCACTGAAGTTGGTTGAGGCCAATTCTTGACTGCCTCAATCTTCTTTATGTCCACCTGAATACCCTATACTGATACAATATGACCCAGAAATGCAACCGAACTCAACTAGAACTCGCATTTTGAAAAATTAGCATATAACTAACTATCCTTCAAAGTCTGGAGAACCACTCTGAGGTGCTGCTGGTGCTCTTCCTGACTGCGGGAGTACACCAGAATTTCATTTATAAAGACTATCACGAACAAGTGTAGATAAGTCCTAAACACTAGGTTCATCAACTCCATAAATGTTGTTGGGGCATTGGTCAAACCAAATGACATGAATAAAAACTTTTAGTGCCCATACCGAGTGCGGAATGTTGTCTTAGGGACATTAGATGCCCTAATCCTTAGCTGATGGTTGCTAGATCCCAAGTCTATCTTTGAGAATACATTGCTCCCTGAAGATGGTCAAACAAATCATAAATCCTCAACAGTGGATATTTGTTCTTTATCATCACCTTGTTTAACTGCCAGTAATCAATACACATCCGCAATGAACAATCCTTCTTCTTCACAAATAACACCGGCGTACCCCAAAGATAACACTAGGCCTAATAAAACACTTCTCTAGTAAATCCAGCAACTGGTCCTTTAATTCTTTTAACTCTATCAGGGCGATGCAATATGGTGGAATAGAAATAGGTTGCGTGCCTGAAACCAGATCAATATAGAAATCAATGTCCCTTTCGGGCAGCATAGCCGGCAGGTCTGAAGGGTAAACCTCAGGAAACTCCGGAACAATAGGAACAAAGTCAATAGAAGGAACCTCTGCACTGGAGTCGCCAACATACGCTAGATAAGCTAAACACCCCTTCTCGATCATGTGTCGAGCCTTAACATAGGAAATAACACTGCGAGTGGCATAACCTGAGGTCCCTCTCCACTTTTGTCAGGGCAATTATGGCAAGGCCAAGGTCACCTTCTTGGCGTGGCAATACTAGATGTCATGATACGGGGACAACTAATCCATCCCCAATATAACGTCAAAATCTACCATGTCTAATAGTAGTAGATCAAAACGGGTCTCAAAACCCTCAAATACAACTATACAGGAACGATGCACCCGATCAACTCCTATGGAGTAACCCACCGGTGTAGACACATAAACAGGAATGTCCAAAGCATAACTAGACATAGCCAAGCAGGGTGCAAAATAGGAAGACACATATGAATATGTAGACCCAAGGTCAAATAGAACTGAAGCATCTATATCACAAATCAGAATAGTACCTATAATAACAGCATCTAACGCCTCCACCTCTGGCCTGGCTAGCAAAGCATAAAACTGTGGCTCAGGTGGCCTCCACCTCTACGGTCTTGACCTCTACCTTTATGATCCCTACCCTCACCCTTGGCTAGCTGGGCATGCTGTAGGTCAACTGGTGCTTGAATCATGAGGCGAGGACCCTGCTGATGCAACTGTGTACCCCTCAATCTCGGGCAAGCTCTCCCGATGTGACCATACTTATCACACTCACCCTCTGTATGATGAGACTGGCCCTAAAGGCTGGAATGACCTCCACGAGCACTCTGAAGAGGCTGTGCACTGATGGGCTGCTGATTGGAATACTGCCCATGAAAACCACGATCACTTGAGACATCTTGTGAAGCCTAGAGGGCTGACTTAAAGGGTCTGGAAGACTGACCCCTATCATAAGAGTACCTGCCTCCAGATGAGGCACCACTAAATCAACCTGAGTGATAGGGTCTCTTGTCTCCCCTATGACCACCCTTGTGTGGCAGAACCATCTCGATCCTCCGGGCCATACTGGCCAACTCCTGAAAAATAATGTCACTACCCGTCTCTCCGGCCTTCTAAAGATGAATAGGCTGGATCAAACCATCAATAAATATCCTCACCCTCTCCCTCTCAGTGGGGAGTACAACGAGGGCATGGCGAGCTAGATCGATAAACCGGATCTTATATTGTGTGAACGTCACAGACCCTTATTGGAGGCGCTCAAACTGCCTCCGATAAGCATCCCTTTAAGTAACAGGAAGAAACTTCTCTAGAAACAACTCCGAGAACTGATCCCAAGTCAAATGTGGTGGCCCTGCCGGTCTGGCTGAACAGTAATCCCTCCACTAAGTCTTGGGAAATCTAAATACACAAAAAGCAGCAAAATCAACTCTATTGGACTACATAATGCCCATGTTCCGAAGAACCTCGTGGAAGCTATATAAGAAATCCTGGGGGTCCTCAGAAGAAGCTCCGCCGAATGTAGCAGTGAAGAGCTTGGTGAATCTGTCCAACCTCCATAAAGCATCTACGGATAAAGCCACTCCATCACCGGTCAATGCAACTACATTCAGCCGAACTGCCGTTGTGACGACCCAAATGGGTCATCACCATATTTCTCCATTTTTCTATGCCTCTGAGGCCTTAGAAACGTTGCTTTTGGTTGTCTTGATTTGCATGCTCAGTTCGGCGTGAAGCCGAAGAAGTTTTATTTTAAAATATATGAATTTTGTGAAACTTTTGAAGAGTTATGTTATTAATATTGACATAGTTGACTTTGGTCAATATTTTGGATAAACAAACCCGAACTGGTGATGTGATGGTCCCGTGAGATCTGTAGAAAAATATAGGACTCGGTCATGTGCCCGGAGTCAAATTTCGAGGTCTAGAGCCCGAGAAAAAGAATTTTTCTATGAAATTGTTTTTCTGAAATTATTAAGGAAATTGGAATTGAACATTTATTTAAAGACTGTGGTATCATGCTCGTATTTATATTCCGATACCTGGTACATGTCTTATATATGTTTCAAGTTACTGTTGTAAAGTTTGGTTAAATTTAGACGTCATTTGACATGTTTTGAGATAAAAACTGTAAAATTCATCTTTCATAGAAATGAGAAGGAAATCATGGGTCTTGAGGCCTATTTTAATGAATTATGATGTGTTTGAGTGATTTAATCGCACAGATTAGTCCGTAGGATAATTTTGGAGTTATGTGTATGTTTGGTTTAGAGCCCCGATTGCTCGGGTGAGTTTTGAGTAGGTCCCGGAAGGCCTTAGGCTTAAAATATCAAATGTCGCAGTGTAGCAGGTCCAACGCGGCTACGGTGCATTTCTAGGCAGTCCGCATGGACAGGTTCAGAGAGTCATTGGTTTAAGTTCAACCAGTGTGGCCAAGCACCAAATTAGTGAGGTCCGCACTGGAAGCCACGTGGCCGCGGTACATTTATGTGCGGTCCGCGTGGCCAGGTTTAGTGAGGCCTTTTGGTTAAGTTCAACCAGCGCGGCCGCGCACCAAAATAGTACGGTCCACGCTGGGTAGGTCCAGAGAATCATTTTTGTTCCCTTTCCTCAGCGCGGCCGCGGCACATTTCTGTGCGGTCCACGCCAGACCCAGTAAAGTATATAAGTTCAGGATTTTCAGTCATTTTTCACTTTTCACAAACCCAAAACCTAAGAGGCGAATTTCCAAACAACTTTTTTCTCCAAAAAGATTGGTAAGTAACTTTTAACTTATTTTCTTCACTCACTAACATCGTTTAACATGATTTTAACTTCAATCAAGGATTTTCATAAATGGGAGTTGGGGGTATGGTTAAGGCTTAGGGTTTTCAAAAAAATTGGGAAGTTGGACCTCAGTTTGAGGCCCGATTATAAAACTAATCATATAATTGGAATCATGGGGGAATGGGTAATCGGGTTTTGGTCCGAACCTCGAGTTTCGGCCATGTGGTCCCGGGGGCATTTTGGGAATTTTTGAACAAACTTTGGGGAAATTTATTTTCATGCATTCAAATTGATTCAAGAAGTATTTTTTAATACCTTCAAGTAATTTGTGACTAGATTCGAGCGGTTTGGTGGTGAATCTGAGGGTTAAAGTTATTCTAGAGGAGTGAGTTGAGTTGGAGCATTCGAGGTAAGTGTTTGATCTAACTTTGTCTTGAGGAAATATGATTAGAGTATCATAATTGCTATTTGCTAATTGATCGAGTACGGTGTATAGGCATGGTGACCACTGTCTATACACTGGAGTCTAGCATGACCATGGGTCTTTGTTTGTACTTGTTTTTTAGATAAATTGGGAACTCTTCTAAGCTAAATTATGATTTCTAAAAATGTGAAGAGTTTGTGGATATGCTGTGAAATAATAATGTCTTGGAGCGTTGGCTCGAATGACGAATGCTATTGAGTAGGAAATGGAAGTATTGAAAAGAGTTGTGATTAATCACTTGCCGGGATGGTTTGACTATATTGAGTATTACCCTTGCCGGGTTGCGAAAGTTGTTGATATTGTTCCATTGTCATTACTTAGTTGTTATATATGTTATTCTTTTGCCAGTATAGTTCTTACTATTTGTTTATTCCTCATGCCTGTTTGGTTGTGACTATTGTTTGGGTGAGGAAGAGTAATATGGCACGAAGGGTCATTCCATGCTATTTTTTATTATATTTGCACGAAGGATCATTCCATGCCAAGTTTTGACTATTTATGCACGAAGCTCTGATTTGACAGCATTTGCACGAAGGGTCATTCTATGCCATTAAATGACAGTTATGTGAGGGAGAGCACGAAGGGTGATGCCATGCAAATATTTCATTTACTTTGGGTGAGGACGAGAGTAAAAGCACGAAGGTTGATGCCGTGCAACTAGTGAATTCTTATTCTTTGATAATTAATGTTGTGTCATATTCCTTTATTACGTTGATGAATTTTAGAATCAAATTGAATTCCCCACAGCATGTTTCCCTCCCTCTTTTTAACTGTTTATTTTCGGTATTTATTTTCCTTGTATTATATATATGTATATTGATTGTACATGTTGATTTTAGTAGTCCGGTCTAGCCTCGTCACTACTTTGCAGGGGTTAGGCCAGGCACTTACAAGCACATTGGGTCGGTTGTACTGATGCTACACTCTATGTATTTCTTTGTGCACAAATCTAGGAGCAGCTTTTGGTTAGCAGTAGTAGGGTTTTATCCGGGAGCTATCTTCAGTCAAGGGACTCTCGAGGGAGCCTAGCTGGCGTTCTTAGGTCGAAGTCCCTTTCCCTTTATTTCAGTTTGTTTTCATTGTACCAAAATAGACATGTGTATCTTCTTCCATACAGACTTGATTGTACTATTCAGTAGTAGTTCTTGAGCTAGTGACACCAGGTTTTGGGTAGTGATGTGTTTCAAACTTCCGCATTTTATTATCATTTTGTTAAACTTAAAGTCTTCCGTACCTATTTAATTGTTTGTAGAATATTATATTGTTAAGGTTGGATAGAGAATTTTTAATGTTGGCTGGCCTAGCTCCGTTAGTATGCGCTATCACGATGCCCGATGGTGGAAAAAATCCTGGTCGTGACAGTCGCAGTTGTCTGAACTAGTGGAACCTGAGTCTTGGGAGCTACCTGCTCCAAAGTACGTGCAACAGGAGTCTGGGCTCCTCTTCCAGCCTGGCAAGTGGCTAGTGCTGCAGGAAGCAATCCTGCTCGGGTGATACTCTCCATGAGGCCAACAAATCAGACCAAGGCATCCTGAAGGACTAGGGTAGCAATAAACCCCTCTAGGACCTGAGATGGGCCCACCAGAACTATCTGGGCTGGGGCCGGAGCCTTGTCATCAAGGCCAACCTGAGGGTGTGCCACTGGTGTTGCTGTTGGTGGCTGGGCCCTGCCCTACCTCGGCCCCTAGCATGGCCACGTCCTCTGCCCCTAGCGGGATCTGCCTAGGACTCGGACTGCTGATTGGTGGATGAGGAAGCACTTGTTCTCGCCATCTGTGAAAGAATAGAGTAGAAATTCAATCACCATTTGAGAAACCAAATCGCACGACAAGAAAAAACAAATGAGAGATTTTTCCTAACTCAATAGATTATAGGGAAAAAGTACTGACGTCTCCGTACCTACCCCTCAAACTCTACTAAGTTTTTCCATGAGTTGTGAGACCTATGTAACCTTGTGCTCTGATATCAACTTGTCACGATTCGACTTTCCCACCATCAGAGCCGTGATGGCGCCTACTCGTGGTAGCTAGGCAAGCCAACTTATTTACCTTTTCATCACTAAATAATTATCTTAACAGTTTATATCATCAATATAGAACGTTAAATCTAATAAGAACAATAGCGGAAATCTGTCTTATAAATATGAATTAAAATGCATAATAGTCAATAGTAACCTCTACCCAAGATTTGATGTTACATTACTCACGAACCACTAAGAATATACTAAATACAAATGTCTAAAAGAAATATAACAGTTGTATGTCTCGAAATAAGGAGGCAACAATCTAATAGAAAACATAAAGAATAGACGTCGGGCCTGCGGACGCCTGCAAGGCTACCTCAGTCTCATGTAAAGAAAGTCTTGCTTCCGTACTACTGCTGTTTCTGCTCAAAATTTGGACCTATACAAAAATGCACAGAAGTGTAGCATCAGCACAATCAACCCCATATGCTGGTAAGTGTATAGCCTAACCCCGGTGAAGTAATGACGAGGCTAGACTGGACACCACATAAAACTGTGTAGTTATAAATATACAACATAAACGAAATACCAAACAACTAACAACATGGCAGGGGAAACATGCTATGGGGAAATGTAGTATTAACAAAAATCCAGAGTAACAGACTTAAGCAGTTAGATTCACCGAAAAATAAGGTATCAATACTCATTATAAACACAAGATATCAACAACTATTGCGGCGTGCAACCCGCTACACACTATCACTGTTTCGGCGTGCAACCCGACCCATATCATTTATCATGAATCATTATTGCAGCGCCCAACCCGATCCTCACATATAATTGTTGTGGTGTGCAACCCGATCCTCAATATCTTATTGTTGTGGCGTGCAACCCGCTCCTCAATATCATTTAACAGTCCGATTCCTAAACAACGGTCACAATTAAGAGACATAAAAATAATCAAATATTTGACAAAACATCCCGAAAAAGGAAAGAATCCAACAAGTCCAACGAAACGTCCTGGCAAGGGAATAATTAACAACCCTTTCTTACTTTTCCTTATCCCATAATTCACTCTTCTATTTTGAGCCAACGCTCCAAATAATCAAGTCAATTTGTATGACTTCAATATTCATATCACAATTCGAGCCAATTCTTCCAAGAATCAATTAATCATTTTACCGTTCCCACGTTATTCACAACATAAATAAATCCTCTAATAAACACGTAGTTCACAGCCAAGTCATGACAATCATATTATAAGGACTCATGGTAATGCTAGAAACCAATATATAGATACTCGTCACCATGCCTATACATCGTACTCGATCACATAGCAATTAACAACAAGACTCAACTCATATTCCCTCAAGCTAGGGTTAAACCAAACACTTACCTCAAAGCCTTGAAATTCACTTAATCCTCAACTATTGCATTACCTCGCGGTTCCACCTCTAATACAGTGGTATCTAGGCATAATCAATTTAATAATATCAATAAAGACTCAATGGCAACGTCCCATAGCCTAGATATGAATTTTCTAGTATTATTCCAAATTTCCCAAAATTAGACACCGGACCAACATGGTCCAAACCCAAGGCTCAGACCAAAACTAAAATCACCCATAACCCCGCGAGTCCAAATATATAATTTTTTTTATGATTCGACCCCAAATTGAGGCTGAATCACCCAAAATTCTCTAAACCCTAACTCTACCCAAAACCCATAATTTTCTACCTTGAATTTCATGATTTAGAGCTAGGATTTCAGTAATAAACGAAGGAAATTGAAGGAAACAAGTTGAACAATGCTTACCCAAGAAGTTTTGATGAAAGGGAGCTTCAATGGACGCCTAAGTTCATGGAGAAGAAAGGGGTTCGTGTATTTTTATTAAAATCCCAAGCTACTGTTCTGTTTTTAACTTAAAAATTCGCTGGGCAAAAGTGCCCTTCGCGTTCGTGGGAGAGGGGCCGCATTCGTGAAGGGTAAATTGGGTAAGCTATCATGATTGCGTAGACACAGAGACGAATGCATAGAAGGAAATTGCTGGGGTCCAGGAACTGTGATACACGAACGCGTGAAAGGCTATGCGAACGCGTTAAAGGAGCTGGTAAAGCTACGCGTTCGCGAATGAAATGATGCGAACACGAAGGAGGAAAATTTAGAGCTACGCAAATGCGTGAAGTGAACTGGGAACGCATAAGCGGGGAACACCAAGACACTGCGGAAGAGAGCCTGGGGCCATGTTCGCGAAGAACAAAATGACTGTGTAAAAAATTGCAGCAAAAAACCTAACCCTTCCTAAGTGTAAAAATGCCCCAAACCACTTCCAGTTCACTCCCGAGCCCTCGGGGCTCCTAACCAACCATACACACTAACTCCATAACATCCTACAAACTTACTCGAGCGATCAAATCATCAAAATAACATCAAAATCATTGAATCAAGCCTCATTTTCATTTCAAACTTCATAAACTTCCAACTTTAGATATTTAGGTCTGAAACACATCAAATGACATCTCATTTCGACCAAACTTTACAGAAAGAGCTTAAACAATATATAAGACTTGTACCGGGCGTCGGAACTAAAATACGAACCCGATACCACAGTCTTTTAATTAATTTTTATTTCCATTTTCCTTAACAATTTCAGAAAAATAATTTAACAGAAAAATTCTTTTACTCGGGTTCTAGACATCGAATTTCAACTCTGGGCACATGCCCGAGTCCCATATCTTTCTACGTACCCTCCGGGATCGTCCAATCTCGGGTCCGGGTCCGTTTACCAAATATATTGACTGAAGTCAATTTTAATCATATTAATATCAAATTCTTCAAGTTTTTCACAGATTTCACATATTTCAACATAAATGGTTTTCGGCTACGCGTTCGGACTGCACACGCAAATCGAGGCAAGTAAAAATAAGGTTTGTAAGGCTCGGAAGCACAGAACAAATGAGAAAACATGTGATGACCCTTTGGGTCGTCACAATAAATTTAGCCAAACACTCTCTAATATAAAATTGTGAAGACTAACTAAAGTCGAAAACTTTTTACCTTTCAAGTGTATTTTTTGACATTAACATTTATACATAATAACTAATCATATCTTCAGTGAAGAACTCTCATGTTCAGAGAATGAAGGTTGTGGAGATGAGGATGCTTAGGTGGATATGCAGTCACTAGGTTAGACAAGATTAAGAATGAAGTTATTCGGCAGAAGGTGGTGGTTGCCAAGTGGATGAGAAGATGAGAGATGCGAGGCTTAGGTGGTTCGGGCATGTGCGGAGGAGAAACCTTGATGCACCGGTGATGAGTTGTGAGCGGCTAGCGATGGTCGGCTTGAGTCGAGGCAGAGGGAGGCCTAAGAGGTATTGGGGAGAGGTGATTAGGCAGGACATGGCTAGGATGCAGATTTCCGAGGACATGGGCCTTGATAGGAAAGTTTGGAGGTCTAGTATCAGGGTTGTAGGATAGGGGCTTCTAGAATTTTTTGTACTTCTTTCCCCGGGTGGGTGGGGTTTGGTAGGGCTTTCCATAGATAATGTGTGTATTGATTTGTGTCCCCTTATGGTAGTTACTGTTTGATATTATTTCATGCCATTTTATTTATGGTTCTTTATTTAGATAATTATTTATGTGATCTCTGCTGGAGTTACTAATGCTCTTGTATTTTTATTTTTGTTTTTCCCTTTCCTTCTCTGAGCCGGTGGTCGATTGGAAATAGCATCTCCGCTCTTTTGGGTAGGACTATACTGGATAGTTGTTGTTGTTATAGTAACTAATCATATCATCGTGGAAGTTGGAAAAGCATATTCAGTATTCGATAATAATACGAAATTAAAAAATATATTTTAACAACTACTTATTAACATGATACTTAGACTAACCTAACCTTGTAATCCATGCAACTTATAATTTAAATAAGATTTCTAATGAAGTCCCACAACACACAATTGCGATAGTTACTTGTCAATCCCACTCGAATTAGCTATACAAAATGCGTTTAAATATATTTTGGGAGACCTTATTGCTCAAACAAAAGTTATAAAAATTAGACTACTAATTGATAGATTACTGTATGTTGTTGTACAATAATCATTTATACAATATTAAAAGCAAGAATACCCCTAGTGAGATATTGTTTACCTTTTTTTATCCGTTAAAATAGAGTTCACACGTGACAAAACAATCATTTTCTTAATTCTTTAATATTTAGGAATTTGGAATCAACGAAAATCTTAGTTATCCCTGTTTGAATTATATAAAATTAAAGTCCTAATATTTTGACAAATTCTTTCCTTATTTAAAAAGTTCTAATATTAGGATAAATCCTTTCCTTCCCATTGAATTTTAATTTGCCGTAAAATTTGAAATATATGCATTTGCTTCTAGATTCTTGTTTCCTTCTAAGGCGCGTAGGGGAAAAAAAGGTTCACAAAGAAGTTAATGACTCTAAGATTATGATAGGCATAAAACGTGTATAAACAAAAATTATGCAATTTTATACGTGTAAAAGTAGGCAAAATCTAAGACTATGATTGGCAAAAAACGTTTAAATTTTTTATGGAAGTAAAAAATAAACAATAAAATTAAAAATCATAATAATATTTTAAAAGTAAACAAAACTTTTTTTGTAATTTTTGTCATAATAATATTTTTTGAAATATAAAAAATTAAAATATTTTATTTTTTATCTAACCAAATTTACTTTTAAAAAGTTTCAATTTAAATGAGAAGTAATTACAGACGCACAAGAAAACTAAATTGATACATTCATCTTAATTGCTCGAAGAATAAATTCTAATTCTGATTTTAACATATTTTATATTTTTCATTCTAAATATAGTCCTTTTAGAATCCATCAATTGTAAGTAGTTTCATTACAATCATAGACTCTTGCTTTCATAAAAAAGATAACATCCATATGAAGTTATATGCTTGGACAAAGAAAGAAAATTCTATCCAAATTTAAAAAAAAAACAAAAAACAAAAAGAAGTATTGCAACAACTATTATGTCTTAATCCCAATATGGTTGAGGTACTACTTTAAACAAAACATAATAGCTGAATTCTAATTTTGCAATAACATTTTATTCTTTTCTAATATGTTAGAAACATTTCCTATCATATTTCTTATCGATTCAAAAATTAAAATTTGTATTTTCCTTGTAAGGAAAATAAAAAAGACGTGTTCTATTAGTTAGTTGACCCTGATTGTATTTTTTAACAGAAACTTAAGAATAATTAGCTTCCACAAACCTTTTTATAAATTTTTTAATTTTTCAAAATTTCTGAAGTTTATTATATTGCCGAGATGATTAAGGATTACTATATTATAGAATTTATTCTTTATTGAGTTAGCTAAATAGGATGATTAATCATTATTTTCAGGATTTTATATTATTTCTTTTAATTTTATTTTAAGCACCAATTTGAATATAATATGTATATATTTTTTTGTTAAATTTTATCTCATTAAACCGGGTAACGTGCAACGCACATACCCTCAAACTAGTACTATATTATAAGCATGGTCACTTTTAGGTAAAGTTAATTTACTGCCTTTTAAAAGCTGAAAGACCAAATTACCCTCTAAGTAATATTAAAATTATCTCCCATTAAATGCTAATTTGTACATTAACTGATGTCTCTTTTTGTGATTTAATCCAGCTAATTACAACTTAAGTATTCATAAAGAATATTAATAATAGTTTCCCTTTTTCGTTATTTGAGTCTATGTTTAGTTCTTTGGTATAAAGTGTCAACGTTAAAACTTTGGAGGTCAAAGTGTATTTTTCTGTCATTCTTTTAACTAGGGCAATCACATCACCTCTCCCCCAAAATTAAAGGTGAGCTGTTGAAACTAGTTCTTATTCATCTGGAGCCTAGGTCACAGCAAGGCCGTCGAAGAGGTTATCTAAATTGTACAATTGTGTTCACATCACGCTCAACATCGCAATCTAGATATGAAATACTCTTATAAATTTGAGTATTGATGGCATTTTGGCCTTATTAAAATTGAGTTTAAATTCACATATATATCAAACAACTGAAGGGTTGCGGTATTGCCGTTGATACTCTTCTCCGCTGCAAAAAATGTGGCCTTTCTTCTGGCAAAGACGTTTATACAGCCATTCCCATTTTCTTCACTGCAAAAAATGTGGCCTTTTGTGACGACCCAAAGGATCATCACCTGTTTCCTCACAAGTTTCGTGTTTTCGAGGCCTTGAAAACATTATTTTCTATTGCCTCAATTTGCGTGCATAGTCCGGACGCATAGATAGAAATTTTTTATGTTGAAATATGTAAATTCTGTGAAAAATTTATAGAATTTTGATATTAATATGATTATAGTTGATTTTGGTCAATATTTTTGGTAAATGGACTCGGACCTGAGATTGGACGGTTCCGGAAGGTTCGTAGAAAAATATGAAACTCGCGCATGCGCCCGGAGTCGAAATCTGAGATCTAGAACCTGAGTAAAAAAAAATTCTGTTAAATTGTTTTTCTAAAATTATTAAGGAAAATAAAAATAAAAATTAATTAAAAGACTATGGTATCAGGCTCGTATTTTGGTTCCGACTCCCGGTACAAGTCTTATATATTGTTTAAGCGCTTCTTGTAAAGTTTGGTCAAAATCGAACGTCGTTTGACGTTTTTCGGACCTAAAAGTCTAAAGTTGGAAGTTTATGAATTGTGAAATGAAAATGATGATCTTGAGGCTTGATTCAATAATTTTGATGTTATTTTGGCGATTTGATCGCTCGAGTAAGTTCGTAGGATATTTTTGAGTTAATGTATGTAATTGGTTAGAAGCCTCGAGGGCTCAAGGGTGTTTCGGAGGTGTGTCAGGGTGGTTTTTCACTTCAAAACATAGAAGGTTTGTCCTTCAGTTGTTGTCGGCCAGGTTGTTCTTCGCGTTCGCGGTCGCCCTCACGCGATCGCGATGCTGGTATGGTTGCCTTCTACGCATTCGCCAACATATTCCCACGTTTGCATAACTTCAGCTCCACCTTCTTCGCGTTCGCGTACTAATTCACGTGTTCGCGTAGTTATAGCCCCTCCCTTCGTTGCGTTCGCGTTAGAGTCCACGCGTTCGCTTAGACCAAGTTCTGGACCCCCAACCTTTTCCTCTTCGCGTTCGCATCTTCTTTCACGCGAACGTGATGCTTACCCGTCTTCCTTCATCGCGAATGCAATAGGTGTGTCGCGAACGCGATGACCATTTTTTCCCAGCAAAATTTTAAGTTAAAAAACAGAACCAGTGACAGGATTTTCATAAGTTTACACGAAACCCTTTCTTCTCCAAGCACTTAGGTGTCCTTTGAAGCTCCCATTCATCAAAACTTCTTGGGTAAGCATTGTTCTACTTATTTCTTTCAATTTTCTTCATTAATTACTCAAATCCTAGCCCTAAATCATGAAGTTTAAGGTAGAAATTATGGGTTTTGAGAATAGTTAGGGTTTGGAGACTTTTGGGTAGTTCAACCCCAATTTGGGTCGAATCTTAAAACAAATTATATCTTTGGACTCGTGGAGTTATGAGTAATTGAGTTTTAGTCTGAGCCTTGAGTTTGGACCATGTGGGTGTGGTGTCTAATTTTGGGATTTTTGGGATAATGCTAGGTCATTCATATTTAGGCTATGAGATGTTGCCATTGAGTCTTTATTGATTTTAATTAATTGATTATTCCTAGATATCACTGAACCGGAGGTTGAATCACGAGGTAAAGCAATAGTTGAAGGATAAGAGGATTTCAAGGCTTTGAGGTAAGTGTTTGGTCTAACCCTAGCTTGAGGCAATTGGATTTCAGTCTTGTTGCTAATTGCTATGTGATCGAGTATGATGTATAGGCATGGTGACAAGTATTTATACATTGGTGTCTAGCATGACTGTGAGTCTTTATAATGTGACTATCTTGAGCTGGCTGCGAATTCCATGTTATTGATGGATGTCTATATATTGTGAATAACGTGTGAACAGTGAATGGTCATTAAATTCTTTGGAGCGTTGGCTCAGAATAGTAAAGTGAATTATAAAATATGTAAAGTAAGGAAAAAGAAAATATTGTTGATTATTCCATTACCGGAACATAAGTATTTAGTGTATTCTCCCTTGCCGGGATGATTGAACTAATAATTGTGCTCCCTTGCCGAGATGATTGAACTGTTAATTGTACTTCCTTGCCGGGATTTTTGCTATGTATTTGTCTGCTGCGTGTCCCTTAATTGCAACTGTTGCTTGGGGACTCAGACTGTTAAATAATATTAAGGAGCGAGTTGCATGCCGCAACAAATGATACTGAGGACTGGGTTGCGTGCCACAACAATGATAAATGATAAATAATATGGTTCGGGTTGCATGCCATAATAGTGATTTGTGTAGCGGGTAGAACGTCGCAACAATGGTAATTATGGAGCGGGTTGCACGCAGCAATAGTTGTTGATATTTGTGGTTATGTCTGAATATTGATTAATTGTTTCATTGTCGACTTTAAGCTATTTGGGTTATTACTCTGGATTATTCTTAATTGTATTTCCCCATAGCATGTCCCCCTCCCATGTTGTTAAACTTGGTATTCAATTTCCGTTGTATATTTATAACTGCACAGGTTTATGTGGTGTCCAGTCTAGCCTCGTCACTACTTCGTCGGGGTTAGGCTAGACACTTACCAGCAGATGGGGTCGGTTGTGCTGATACTACACTTCTGTGCATTTTTGCACAGGTCCAGGTTTTGAGCAGCAGCACTAGCAATAGTTGGGGAGCAGGATTCTTATTATCATGAGACTGAGGTAGCCTTGCAGACGTCCGCAGACCTGACGTCTCTTCTTATGTTTTTCATTTATATTGTTGCCTCATTGTTTTGAGACAGACAGCTGTTATATTTCTTTCGGACCTTTATATATAGTTTATTTTAGTGATTCGTGAGTATGTGACACCAAATCTTGGGTAGAGGATATTGTTGAGCACCTCGTATTTATTTGCAGATTATAAAATATTAGACTTTCACAGTTATTATTATTATTATTATTACTGATGCTATAAATTGACAATAGAATGGTTTTACTAATGAAAACGATAAGTAAATTGGCTTGCCTAGCTACCACGAGTAGGCGTCATCACGATCCCGATGGTGGAAAATCTGGATCGTGGCAAGTTGGTATCAGAGCACTAGGTTACATAAGTCTCACTACTGACGAACAAACTTAGTAGAGTCTGAGTGGTAGGTACGGATACGTCTGTACTTGTTCCCCATAGTATATTGAGTTAGGAAAAATCTCTCATTTGTTCTTTCTTGTCGTGCGATTTGGTTCCTCAAATGCCGATTGAATTTCTACTCTGTTCTTTCTCAGATGGCGAGAACACGCGCTTCCTCATCTGCTAATCAGTAGTCCGAGCCCCAGGCAGCTCCTGCTAAGGGTAGAAGCCGTGGCCAGGCTAGGGGCCGAGGTAGGGGCAGAACCCAGCCACCAGCAGCAACACCGGTGGCAGATACTCAGGTTAGCCTTCGCTAGGAGGTCCAACCCCAGCCCAAATAGTTCCGGTGGGCCCAGCTCAGATCCTAGAGTGGTTTATTGCTAACTTTGTTCTTCAGGATACCTTGGTCCGATTGGTTGGTATTATGGAGAGTGTCACCCGAGCAGGATTGTTTCCTACAGCAACAGCCACTCCTCAGACTGAAGGAGGATCCCAGACTCCTACTGTACGTACTCCGGAGCTGGTAGTACCCCATACTCAGGCTCCACTGGTTCAGACAGCTGCGGCCGTTCAGCCGGGGTAGTCAAATAGACCGGTGATGGAGCGGCTATGTTCGCAAATTCTTTGTGAAGGTTGAACAGATTCACGAAGCTCTTCACTGCTACATTCAGCGGAGTTTTTTCTAAGGACCCAAAGGATTTATTATACATCTGCCATGAGGTTCTTCGTAACATGGGCAATGTGGAGTCCAACGGAGTTAATTTTGCGACTTTTCGTTTGTTTGGATCTGCCGAGACTTGGTGGAGGGATTATTGTTCATTCAGACTAGCAGGATCGCCGCCTTTGACTTGGGATCAGTTCTCGGAGTTGTTCTTAGAGAAGTTCCTTCCCATTACTTAGAGGGATGCTTATCGGAGGCAATTTGTAACGACCTGGCCTGTCGTTACGGGAATTACCACCCCGTTACCTTGCAATTTCATATCTTATGCTTTTATAACAGTATTAGAGTATATCGGGTGAGTAAGGAGTGATTTGGATTGAAAATGAAACAAATAGCATGTTTGAAGAAAGCTTGAATATGGAAAGTCAACCAAGAGTTGACTATTGAGTTAGAGTGCTCGGAACCGGATTCTGATGATTCGACTAGTTTTGGGGGATCATTTATGACTTAGGAGAACAATCGGAATTGAATTCGGAGGTCCGGTGTAGTTTTAGGCTTGAATTGGCGAAGGTTGATTTTTGGCGAAAACCGGATGGTAGGTGATATTTTGATCCGGGGTCGGAATGGAATTCCGATAATTTCTGTAGCTTCGTTATGTGATTTTGGATATGACTGCAAATTTTCAGGTCATTCGGACATCGTTTGATTGGGTTTTGGATTGAATGTTAGTTTTGAAAGTTTTGAAGAAACTTAGGCTTGAATCCGTGAGTAAATGGAGATTTTGATGTTTAGTATGGTGTTTTTATGATTGGAACAAGTTCGTATCATGTTTTGGAGTATGTTGGTGGTTTTCGTTGGGGTCCCGGGGGTCTCGGGATGAATCCGGGGGTCCAAACGGACCATTTTTGGAAGAAATGAGAAGGCTGGTTGCTGTCATAAACGCAGCAGGTTTTTGCTCTCCGCGTTCGCGGGGAGGGGGACGCGATCGCATAGGGCTGGGGGCTAGGCCATCGCGATCGCAGGATCACCAGTCGCGATCGCGTAGAGTTAACCGGGTGGCCATCGCCATCGCATGAGCATCTATGCGATCGCGTAGAAGAGAAATGGGGTCCAGGGAAAAATGTGCTACGCGATCGCAGGAAGAGGGACGCGATCGCGTGAAGCCGGATGTTTGAACATCGCGATCGCGTGAGGAGAGTCGCGATCGCGTGAGGCCGAAATTTTTGAACATCGCGATCGCGTAAGTAGAGTCGCGATCGCGTAGAGCAAATGGGTCTGACAGAGAATTTAATCATAGAACAGAGGGGTTACGGGTTCATTAACCCAAAACTCAATTTTGAGCCCTAGAGAGAAGAAAACTCGAGGAAATCACTGAGGAATCATCGGGTATTCATCGGAGGTAAGATTCTTGACTCAAAAACATCATTTTATGGTAGAATTAACATCAATCTTCATGAAATTGGGTTGAAATCTTGAAGAAATGTGGCCTAAATATTGAAAACGGGATTTTTGGATTTGGAAGGCCATTTGAACTCCGATTTCGATAAATTTTATATGCACGAACTCGTGGCGAGATGAGGGTCGCGTTGGTACTAATTTCGAAATTTTCCGAGCAGTGGGCCCGGGGTCGGGTTTTACCAAATTAGTGTATTTATGCGAATTTCATGTAAATTGAAATGGGTTATGATTATTTGACCTGTATTTGATATAATTATTGTGGTTTGACTAGATTCTACGCACGAGGGAGCTAAATTCAAAAGAAAAGGCATCGCGGACGAGTCTACGACCGGCTAGAGGTGAGTAGTTTGTGTATATGGTAGCCTGAGGGTTCGAAACCCCGGCTTAGCACATTGTGACACTAATAGGGCGTGGCTCGCACACCGTGGCAGGTGCGGGATTGATTGTGATTGGGGATTGAGACTTGGTCCATCCCGAAGGTGAATAATATGTTGTTAGTGTTGGAAATACACTGTATTTGCTATATTTGTGGGCTGTAAGCCTTGTTTGGGGCCTTGTGCCGATCTGTAGCGTCCTTAGAGGACAATATTTATGTGATAGCTATAATTGCTTAAATCACTGATCTCAGTCCTGGAAATTAAAATCACATTTTTGAAATGCTAAGTCACCAGCTTCTACAAATTTAATAAAGTTAAAGTATTTTTCATAAATTATGAATTGAGAACTGGAACTAAGGAAAATAAATTGTTCTATGACTTAATTGCTTATTGTGGACTGAGCATGGGATCGGGCTGCACGCTGCAGTGGTTGATATGTGGATCGGGCTCTGCACGCCGCAGCAGTATTGCGCTTGGGCTGTAGGAGCCCCTCCGGAGTCTGTACACACCCCCGGTGAGCGCCGTCGACGTTAAATTGGATCGGGCTACACGCCGTAGCGGTTATGTGCATTGCATTGCATCTATATTTGTTGAATTACTCTGTGGTTGCTGTTGTTGTTAGTTCGTAGTAGGTATCAAACTGTTAGACATAGCTTTACTGTGTGGCATTTCGTGGATTTCTTATCTTCAGATATTTTATAAGCTTTTTACTCACTGAGTACTTAGTACTCACCCCTACTCCTCGCACCTTTGTGTGCACATTCAGGTACGCCGAAGGTTTAGCTTAGCAGTCTCGCGCGGTTGCAGTGTCATATCGAGTTGCTGAGGTAGCTGCCTACGTTCGCAGAACCTAGCTTCTCCTCTCATTTCCAGTTGTTATTTTGTATTTTGTATTCGGACTTGAGTACTTCTATATCGTACTCTCTTTTCATGTTGGGTTTTGTTAGAGGCTCTAGACTTGTGACTCCGGATCTTTGGGAGTGTCAGTATTTTGTTCAGTATTATTATTATTGGAGTTCTTAAACTCATATATTCTTCTTGGGTTGTCCATTTGGGGACGGGTATTTTGTGATAATTAAATTGTTGGTCTGGCTGGCCTAGCTTAATTGTTGGGTGCCATCACGACCGGATTTGGGTCGTGACAAGTTGTTATCAAAACCTAGGTTATTAGGACTCGCGAGTCATGAGCCGGTTTAGTAGGCTTTCGCGGATCGGTACGTAGACGTCCGTATCTATCCTCGGAGGGCTACAGAAACTTTAGGAAAAACCTCATTTTCTTGGATTCATATCGTGCGATCTGTGTTATCATGAAATTAAAATTTTCCATATTCTATTCTCTCGCAGATGGCGAGAACACGAGCTAACGGACGTGGCGGACGACCACCATTGGCACCCAGAGGCCGTGGTCGTGGTAGAGGTAGGGCAGCAGCGCCAGCACCTGCTGACCCACCGGCTGACCAGACTCAGGGTCAGATTCCTGCACCAGTGGCCCAGACTCAGGACCAGATTCCAGCGGCAAACGTTCCGGCAACTCAGGTTCAGGCACCGGCAGTGCCCATTGTGATACCGGGTCTTCGGGAGACCTTGGCTCAGATCTTATCAGTGTGCACAGGCTTGGCTCAGGTAGTTGCAGCTACTGCTGCAGTATCTTCTTCACAGGCAGGGGGAGGATATCAGACCCCCGTGGATCACACACCCGAGCCAGTCCAGCCAGTTGCGCCCATTGCACCAGCTCCTGCTTATATGGTTCCAGTATGCCCGACGATGAGCAACGTCGTTTGGAGAGATTTGAGAGGCTAAAGCCTCCGACATTCAGTGGTACTGAGGGCGAGGACGCCCAGGGTTTTCTTGACAGATGTCAGCGCATGCTTCGCACCGCGGGTATTCTAGAGTCCAGCGGTGTTTCATTCACCACTTTTCAGTTCACAAGTGCAGCATTTCAGTGGTGGGAGGATTTCGAGAGGCGTAGGCCCGCTGGGGCAGTGCCCCTCACTTGGCAGCAGTTCTCCATGGTATTTTTGGAGAAGTACGTGCCTCGGTCTCGGAGAGAGGAGCTGCGACGTCAGTTCGAGTGGTTGAAGCAGGGAGAGATGACGGTTAATTAGTACGAGATGAGATTCACACAGTTGGCCCGTCATGCCATGTGGATGGTTCCTACAGACAGAGAGAGGATTCAGAGATTTATCGATGGCCTAATTTATCCCATCCGCATATTGATGACCGGGGAGAGAGTTTCGGCAGTCACCTTTGAGGAGGTGGTTGATGCTGCCCGTCATATTGAGACAGATCGCCGCAGAGAGCGGGAGGAGAGAGAGGCTAAGAGGCCTTGTGGTTCTGGCAGTTACAGTGGTGCTCCGTCTAGGGGCCAACCTCAGCATAGCAGAGGTCGTTCTTTCAGGTCTCATCAGTCTGGACGTGCGGAGTCCAGTGGGGTTTCATCAGATCGTGGTCGTTAGGGCCATCAGGGTTATCAGGGTCAGCAGAGCCGTCAGCAGAGTCAGCCTGCACTGAGTGCTCTTCCAGCTCAGAGCTCTGCTCATGCTTCCTCAGCATAGGGTTCATCTGTAGCGAGGGGTCCTCAGCAGCCCCTTCTTCCATCTTCGAGCCGTTGTTTTGAGTGCGGTGATTTGGGCCATATCAGGAGAGAGTGTCCTCAGTGGCTCCGTAAGCGGTCTCAGCAGAGGGATCAACCCTCGTCTTCTACTCCTGTTTCTTCAGCGCCAGCACAGTCGGCTAGGACTGGTGGCCAGGTATCCAGAGGTCGCCCTAGGGGTGAAGATCGTACTGGTGGAGGCCAGGCTCGTTTCTATGCTCTTCCGGATAGGAAGTATGCTAGTGCTTCAGATGCGGTTATTTCAGGTATTATCTCAGTCTGCCACAGGGATGCTTTTGTCTTATTTGATCCCGGATCCACCTATTCTTATGTCTCTACTTATTTTTCACATCATTTGGGTATGACCCGTGGTATTCTTGCTTTGCCCGTACATGTGTCTACCCCAGTGGGGGATACTGTTATTGTGGATCATGTATATCGATCCTGTATTATTACTATTAGGGGTCTGGAGACCCGAGTTGATTTATTACTACCGGGCATGGTAGATTTTGATGTAATTCTAGGCATGGATTGGCTATCTCCTTACCATGCGATTTTAGACTGTCATGCCAAGACAGTCACACTAGCTATTCCAGGTAATCCAAGGATCGAGTGGCGTGGCTTGACTGATTATGTGTCCGACAAGGTGATTTCTTATATAAAGGCCCAACGAATGATTGGCAAGGGTTGTTTATCTTATTTGGCCTTCATTAGAAATGTTGAGGCCGAGACACCCAGTCTTGATTCGGTCCCCATTGTGAGGGAGTTTCCGGATGTATTTCCAGCGGACCTACCGGGCATGCCGCCTGACAGAGATATTGACTTTGGTATTGACTTGGTGCCGGGCACTCAGCCCATTTCTATTCCTCCCTATCGCATGGCACCAGCAGAGTTAAAAGAATTAAAAGAACAGCTTCAGGAACTCTTAGATAAGGGTTTCATTCGTCCGAGTGTGTCACCTTGGGGTGCACCGGTGTTGTTCGTAAAGAAGAAAGATGGCACAATGAGAATGTGCATTGATTACAGGCAGCTGAACAAGGTAACAGTGAAGAATAAATACCTATTGCCTCGTATTGAGGACCTATTTGATCAGCTCCAGGGAGCTAGTGTATTTTCTAAGATTGATCTTCGATCGAGCTATCATCAATTGAAGATCAGGGACTCAGATATTATGAAGACAGCGTTCAGGACGCGATATGGGCACTACGAGTTCCTGGTGATGTCTTTCGGGCTGACTAATACCCCAGCTGCATTCATGCACTTGATGAATAGTGTATTTCGGTCGTACCTTTATTCTTTGGTGATTGTGTTTATTGATGATATTCTGGTGTATTCACGCAGCCAGGAGGAGCATGCACAGCATTTGAGGGTGGTATTGCAGAGGTTGAGAGAAGAGAAGCTCTATGCGAAATTCACTAAGTGTGAGTTCTGGCTTGATACTGTCGGTTTTCTGGGACATATAGTGTCTAGTGATGGTATTCGGGTTGATCCACGGAAGGTTGAGGCAGTGCAGAATTGGCCCAGACCTTCCTCAGCTACAGAGATTCGAAGTTTTCTTGGTTTGGTAGGCTATTATCGCCGGTTTGTTTAGGGTTTCTCATCTATTGCTTCACCGTTGACTAAGTTGACACAGAAGAATGCTCCATTTATGTGGTCTGATGAATGTGAGGAGAGCTTTCAGAAGCTCAAGGAGGCTTTGACCACAGCTCCAGTACTTGTGTTACCATCAGCCTCAGGGTCATATACGGTGTATTGTGATGCTTCTAGAGTTGGACTTCGTTGTGTGTTGATGCAGGAGGGTAGAGTTATTGCATATGCTTCTCGTCAGCTAAAACCCCACGAGAAGAACTACCCTGTTCATGATTTGGAGTTAGCTGCTATTGTTCATGCCTTGAATATTTGGAGGCATTACCTATATGGTGTATCTACTGATGTATATACAGACCACCGCAGCCTTCAGCATTTGTTTAAGCAGAAAGATCTAAATTTGAGGCAGCGGAGATGGCTTAAGTTGCTTAAAGACTATGATATTACTATCTTGTACCATCCCTGGAAAGCCAATGTAGTGGCTGATGCATTGAGCCGGAAGGCTATTAGTATGGGCAGTTTGGCGTATATTCCGGTTGGGGAGAGACCCCTAGCAGTTGATGTTCAGGCGTTAGCTAATCAGATGGTAAGGCTGGATATTTCTGAGCCCAGTCGGGTGATGGCTTGTGTAGTAGCTCGTTCTTCTTTATATGATCGTAATCGAGAGCGCCAATATGATGATCCACACTTACTTGTCCTTAAGGACAGAGTTCAGCATGATGATGCCAGAGATGTCACTATTGATAGTGATGGTGTATTGCGGATGCAAGGGCCGGATATGTGTGCCCAATGTTGATGGCCTTCGTGAGTTGATATTGGAAGAGGCCCACAGCTCGCGGTATTCTATTCATCCAGGAGCCGCGAAGATGTATCAGGATTTGAAGCAGCATTACTGGTGGAGAAAGATGAAGAAAGATATTGCGAGCCATGTGGCTCGGTGTCTAAACTGTCAGCAGGTCAAGTATGAGCATCAGAGACCTGGTGGTGTATTCCAGCGTATTGATATTCCGGAGTGGAAGTGGGAAAGAATAACTATGGACTTTGTTAGTGGACTCCCTCGGACGACGAGGAAGTTTGATTCAGTTTGGGTGATTGTGGATAGACTGACTAAGTCAGCTCATTTCATCCCAGTGTGTACTACCTATACCTCAGAGCGGTTGGCAGAGATATTCATCCGTGAGATAGTGAGATTGCATGGAGTTCCTATTTCCATTATATCGGACAGAGGTACCCAGTTCACATCTCAGTTCTGGAGGACATTTCAGCGAGAGTTGGGTTCACAGGTGGAGCTGAGCACAGCATTTCATCCACAGACGGATGGATAGTCTGAGCGTACTATTCAGATATTAGAGGATATGTTGCATGCTTGTGTCATTGATTTTAGTGGTTCATGGGCTGATTTTTTGCCTTTGGCAGAGTTTGCTTACAATAATAGCTATCAGTCCAGTATTCAGATGGCACCGTATGAAGCTTTATATGGGAGGCGATGTAGGTCTCCAGTTGGTTGGTTCGAGCCCGGCGAGGCTAGGTTGTTGGGGACAGAGTTAGTCCAAGATGCCTTAGACAAGGTGAAGGTGATCCAGGAGAGATTACGCACGGCTCAGTCGCGTCAGAAGAGTTATGCGGACCGGAAGGTCCGAGATGTGTCTTATTGAGTAGGTGAGAAGGTGTTGCTGAAGGTTTCGCCTATGAAGGGTGTTATGAGGTTTGGAAAGAAAGGGAAGTTGAGCCCAAGGTTTATTGGACCTTTTGAGGTGCTTAGGAAAGTTGGGGAGGTGGCTTATATGCTTGCTTTGCCATCCAGTTTGTCGGGAGTTCACCCGGTGTTCCATGTATCTATGCTCCGGAAGTATGTCGGAGACCTGTCTCATGTGTTGGACTTCAGCACGATACAGCTAGATGAGGATTTGACTTATGATGTGGAACCGGTAGCCATTTTGGGTCGACAGGTTCGTAAGTTGAGATCTAAGGATATAGCTTTAGTGAAAGTGCAGTGGAGAGGTCGTCATGTGGAGGAAGCAACTTGGGAGACCGAGCAGGAAATGCGGAGCAGATATCCACACTTGTTTGATGCTCCGGGTATGTTTCTTAACCCGCTCGCGGACGAGCGTTTGTTTAAGTTGGCGAGAATGTAACGACCCGGCCTGTCGTTACGGGAATTACCATCCCGTTACCTTGCAATTTCATATCTTATGCTTTTATAACAGTATTAGAGTATATCGGGTGAGTTAGGAGTGATTTGGATTGAAAATGAAACAAATAGCATGTTTGAAGAAAGCTTGAATATGGAAAGTCAACCAAGAGTTGACTATTGAGTTAGAGTGCTCGGAACCGCATTTTGATGATTCGACTAGTTCCGGGGGATCATTTATGACTTAGGAGAACAATCGGAATTGAATTCGGAGGTCCGGTGTAGTTTTATGCTTGAATTGGCGAAGGTTGATTTTTGGCGAAAACCGGATGGTAGGTGATATTTTGATCCGGGGGTCGGAATGGAATTCCGACAATTTCGGTAGCTTCGTTATGTTATTTTGGATATTTCTCCAAATTTTCAGGTCATTCGGACATCGTTTGATCGGGTTTTGGATTGAATGTTAGTTTTTAAAGTTTTGAAGAAACTTAGGCTTGAATCCGTGAGTAAATGGAGATTTTGATGTTTAGTATGGTGTTTTTATCATTGGAACAAGTTCGTATCATGTTTTGGAGTATGTTGGTGGTTTTCGTTGGGGTCCCGGGGGTCTCGGGATGAATCCGGGGGTCCAAACGGACTATTTTTGGAAGAAATGAGAAGGCGGGTTGCTGTCATAAACGCAGCAGGTTTTTGCTCTCCGCAATCGCGGGGAGGGGGACGCGATCGCGTAGGGCTGGGGGATAGGCCATCGTGATCGCAGGATCACCAGTCGCGATCGCGTAGAGTTAACCAGGTGGCCATCGCGATCGCATGAGCATCTACGCGATCGCGTAGAAGAAAAATGGGGTCCATGGAAAAATTGGCTACGCGATCGCAGGAAGAGGGACACGGTCGCGTGAAGCCGGATGTTTGAACATCGCGATCGCGTGAGGAGAGCCACGATCGCGTGAGGCCGAAATTTTTGAACATCGCGATCGCGTGAGTAGAGTCGTGATCGCGTAGAGCAAATGGGTCTGGCAGAGAATTTAATCACAGAACAGAGGGGTTACGGGTTCATTAACCCAAAACTCAATTTTGAGCCCTAGAGAGAAGAAAACTCGGGGAAATCACTGAGGAATCATCGGGTATTCGTCGGAGGAAAGATTCTTGACTCAAAAACATCATTTTATGGTAGAATTAACATCAATCTTCATGAAATTGGGTTGAAATCTTGAAGAAATGTGGCCTAAATATTGAAAACGGGATTTTTGGATTTGGAAGGCCATTTGAACTTCGATTTTGATAAATTTTATATGCACGGACTCGTGGCAAGATGAGGGTCGCGTTGGTACTAATTTCGAAATTTTTCGAGCAGTGGGCCCGGGGTCGGGTTTTACCAACTTAGTGTATTTATGCGAATTTCATGTAAATTGAAATGGGTTATGATTATTTGACCCGTATTTGATATAATTATTGTGGTTTGACTAGATTCTACGCACGAGGGAGCTAAATTCAAAGGAAAAGGCATCGCGGACGAGTCTACGACCGGCTAGAGGTGAGTAGTTTGTGTATATGGTAGCCTGAGGGTTCGAAACCCCGGCTTAGCACATTGTGACGCTAGTAGGCGTGGCTCGCACACCGTGGCAGGTGCGGGATTGATTGTGATTGGGGATTGAGACTTGGTCCATCCCGGAATGAATAATATGTTATTAGTGTTGGAAATACACTGTATTTGATATACTTGTGGGCTGTAAGCCTTGTTTGGGGCCTTGTGCCGACCTGTAGTATCCTTAGAGGACAATATTTATGTGATAGCTATAATTGCTTAAATCCCTGATCTCAGTCCTGGAAATTGAAATCACATTTTTGAAATGCTAAGTCACCGGCTTCTACAAATTTAAAAGTTAAAGTATTTTTCATAAATTATGAATTGAGAACTGAAACTAAGGAAAATAAATTGTTCTATGACTTAATTGCTTATTGTGGACTGAGCATGGGATCGGGCTGCACGCCGCAGTGGTTGATATGTGGATCGGGCTGCACGCCGCAGTAGTATTGTGCTTGGGCTGTAGGAGCCCCTCCGGAGTCTGTACACACCCCCAGTGAGCGCCGTCGACGTTAAATCTGATCGGGCTACACGCCGTAGCGGTTATGTGCATTGCATTGCATCTATAATTGTTGAATTACTCTGTGGTAGCTGTATTGTATTGTTGTTGCTAGTTCGTAGGAGATTCGGACCGTAGTGTAGCTTCATATTGTGGTATTTTGTGGATTTCTTACTGTCAGCTACATGTATATATTTGTTACTCACTGAGTACTTAGTACTCACCCCTACTCCCTGCACCTTTTGTGTGCAGACTCGGGTACTCAGGAGCGGTAGACAGGCATTTCCCGCGGTTGCAGTGTCATATCGAGTTGCTGAGGTAGCTGCCTACGTTCGCAGAACCTAGCTTCTCCTCTCATTT
Organism: Nicotiana noctiflora; assembly: GCA_032618575.1. Taxonomy (NCBI): domain Eukaryota; kingdom Viridiplantae; phylum Streptophyta; class Magnoliopsida; order Solanales; family Solanaceae; genus Nicotiana; species Nicotiana noctiflora. Next base: position 209,207 of record JASVEL010004832.1, read on the forward strand.
CCAGTTGTTATTTTGTATTTTGTATTCGGACTTGAGTACTTCTATATCGTACTCTCTTTTCATGTTGGGTTTTGTTAGAGGCTCTAGACTTGTGACTCCGGATCTTTGGGAGTGTCAGTATTTTGTTCATTATTATTATTATTGGAGTTCTTAAACTCATATATTCTTCTTGGGTTGTCCATTTGGGGACGGGTATTTTGTGATAATTAAATTGTTGGTCTGGCTGGCCTAGCTTAATTGTTGGGCGCCATCACGACCGGATTTGGGTCGTGACACAATTTGAGCGCCTCAAGCAGGGGTCTATGACGGTTATACAGTACGAGACTCGGTTTATCGATCTGGCTCGCCATGCCCTCATCATACTCCCCACTAAGAGGGAGCGAGTCATAAGATTTATTGATGGGTTGATCCAGCCTATCTGTCTTTAGATGGCCATAGAGGCGGGTAGTGATATTACCTTTCAGGAGGCAGCAATGTAGCCCGCAGGATCAAGATGGTTTTACCACAGCAGGGTGGTTATATGGAAGACAAGAAGCCCTATCACTCAAGTCATTTTGGTGGTGCCTTATCTGGAGGCAGGGATTCTTATGATAGGGGCCAGTCTTCCATGCTTTTTCAGTTAGCCCTCTAAGCTTCACACGGTGGTACAGGTGATCGTGGCTTTCGTGAGCAGTATTCAGATCAGCAGCCTATCAGTGCATAGCCTCTTCAGAGTGTTCGTGGAGGTCATTCGGGCCGTAAGGTCCAGTGTCGTCATTTTGATGGATATTACGAGTGTGGAGAATGCGGTCACATCAGGAGAGCTTGACCGAGATTGAGGGGTACATAGTCACAACAGCAGGGTCCTCGCTCCATAATTCAGGCACCAGTTGACCCATAGCCTGCCCAGCTAGCTAGGGGCGGGGGTAAGGATCATAGAGGTGGAGATGAAGACCGTAGAGGTGGAGGCCATCCCACCAGAGGTAGAGGTCAGCCGGTAGATGACCGTCCCAGAGACATGGTTCAGGGAGGTGGGGCTGAGCCCTAATTTATGCTTTGCCGGCCAGGCCAGAGGCAGAGGCGTCAGATGCTATGATTATAGGTACCTTTCTGGTTTGCGATAGAGATGCTTCAGTACAATTTAACCCCGGGTCTACATATTCATACGTGTCTTCCTATTTTGCACCATGCCTGGCAATGTCTTGTTATGTCTTGGACATTCCTGTCTATGTGTCTACGTCCGTGGGTGACTCCAAAGTAGTCGACCGGGTGCATCAGTCCTGCATGGTTGTATTTGAGGGTCTTGAGTTGTTGATTTATTACTATTAGATATGGTGGATTTTGATGTTATATTGGGGATGGATTGGTTGTCCCTGTATCATGCTATCCTAGATTTCCACGCCAAGACCATGACCTTGGATTTGCCAGAATTACTCCGACTAGAGTGCAGAGGGACCCTAGGTCACACCACCCATAATTGTTTTTCATACGTTAAGACTCGACACATGGTCGAGAAAGGGTGTTTAGCTTATCTGGTGTATGTTTGCGACTCCAGCGCAAAGGTTCCTTCTATTGACTCTATTCATATTATATGAGAGTTTCCCGAGGTTTTCCCTCAGACCTATCAGGTATGCCGCTCGACAGGGATATTGATTTCTGTATTGATCTGGCTCTGGGCATATCTCCCATTTCTATTCTGCCGTATCTCATGGCCCCGCCATAGTTAAAAGAGTTAAAGAATCAGTTACAGGATTTATAAGAGAAGGGTTTCATCAGGCCTAGTGTTTTTTCTTGGGGTGCGCTGGTATTATTTGTGAAGAAGAAGGATGGTTCGATGCAAATGTGTATTGATTATCGACAATTGAACAAAGTGACGATAAAGAATAAGTATCCACTATCGAGGATTGATGATTTGTTTGACCAACTCTAGGGAGCAAGGGTGATATCAAAGATAGACTTGAGATCTGGCTACCATCAGTTGAAGATTAGGGCGTCTGATGTCTCTAAGACAGCATTCCGCACTCGGTGAGGGCACTATGAGTTTTTAGTCATGCCTTTTGGGTTGACCAATGACCCAGAAACATTCATGGAGTTGATGAACCGGTTGTTCAGGCCTTATCTAGACTTGTTCATGATAGTCTTTATAGACGATATCATGGTGTACTTCCGCTGCAAAGAAGAGCACGAGCAACACCTCAGAGTGTTTCTTCAGACTCTGAAGGATAATCAGCTATATGATAAGTTTTCAAAATCCGAGTTCTGGTTGAGTTTGGTTGCATTTCTGGGTCATACTGTATCGGTAGAGGGTATTCAGGCGGACCCAAAGAAGATTGAGGTAGTCAAAAATTAGCCTACCAGCTATAGTGACCGAGATTCGGAGTTTCTTAGGGTTAGCAAGTTACTACCTGTCACGACCCCAAGCTCGGTCGTGATGACGCCCAACACAACTGCTAGGAAAACCCGACCATTTACACTCTCATCCCGAGCATGAAGCTCAAACCAATTACTTGAATATTATTATCAATAATAAAGCTAGAATCTTAACTGATAAATAGAAGCTAAACTGAATAATCTCCCAAAGACCTAGGGTCACGAGTCTAGAGCCTCTAAACAAAACTGGATAATAATATCTAAACGAAATACTCAAGTCTGGAAATGTATATATAAATAAAACTAAAATAGAAAGAGTAGTCAAGTCCTACGAATGTCAAGCATCTACCTCAACAACTCTGATAAACTCTGGAGCAAAGACTGCTCAGCTAAGCCACCTGTGTACCTGAATCTGCACACAAAAGTGCAAGGAGTAGGGGTGAGTACTAAGTACTCAGTGAGTAGAAAGCATATAAAATGTCTGAATATAAGAAATCCACGAAATGCCACAAGTAAAGCTACATCTAACAGTTCGTTACCTTACAACGAACTAACAATAACATCAAATCACAAATAGCACAAGTAAATAGCTATGCATGAATGCAATGCAATGCACATGATCGCCACAGCGCGTAGCCCAATCCATTTAACGTCGACGGTGCTCACTGGGGGTGTGTAAAGACTCAGGAGGGGCTCCGTCATCCCAAGCACACTATATTCATATCATTCGCTGCGGCGTGCAGCCCGATCCATACTCAGTCCACAATATGCATATGAGTCACATAACAGTTTCAATTTATTTATTTCAAATTTCCAATTCACTAATAAGGAAATACTTTAGCTATTTAATTTTCAGGAAAAACTGACCTGGCAATTCATAATAGTGATTAAACCCAGAACTGAGATCAATAATTTTACAAATCATGATATCACAATGATATTCATCCCCTAAGAATACTACATGTCGGCACAAGGCCCCAAACATGGCATTAAACCCAGATATATTCAACACAGGGTGCGTATCAATCGCCAATATAGCATTATTCTTGTTCGGGATGGACCAAGTCACAATCTCCAATCTTAAACAATCCCGCACCTGCCATGGGGAGCGAATCATGCCCTAAATAGCATCACAATGTGATAAGCCGGGGTTTTAAACCCTCAGGCCCTCATATATACCAACCACTCACCTCTAACCGGCCATAGACTCGTTTCCAATGCCTTTTCCTTTCGTATCGACCTCCTCGCATGTCAAATCTAGTCAAAACCACAGCCAGTACATAAATATGGGTCAAAGAAACATAACCTAATAAAAAATACTCGAAAAGTACTAAAATTGACGAAGTTGGTAAAACCCGAGCCCTAGGACCACTTCTTGAAAAATTCCGAAAATAATAACAACGGATTCTTCGTCTCGCCACGAGTTCGTACAGATAAAGTTCATCAAAATCGGAGTGGATTTGGCCCGTCAAATTCTAACTTTCCACCTTCTTAGGTTTCAAACCCTAACATCCATTTTTACTCTTAAATCCTTGGTTTTTTCAGTGTTTAATCTATGTTTTTACATCATAATAACATAATATGAGTCTAAGAACTCTTACCTAATAAAATCCCACGAATTCTCTTTAAAAGAAATTGCCTCAGAAGCTTCTTCCCATTCCAAAATTGGAAAAAAACTTGACCTGCTCATTATAGGTATACCATTCACGCGTTTTACTCCTCCTAATGGATTCCTTGTAAAATTTTAATGAATTTAAGCTTTTTAATCACTCAATTTTACCTTTTAATGATGGAAATTTATAGGTTTCAAGATTTGCAAAGAGCGCAGGTTTTTAATACATTGTCAGGGGCAATTTCGTCATTAACCTGAAAATCTGGGCAACCTTTGTAAAATGGCCATAAAATCCTCATATGATGTCCAAATTCAATGATTATTTTTACTACGGGTCCGTAATTATGATACGGATCTAATGCTTCATTCAAAACAGTAATCGGAGCTCATTAGTTCAATATGGCACCCCTTTATGGCCAAAGATACAACGCTAAAACATGAAATAAGAGCGTGATCCCAACCCGAAACACACATGAGGCCCTCGGGACCTCAACCAAAGGAACCAACATACCCCAAAACATCTTCCAATCATCAAAACACACCTAACAACACCAAAATCATCAATTCACATCGGATTAAAGCCTAAGTTCTTGAAAAACTTCCGAAACATGCATTCGATAAAAAACCCAACCAAACGACGTCTGAATGACCTGAAATTTTGTATGCATATCAAAAATCACCTAGCGGAGCTACTGCAACTCTCGGAATTCCATTCTGACCCTCGAATCAAAATCTCACCTACTATCCGGAATTCGCCAAAATCCAACCTTAGCCAATTCAAGCCTAGTTCTACACCAGACCTCCTAATTCATTTCCGATTGCTCTCCTAAGTCATAAATCATCCCCCGAACCAGTCGAATCGTCAAGAATCAATTACAATCCTTCAAACTCATTAGTCAACCTTTAGTTGACTTTTCCAAACTAACCTTCTCATAAAGAGACTCATTGTATCATTTCTAACCGTACTCTATCCGAATAACTTCAAATTATCCAAACATACATAATGAGGCATGTAGATGCATAAAACGGGGAAAACGGGGCAGAAACTCTCACACGATGGGTCGAGTCGTTACATCCTCCCCAACTTAAACAAACGCTCATCCTCGAAAGTATCGAGAGTTGTTCTAGAAGCCAACTAGTAGCTGAATGATCTTACCAACCATATACCCGGGGTGATCCTTTATCACCCTATCTCGCATAGACCCGACAACTCAATATAACCAAACTTTCACAGTCAATTTAATCCATAAGCCATAGAACCACGTTGCACTTTTTGAGAATCATACACAAATCAGAAATTCACATCTATACTCAGACTAAGCCCAAACCAGCTATAATAACCCATACTTGCACCCTCGGGTGAAAACATATGATATACCACATAAACCAAACACTTGGAATCATAACTTCTATTCAAAACATTTGTCCCCAGCAGCCAATTACCGGTAGATAACCTGTTATTAGGTAAAGCCTTATTCCCATACTTTCCTATACTACCAACGATGAATGAAACACGCTATAAATCGTAATCATCTCTCGGGTCAACCATTCATGAAACCACTTCCCTTGACTGATATCACAATAGATTTTCGGGTCAAACCTGATATTATCTTCCTAACAAGCTGAAATTAAATCTATCCGTATTCATTAATGAACCCAACAATCACCTCGAATCCAATACCAGTCTGATGATATGATACCTCAACACAAGTCTAAACCACATCTTGCATAATACACGCACTAGTAAGAACGATCTGAACACACTCAAATCATAACAAATGACTCAAACGAAAGAGTTGTACCTCAAGCTCATCAATGCCATTACAATATAAGGCTGAGACTCAGTCTTACATTATAGAAATAGAATGCCTGAATTTACTCTAAAAAGTCATAACTCCCGTAGCCTCGCAACAATGCGCGATCATATCCCAACGCCGTTACACCTGAAGCACCTCAAGCCGCTATGCTCAAAATCAACAACCACGCATATTTGATGTCTGAAACTAACACAATTTATAACACCTAGGGTAAAATAGAGAACATATAACACACAACCTGATAGACAATAACCAATGCTCCATACACCGAGCAACACTCAATTACTTTTCCCGCTCGACTTTCTCTATGAATTCTCAATGGGACCATACCACATGTGCCCATAACTAACAAATCACAATGTGTCACAACATCGAAAAACAACTCAGCGTCAACTAAACTAACTCAAGCTAAATGTGTAGACATATCGTCCTGCCAATGAACTCAGTACCAAAAAGCCTAAAAATGTTTCTTGCACTTTTATAACTCCTGTCGAAGGCACCAAATAAATATTGAAATCCGCAATATCACCTGGTTACATGCCCGACCACACGAAACGCATCCAAAAAGCTCCTCAATAATGGAACGGGATCAATGATAGCGACCTCTGCACTAACATCTATCATGAATGCCCAATTAAGAAAGTACTCCTTCCCAGCTGCCCACTGGTTTTTTGAAATATAAATCATTCTGCTAGAACATATTCTAACGCACTTTACCACTTAACCCGTGGCATTTCTGGCGTAGCCCCTAATACAATAGTTCATAATCACCCAACTCTACGACAACCAGTCTGAATTCCAACATCACATCCAAAATATAACACACCAGTGAATAAAAATACACCACCACAACATAGCTTGTACATCAGAACTCCCTATAACACACGAATCATCATACATGATTCTAGTTTCCACCGTGCGAATACATGCACCCATCAAGTATCCATTCATTCAACGAGAGATATTCTAAAATTTCCCTAATCACCCAAAGCTCTCTTATCTGAATGCTTAGAATGAATCACTACACATCCCATGCTCTACATGACATACACATGCCTTGTGCAAGTTCTTACAATACTGACACGACAGATGTGATCTGTATACATTCTTAGCCACTGTCGAAACAACAATTCATTAGTTTTATACTTTTGGCGAGAACTATCACCTTATTTTGAACAAAACAATGGTCTTAGCTCTTTACTTTACTTTATATACTTAGATTGCATCGATCTAGAGTTCAATGATCTCGTTTCACCTAGTACGAACTGCTCGGCAATAAGCCACTCCAAATGTAATTAAATGTCGCATATGATGCCCCAATGTGCCAATAGGCTACCAATTCGAATGAGGTACTAAAGAAAATGAGCTTTGGAAGGAATTATGAAATCCTATGCACTAATACAGACTTTCCTTGGAAAAACAGGAAGCAAGGCATACAAAGATGGCATATAGAAAACTATACTCGATATAATACTATTGCGGCGCGCAACCCGATCCAGATAACATACTCATGGTGGCGTGCCACCACGTCCACACATAGATCTCACATAAGGAGATGCACATCGAGCCAAATTTGCTCATTACAACATCATACCAATTATCGGTCGTACGCATGCTAAGTGCATAATAATATCTCTAAGTGACATATAGCGTTATAAGCTATAAAACTCAAACACAACTGAGGTGCGATGTACAATTAGAATTTCAACAGCCAAATTGCTCATATAACATAATTCCTTCATGGATTCTTAACACGTAAGCATTTTCTCGGGATGTCTCACAACTCACACGGCGCAATGCATCACTATGCGAGATATCTGACAATGAAGCATCATCCTAACTACCCCTCCTTGAGGACCGCATTACAAAATGCACACATCTGGCCTTCTATAAGGCCATCATTCGCATTAAATCTATCTACCAACTTCAAGCCGATTCTGATTACACTAAACTAGTCTAATAATCTTTTAAAAGTCCATAATAACTCCCATTTTCTTCAACAAGAACAACCATCATGAGTAATCCTCCCTGGTTCACAACCCAATAGGCCAAGTGCCCTCCAGGTTTGAATTCCTCAATTTACCGACACTATCACAACCTTCATACTTGGTTTACATCATTAATTATTCAAGTGACTGCATGCCACAATTATATAATCTTCCAGTGGGAAACACTCCCACAACCTACCACAACAATATTTGGGGCACACCTCCAAACCACCAGTCGCACTAACGCTGCAGAACGATCAAGAATCCATTACCCAAGACACAACACCGCTCTCTGGTGACGCTGAAGACAAGACAAATTTATCTTAACCATCAAAACTCCCTTCTTGCTCATCTGATCTCTTGACATCTTGTCAAAAGTTCTCCTTCACTCGTGTCATTCTCGACTCAATTTCTGCAACCAGAACTGGTTCACCAGTATACTTTAAGACAGAACCAACATAGCATATAATAGTGAAATCAACTAATCAACAGCGACCTCCCCAACTTAGCTCGAAGCCATATATATCACAACACATCTACTCTATTGTTGTTGTAATACCGTGGTGAGATTAAACTCACTCTTTCACAAGCTTGTCAAGACACAAATCATCAAAATATTTTAACTCTTCTACAATTCTTGCATTCACTCACATAATAGTTAAGCCTACTCTCTAGGCGACCAAATTTTTATTAAGTCCCAAAATTTTCAAAAATTTTGGCAGAGTTTCCTTTGTAATTGGACCTATCCACCTTCCAGAGAATCTCCAAAACCATCCTAACAACACGGCTACTACTCGAAAACATCGCAATGTATATCAACAACATAAATCTCAATACTACATGTATTATATTATCAAAATTGATACATTGACATGCGTTACACCTTTTCGAACCATGACACATAGAAAATACCTTTCGATTACACATAAGGATTATACCACTTAAGATATCCCACCAGATTTGCCTCAATTCAGTATTTCAGCATGCCTTCCACCATCATATACGTTACACAGTCATATAATCTTCCCGGGTCTAAATTCAATCTGCAACGTGCTATGTACTTCGCTCCCAACTAGGGTAACTGAAAAGATTCTCCATGCACCCACAACTCGGGGAAACACATCCATTCACAAGGGAGATCAAACACTTAATGGTCCATCTATCATCTATCAGTCCTTCTTAGACTCTTCCAAGTCATATAGAGACACCACACAACACCAATATACTCATCACGTAGCTATCTATCCGACATTCCCACAATTAGGGACAATACTAAACATAAAAGTTCATAATACCAGCTCGCAAAATCAGCACCTCGGTGCTCAAGCCATAGGCAAAGATTCGGCATCAAGTCCTCCAGACCAGCCCAACATGAACTCACGGAGATTACATCTCACCCCTGGATCGGGAAATCACAAGCCATCAAGGAAAATATATTACTGAGTGCTCGCGTGCACATATAGAGGTGTGAAGGAATTTCAAGAGTTATTTCTCAAGCAGAATCAAGGAATTCCGAGAAAGTGAAGTGTTTCCTAAAGGTTATGTACCCTCCCGAGGATAGATACGGACGTCTACATACCGGTCCATGAGAGCCTACTAAACCGGCCCATGACTAACGAGGCCTAGTAATCTAGGCTCTGATACCAACTTGTCACGACCCCAATCTCGGTCTTGATGGCACCCAACACAACTGCTAGGCAAGCCCGACCATTTACACTTTCATCCCGAGCACGAAGCTCAAACCAATTTCTTGAATATTATTATCAATAATAAAGTTAGAATCTTAACTGATAAATAGAATTTAAACATAATAATCTCCCAAAAACCTGGGGTCACGAGTCTAGATCCTCAAAACAAAACTAGATAACAATATCTGAACGAAATACTCAAGTTTGAAAATGTATATATAAATAAAATTAAAATAGAAAGAGTAGTCAGATCCTGCGAATGCCAAGCAGCTACCTCAACAACTCTGATAAACTCTAAAATGAAGACTTCTCAGCTAAGCCTCCGGTGTACCTGAATCTACACACAAAGGTGCAGGGAGTAGAGTTGAGTACTAAGTACTCAGTGAGTAAAAGCATATAAAATGTCTGAAAATAAGAAATCCACGAAATGCCACAAAGTAAAGCTATATCTAATAGTCTGATACCTTACTACAAATTAACAATAACAGCAAATCACAAAATGGAACAAGTAAATAACGATGCATGAATCCAATGCAATATACATGATCGCTACGACGCATAGCCCGATCCATTAAACGTCCACGGCGCTCACTAAGGGTGTGTAGACTTCGGGCGGGGGGGGCTCCTTCAACCCAAGCGCAATATATTCATATCATTCGCAGCGGCGTGCAGCCCGATCCAAACTCTGTCCACAATATGCATATGATTATTTCAAATTTCCAATTCACTAATAAGGAAATACTTTAGCTATTTAATTTTTCAGGGAAAAGTGACTTGGCAGTTCCTAATAGTGATTAAACCCAGAACTGAGATTAATGATTTTACAAATCATGCTATCACAGTGATATTCATCCCCTAAGGATACTACACGTCGGCACAAGGCCCAAACAAGGCATTAAGCCCAGATATATTCAACACAGTGTGCGTATCAATCGCCAATATAACATTATTCTTGTTCGGGATGGACCAAGTCACAAACCCTAATTTTAAACAATTTCGCACCTGCCATGGGGTGTGAGTCACGCCCTAAATAGCATCACAATGTGATAAGCCGGGGTTTTAAACCCACATGCCATCATATATACCAACCACTCACCTCTAACCGGCCGTAGACTCGTACGCAATGCCTTTTCCTTTTGTATCGACCTCCTCGCATGTTGAGTCTAGTCAAAACCACAGCGAGTACATAAATATGGGTTAAAGAAACATAACCCAATCAAAAATACTCAAAAAGTACTAAAATTGACGAAGTTGGTAAAACCCGAGCCCTATGCCTACTTCTTGAAAAAATCTAAAAATCATGCCAATGGATTCCTCATCTTTCCACAAGTCCGTACATATAAAGTTCATCAAAATCAGAGCCGTTTGACCCCTCAAATTCTAAGTTTACACCTTCTTAGGTTTCAAGCCCTAACCTCCATTTTTACCCCATAATTTTTTGGTTTTTTCAGTGTTTAATCTATGTTATTACATCATAATAACATAATATGAGTCTAAGAAATCTTACATGATGAAATGCCACGAATTCTCTCTAAACAAGTTGCCTCAGAAACTTCTTCCCATTCCAAAATTTGAAGAAAACTCGACCTGCTCATTATAGGTATACTGTTCACGTGTTTTACTGCTCCCAGTGGATTCCTTGTAAAATTCTAATGAATTTAGGCTTTTGAATCACTCTATTTGACCTTATAATAAAGGAGATATGTAGGTTTTAAGATTTGCAAATAGTGTAGGTTTTTAATACGCCGCCATGAGCAATTTCGTCATTAACCTGAAAATCTGGGCAACCTTAGTAAAATGGCTATAAAATCCCCATATGATGTCCAAATTCGATGATTCTTTTTGTTACGGGTACGTAATTATGATACAGATCTAATGCTTCATTCAAAATAGTAATTGAAGCTCATTTGTTTAATATGGTACCATTTTATGGCGAAAGATACAATGTTGAAACATCAAATAAGAGCGTGATCACAATCCGAAACATACCCGAGGCCCCCGGGACCTCAACCAAGGCACCAACATATCCCAAAACATCATCCAAACTTGTTCCAATCATCAAAACGCACCTAACAATATTGAAATCATCAATTCACATCGGATTCAAGCCTAAGTTTTTCAAAAACTTCTAAAACACGCATTCGATAAAAGCCCCAACCAAACGACATCCGAATGAGTTGAAATTATGTACGCATATCAAAAATCACCTAGCGGAGCTACTTCAACTCTCGGAATTCCATTTCGACCCTCAGATCAAAATCTCACCTACCATTCGGAATTCGCCAAAATCCAACCTTAGCCAATTCAAGCGTAGTTCTACACCGAACCTCCAAATTCATTTTTGATTGCTCTCCTAAGTCATAAATCATCCCCCGAAACCATTCGTATATCCGAGCCTTCTAACTCATAAGTCAACCTTCGGTTGCCTTTTCCAAACTAACCTTCTCATAAAGGGACTCGTTGTATCATTTCTGACCGAACTCTATCCAAGTTACTTCAAATTCTCCAAACACACATAATGAAACATGTAGACGCATAAAATAGGGAAAATGGGGTGGTAACTCTCATCAGAACAGGTAGAGTCGTTACACTACCGTCAGTTCATAGAGGGGTTCTCTTCTAGTGTAGCCCCGTTGACCAGGTTGACCCAGAAGGGTTCCTAGTTCAGGTGGTTATATGAGTGTGAGGCAAGTTTTTAGAAGCTTAAGACAGCCTTGACTATGACAATGGTGTTGGTTTTTCCCACGGGTTAAGGGCCTTATACAGTCTATTGTGATGTTTCCCATACTGGGCTTGGAGTAGTATTAATGTAGGATGGCAAAGTTATTACCTATGCCTCGAGACAGCTAAAAATCCATGAGAAGAATTATCCGATTCATGACCTGGATTTGACAGCGGTTGTTCATGCTTTGAAAATTTGGAGGCATTATCTATATGGTATGGCATGTATGGTATACATGGATCATAACTGCCTTCAGTACTTGTTCAAGCAGCAGGAGTTGAATGCACGACAGATAAGATGGCTAGAGTTATTAAAAGATTATGATATTACTATCTTGTATCACCCAGGTAAGGCTAATGTGGTGGTCGATGCGTTGAGTAGAAAGATTGCCAGCATGGGTAGTCTCGCTTATATTCCGGTCAGCCAAAGACTGTTGACTTTAGATGTTCAGGCTTTGGCCAACCGACTTGTGAGATTAGATATTTCTGAGCCTGGTATAGTGTTGTCTTGAACGATCACTCGCTCTTCTCTATTAGAGAGCATCCGTGAACGGTCGTTTGATGATCCCTATTTGTGTGTCCTGAGAGATACAGTGTAGCGTGGAGGTGCCACGATGGTAACCTTAAGTGATGACAGGGTGTTGAGATTGGATGGGCGAGTTTGTGTACCCAACGTTGATGGTATTCGAGAGTTGATCTTAGCGGAGGACCATAGTTCTTGGTATTCTATTCACCCGGGTGCCGCGAAGATATATCAAGACTTGTGGAAGCATTATTGGTGGCGTAGGATGAAAAAGGACATTGTCGCGTATGTCGCACGATATTTTGAATTGTCAGTAGGTCAAATATGAGTATCAGAGGCCTGGTGGTGTGTTTCAGAGGAATGAGATTCCCCAGTGGAAGTGGGAGCGGATTATAATGGATTCCGTTACTAGGCTCTCATTGACTCGGAAGAAGCTTGATGCTATTTGGGTCATTATTGATAGGCTGACCAAGTCAGCACATTTCATTCCAATAGTAGTCTCCTATACATCTAAGAGGTTTGCTGAAATTTATATTTGGGAGATTGTTCGCCTTCATGGGATGACAATATTCATCATCTCAGATTGGGGTACGCAGTTTACCTTGCACTTCTGGAGAGCGGTTCAGCAAGAGTTAGGCACCCAGGTTCAGTTGAGCACAACATTCCATCCTCAGACGGATGGCCAGTCCGAATGGACTATTCAAATTTTGCAAGTTATGCTCCTAGCTTGTGTCATTGACTTTGGAGGGTCGTGGGACTGGTTTTTGCCTTTAGTAGAGTTTGCCTACAACAACAGCTACTAGTCCAGCATTCAAATGGCTCCATATGAAGCATTGTATGGTAGGCGATGTCGGTCTCTAATTGGATGGTTTGAGTTGGGAGAGGCTCGGTTATTGGGTACAGACTTAGTTTAGTAGGCCTTAGATAAGGTCAATACTATTCAGGAGAGGCTGAGTTCAACTCAATCTAGGCAGAAGGGTTATGCAGACCATAAAGTTTGAGATGTAGATTTCATGATTGGTGAGCGGGTATCACTCCGGGTGTCGCCTATGAAAGGCGTAATGAGGTTCGAAAAGAAGGTCAAGCTTAGCCCTAGGTACATTAGTTCATTTGAGATTCTTGATTGAGTGGGAGAGGTGGCTTATAGAGTTGCATTGCCACCTAGCTTATCAGCCGTTTATCCAGGTTTCCATGTATCTATGCTTCGGAGGTATCACGACGATCCTACACACGTGTTAGACTTCAACACTGTCTAGTTGGACAAGGATTTATCTTACAAGGAGGAGCCGAGAGCTACTCTAGACCGCAAGGTTCGTCAGCTGAGATCTAAGAGTTTTCCCTCTATTCATGTTCAGTGGAGAGGTCAGCCTCCTGAGGCCTCGACCTGGGAGTCCGAGCCGAAAATATGGACCCATTGTCTATATTTGTTTACCGACTCAGGTACTTCTTTCTTTTGTCTATTCAAGGACGAACGGTTGTTTTAGAGGTGGGAGATGTGACAACCCAAAGGGTCATCACCTGTTTCCTCACATGTTTCTTGCTTTCGAAGCCTTAAAAACCTTATTTTCTATTGCCTCAATTTGCGTGCATAGTCCAGGCTCATAGCCGAAATTCTTTTATGTTGAAATATGTGAATTCTATGAAACATTTGAAGAATTTTGATATTAATATGATTATAGTTGACTTTGGTTAACATTTTCGGTAAACGGACCCGAACCTGAAATTGGACGGTGCCGGAAGGTCCGTAGAAAAATATGGGACTCGCGCATGTGCCCGTAGTAGAAATCCGAGGTCTAGAACATGAGTAAAAGAATTTTTCTATTAAATTATTTTTCAGAAATTATTGAGGAAAATGGAAATAAAAAATGATTAAAAGACTATAGTATCAGGCTCGTATTTTGGTTCTGACGGCTGGTACAAGTCTTATATATTGTTTAAGCACTTCCTGTAAAGTTTGGTCGAAATCGGACGCTATTTGACATCTTTCAGACCTAAAAGTCTAAAGTTGGAAGTTTATGAATTATAAAATGAAAATGATGATCTTGAGGTTCGATTCAATGATTTTGATGTTATTTTGGCGATTTGATCACTCGAGTAAGTTCGTAAGATGTTTTTGAGTTAATGTGTGTGATTGGTTAGGAGCCTCGAGGGCTCGGGGGTGTTTTGGAGGTGTGTCGGGGTGGTTTTTCACTTTAAAACATATCAGGTTTTTCCTTTAACTGTTGCAGGCCAGGTTGTTCTTCAAATAGTCTACTGCTTTTGGAAGTTCCCCATGAGTTCGGATGATATTTATATCATCAACATACACAACGATCATAACAAATTCCGATCAAGAACTTCCTCTAAATATGTAGGGACAAATTGGATCATTCTTATACCATTCTTTCAACAAATGCTCACTTAGGCGATTATACCACATTCTCCCTGGTTGTTTCAATCCGTATAATTATTTTTGAAGCTTTATTGAACAAGTTTCCCAAAAAAATTTATTAGTTTCAGGATTTAAGCCCTTCGGGGATTTTCATATAAATTTTATTAACTAAAGTGTCATACAAATAGGTTGTGACAACATCCATTAGACGCATATTAAGTTTTTCATGGACTGCCAAATTTATAAGATATCTGAAAGTGATAGCATCCACCACAGGGGAATATGTCTCCGTATAATCAATGCTAGGTCTTTGCGAAAATCCTTATGCCACTAGTCGTGCTTTATATCTAACGACTTCATTTTTATCATTTCGTTTTCATACAAAAACTCATTTGTATCCCACTGGCTTTATTCCTTCAGGTGTTCGGACTATACGTCCGAATACTTTACATTTTTCAAGTGACGCTAATTCTGCCTGGATAGCGTCTTTCCATTTTAGCCAATCATTTATGTGTCTACATTCATTGACAAATTTTGGTTCAAGATCACCATCTTGTTGCATTATTTCAGCAGCAACATTATAAGTAAAAATATTGTCGACAATAATATTATTTCGGTTCCACCTTTTTGCCGTAGAGACATAACTTATTGAGATCTCTTCATTCTTATTATTTTTAGGTACCTGGACCTCCTTTGAGGTCTTATCATTTGTTATGTCACAAGGCTCATTTTGAGCAATTGCCTCCATATTATGATCTCCTAGATCATTTTCTCCTTTTCGCTTTCGAGGATTTTATCTTCGGAACCAATTGGTCTACCACGTTTCAAGCATGGCTTAGACTCATTTGTATTTATAGATTATCCAATCGGAACATCAATTTGAATAGGAGCATTAGCAGCTGGAATATGTGATTTAGTCACTCTTGGTAGGTTACTGAATGCATATGATAGTTGATTTGCAATATTTTGCAAATAAATTATCTTTTGAACCCCATGTTCACATTGCTTGTTCGATGATCTAAATGAGATAGTGATAATGCATTCCAATCTATCTCCTTTTGCAATTTCTTATTTTCTCCCCCTAATATTCGGTATACTGATTCATCAAAATGGCAATCAACAAATTTTGTCATACATAAATCTCCAATCATAGGTTCAAAATATCTCTATATATATAATTGAGGGCGTTGAAAAGATGACATGGCACATTCTATGACAAGGAAGGTAATTTATTTTTTTCTCAGAATTTTCAAATTTCCTTTATTATTCCATTTAGTTATTATTTAATAAAAGTCCAATAGTTACAACTTTTCCTATATTTATGTATATAACTTTCAAATTCACTGGAAATCCAATGTAACATTCCACGTAACTATTTTATTATATCTTAATTCAAAGTTCGCAGAGAAACTATTTGTTCTTACCACTGCTACAGAGTCACTTTTTAAATTTGGTTAACCACAACATTTTTCTACTGTAACGTTTTTAGAGAAATGCTTCTATACATTTGAAGAGACGTTACTTTTTTTAACTTTCCAACGGTCAACTCTAGAATATACAGAGAAAAAAATGAAGAATATGAGGTTTGATGCAGCAATTTTGGATTAAAAATTTCAGAAGATATACACTATTTTGTGATATATTTTTTGAAGAAGGGAAAAAGTTACAGTGGTGAGTCGATGAATTTTCAGTGGTCAAAAGGCAGAGATCGTTTACACTAAAAAATAAAATATATGAATGAGACTTTTTTACCATGGAACAGAGAGGCGGCGTTAGGAATTGGCGCCATCATGAAGATACAGTTTGGTAAGGGTACGAGTAACAATGAATTGAAATAAACAGAAGTCACTTACCTATTCTTTTCGGGACAATGAAGTGATATTTTGTGCTTACTCATTTTTTGAAGATTTTCTCTTTTAACTTCTTTTTTTTGGGTTTGGGGGAGGAGGGTGTGTTTTCCCCTCTATTCTTCTCATTTAGCTTATTTTTATTTTTTCACTCTTTGCAGAAGTTATATTTTATTTCTTTTATTTACACCTTTTTATCTTTTTAGACCATTTGCCAGAAATACTTAATATTATTGGATTGGTGTTGCATTCGGTGGGTGAAGAGATAGTAGACTTAACATAGAAGAATATACACATTCAACTTAGCAATCTAAACGTGAGATCAGGAAAAGTCGATTACACATATTCCAAGTCTAGAGTTGACCGTTGGCAAGGTAAAAAAGAAATTCCAACGCTTCAAACCGTTTCGTCATTGGATATTCCTACACAAAGTTATGATCAAATTACCAAAGGCTGAAAAATGCGATCCCGTGTCAAGTCAAATCGGCGATCCGCATTTTTACTATGCGGTCCGCATTTTAATCGCACATTGAACCAGTGTAGCTTGGCCGCTGATTTTCCGGTGCATTCTGCGGCCCGCATGTCCATTCCGCGGCGCACTCCGCTATAGCAGAATTGACATCGCAGGGTTATTTTTTTAATTTTCATAACCCGACCCCATTTTGATATATAACCTTTGGGGCTTTATTTGCGGTCATTTCCTACTGATTTTAGAGAAAGGTGAGAATATTTTAGAGAGAGAAGGAGGAAGCCAACATCTAAATCATCCAAATCTTGCATCAACCTTCAAGAATCGAAGAACCCAATTGCAAGTTCTTCATCTAAGAGGTAAGATTCTATGCCCTAGGTTTTAATTTCGACTTTAGAGTATAAGATGGGTTATGGAGGTATGATTCTTGGGTATTTTAGTGTTGTGTATGCATGCATGTGAAAATTAGGTTGTGAGAGGATTGTTTAACATAAATAAATAAAGATTGGGTTATGGGAAGAAAGAAGTCTTGAAAAGGGGACTGGAAATCAAAATGCTCAACTAGTGTTTGATAAAATGTTCAAATGAGCTAGTTTCATGAATATCTTTCTAATATGTATTTAATTTTGTTATGTCCCATAAAATATTGGAATTGCTAGAGTTTTGGGAGTGTTGTAGTAACTTAAGGAAAGCTCAATTGAGGTATGTATGGCTAACTTTGATCTTTGTGAAATTGCCTTGTTCGGTGTACAAATTGTTTGGTATGTGATAGCTATGTGGATTGTTGTGAAATTCTTGTGATTAGGTTGTTGGGTGTTTGATTGGTTTTGATTATATGTTATGTGTTATTAATTGAGAAATGAAGGATAAAAAGGTAAATCGTAAATGATAAAATTGGAAACAATGGTGGTAAGACATATTTGGCTTCTTGTGGAAAATTAATGAAATCACTTTGAATTGCTTTTGAACTGTTGAACATAATGGATTGGTACTATTGGATGTAAACACTTGTAACATTGTTGTGGTAGTGGCTTAAAAAGTATGTGGAAACATGAACGAATTTGTAAGTTGCTTATTGCCCTTGTTTGTGATCTTTGTGAAGTGTTTTTGGTTGTTATTGTGATTGTTGTGATTTGAAACTGTACGGTGGGATCGGGTTGCGCGCCGCAACACGAAGTAATAAGGTGTGGGTTGGGGTGATAAGGGTGGCCGAGGTAATAAGGGTGGCCAAGGTAATAAGGGTGGAAAGCGATCAAAATCGGCATAGAAATTGATATGAATACAATTGTCAAATCATTGATGTGAAACTGTGAAAGGAAATATCAGGAGAGTTTGTAACCTGTGGGGCACTGATTGTCCCTTTGTTTGACTTGATTGTGCTTTCCGTGTATGTTTGGTTATTTCTTTTGTTGTTGTTTTCTACTTGTATATGGGTTGAGGACTACTTGAAACAAAGTTAAGTGCTGAAAATTTGTTTGGCTTGTCTTGTTATTCCTTTACGTATTTGTTGGTTATTTTTTTATTACCGTGGCTTACTTGTCTATGGCTTGAGTTTACTTGGGACAAAGTTTGTTCATACCTACCAGTACAATTCAAATGTACTGACATCCCTTTTGCCGGGGGTGCTATATTCGTGTTATGATTGTAGGTGGATCCTTAGCGGGTACTCTAGTCCACCAACCGTAGCTCCTCATAACTTCCCGTCAGCTGGTTCGGCGAGCCCCTTTCGATTCGCGGCCCTATGTGGCTCACGCCACTTTCTGTTTTGGGATCTTATTTGATGTGTATAAGGTATAGCTGGTGCCTTGTTGCTGGCATTTCTATATTATTCTTCTATTGTATGTAGAGGCTCTGTAGACAGGTCATGTGTAGTGTCGGGCATGTTTATTTTAAAAGATAAATTTTAATGTGTGGCAATGTTGTATAAAAATTGGAATACCTTTATTATGGTGAATCAATTTTCTAATGGAAATTATTATTTTTATGTTAATAAAAATTCATCTAATGGAGTTCATATCCTATAAATGGATTGGTTATTAGGTAATGAGAATGATGGGTAACACATGGGATAGGAAAGGCACCCAGGTCCGATTAACTGGGGATACCCGGTTGATTGTCGGTCATGTTTCTCAAATTTGGGGCGTGACAAATTTTGTATTAGAGCCTAAGGTTTTAAAGTTCCCTAGGATGTCTCGGAGCCGTGTCTAGTAGAGTCTTCTTATCGGTATGTTGTCGACCACATCTATAAGTTGGAGGCTATTTGGAAATTTAGGAATTTCACGCTTCTTTGATATTCCAAATCGTGCGATATGGCTCAAGATGGGGAGCTAGTTTCCTCACTAAGTATTACTTTCAAGATTGGTAATTTTGATACCATAATCTGTGAATTTGAAGCATGTAAGGTGGGATTTATCCCACCATTGAGTCCAAGTGGATTACCCAAGGACTTGTTAGGAGAATGTGTTGAGCCATGGAGTGATTGGTAGAACTTGTTGTTAAGGAGAGTACCCTCGTTCCTACTAATTTCACTGCCCACCAGATCATGTAGTATATCATCAATATGTATGGCTAAAACCCCGCCTCTTAGAAATTAAGCTTCAATGGTGCCCACATAAATGTTGTAGGTTCAAAATATAATTGATGCAGTACCCGTGTTATTATATTAAGCAAATTATTGTTGTGAAAATATATGTGCGAGGTACTTCTTTATTTGTTTAATATATTATTCTTGGCAGATGAGGATAAGTAAAGAATGTGAACTATGTGCTAAAATGCCTAGACTTCAAGTCAAGTTTGAATTGATATTTTGATGCCAAATTTTGTGAGAAAACTTGTTATGGTTGATTATTCCAAAATGATCTTACGTGTACCAAAGGTATTTGATTGATTGCGTCTAGTTGTTGGTAATGTATAAAGATGTTTGGAAATGAAGTAAGTGACTATGTAAATGTGGTAAGACTAAATGTTGGATTCAGGCTGTGATTGATACTTTACATGAATTGGTGTTGTGACCCGATGTTTGTGAAAGATGCATTCCTATATGATCAATGTGATATTATTGACAACTTAAAATGGGATGCAAGGGGTATGAATCATGTATTGAAATGTGAAGGCCTTAAATTGAAATTGAAGCAGCATATATTAAATAAAACTATGTGAAGTCCTCTGTGCATAGATATATTGAAATAAGTCAGATGTTTTTGAGAAATAGAATATAGACAATGAGTCGAGACCTCGAAATGAAATTGTACCTGGTGATACATGTGACATGAAAAAATATGAAACAAATTATGATGTTTATGTGAAATATGTGGAAATGATGTAAAAGGCGAGGAAGAAGAGACTGTGTTATGAAATGTGGCCTAGTGCCAATTCTGATGTGATAATTGTGGCCCCAAGAGCCGATGGACTAATAGACGTAAAAATGGCATGATACTTTTATTCGATAATGTGGTGATCACTTAAAGTGTTTGATTCGTACTTGTGATTTCCTTATTATTCTATGAAGTGCATAAGAGTATAATTTGATATGTGAACCCTATGGAAGGGCTATGAAATGCAGCCTAGAGGTATGGAAATTATGTGAAAACTATGTGATCCATTTTATTTGGTAATGTGGTGATTGTTTAAACTTTTTGTTAAACCCTTATGATTTTCTTTTCATTGCATAGATATGTTCTTAAAAAGAATATAAATTACAAAATAGTTCATGCACATGCATGCTCTTTGAATGAGACATATTATCTACAAAGTCTCCCTATCATAGTTTTATTATTTACAACCTCCTATGGAATTGAGCTTTATAATTATGTTCCAGAATTGAGTTACAGTACTATTGATACTTCCCACTTGCTTTTCCTAAATTCTTAACAAAGGACTATTTCCGATGAATTTCTTACATAAACTTTTTACTTATATGGACAACATCTGCTCACTTGTGCCTATACATGCACCATCATAAACTTTGTACATGTGGTATCAAGTTCAATGAAAAGTATCCAAGATTTGTGATCCTTCTCTAGTCACTCTTTTACTTAGTTATGTGTGGCTTATATGGGTTGATAAACCAATCTACTCTCTTACGAGTATCATCATGAAACCTTTTCACAGTCTAGTAACATATATGCACATCTCAGTGCCTATCATATGAGTGTATATCAATCGAAATAGTCACCGTGTGCGTAAAGTCTCTCTGAAAAATTAAGATCCTCAAATCCCCACCATAGATATCTTGTGTTGCCATGGTTTTCGTGCCCCACTTGGGACATCTCGCAATAAGTAGCTCACTCTATCCTAGTATTATGGTTGCTCGTGGCATGGTCATTCAGACATCATTTGGTCGGGCTTTTGATTGGATGTTGGTTTGGGAAGTTCTAGATGAAACTTAGGCTTGAATTCGCTTTGATTTGATGATTTCCGTGTTTAAGGGTGTGTTTTTATGATTGGAACACGTTTGTATCGTGTTTTGGAGTAGGTTGGTGGTTTTCATTTGGATCCCGGGGGCCTCGGGATGAATCCGGGGGTCCAAACGGACCATTTTGTGCCAAAAAGCACAACTGATCTGCTGCACTAATATTGCAGAAAATTTACACATCGCGATCGCGTACCTGGCCATGCGATCGCATAGTGTATCAGAGAGTTGAGGGATTTTTGTTCTTCGCGATCGCGAGGAGCCAGATGCTATCGCGTAAGGTGAAGTTTGGGTGCATCCCGATCGCGAGGGTCTGTATACGATCACGTAATGTTAAAACTTGAAGCAATGCGATCGCATAGTACGTGTCGCGATCACGTAGAACTATTAAGTTGGTCATCGCGATCGCGGTTGAGTTCACGCGATCGCGTAGAAGGAAATTTAAGTCGCCAAAATTTTGTACATCGCGATCGCGTGCCAAAGGCTGCGATCGTGTAGAGTAACGAGGCCTGACAGAGGGGTTAAGTTCAGAACATTTTATCCGTGGACCCATTATACATTTCCTCCATTTTTGAATTCCTTGGGAGCTAAGTAATGGGAATTGAAGAGGATTTCATCAGGAAAACATTGGAGGTAAGTTTTATGGTCTAAATACACGATTTTTTCATAGAATCTTCAATTATTTCACTGTAAATGGGAGGACTAATGGGGGAGTTTTGCCCTAAGCCTGAGTTATGGTAAATCATCGATTTAAATGGGCAAACAGAGTCCAATTTTGATAAACTTTATATGTACGGACTCGTTGTTGAGATAAGGAATCCGAAAATATAAGTATTGTAGTTTTTCGAGAAGCGTACCGAAAGTCAGGTTTTGGCAGCTTTGTCGTTTTTGGTGTAATTCGAGTTGTTTCGATTGGGTAATGTCCCATTAGCCTATTTTGATGTATTTCTATTGATTTTGATCAGATTCTACACCTGTGGAGGCCGATTCTCGTGGCAAGGGCATTGCAGACTAGTCTTCAAGCCGAGTCGAGGTGAGTAATGGGTGTGGGTGATGACCAGCGGGTTTGAAAGCCCGGTATATCACTATGTGATGCTGTATTGTAGCGAGACACGTACTCTCCTGTGAGTGCAGGGTCAAATGTGATTGGGAACTATGGCTTATTCTGACATGTTGATACTATAATGTGTTGTTGGCTATTATTGAGCCGGTGAACCTCCTACTTGGATGGTTGTGTATATCTTTAGGCTGTGAGCTAGTTATTGGGATCCCGCAAGGATCGATGCTATTGTTTCTATGATATTGACATGCTATTTTGATACCAGTCCTGAGCTATTACTGTCTAAAATGGTTTTCCAAACTCTGGAATTTCTGAAACATTGTTTTCTTCTGAAAATGATTTGAAAAGAGTTTCAAATACTATTTCTGAGCCTGTGAGGCTGCATTGCATTATAGCTGACTGGTAGTGGATCGGGCTGTGCACCACAGCATATCATGATATTGCGCTTGGGCTGAAGGAGCCCCTCCGGAGTTTGAAACCCCACAATGAGCACGGGTACCCAAATGGATCGGGCTACGCACCGTAACGGTCATATTCATGCATTGCATTGCATTTAGCTATATCTGTGATGCTGTTAGTTGATATTGCTGGTTCTGATATTATTGGTTTGGATATCGATTATGTTGGTAACTGATGTAGGGTATTGTGTATAGCTTTACTTAGTGTTGTATTGGGTTTTCTTATCTTCGCTATCTTACCCATGCTTATTACCACTGAATCTGGAAGTACTCACTTTACTCTCTGCACCTTGTGTGCAGATCCAGGTACATTGCAGCAGAGCTGACTCTCCAACCGCTCGGAGTGCTTTATTTGGACTGTCAAGGTAGCTGCTAACGTCCGTAGGACTTGACTCTCCGGTCTATCTTTTATTTTCTTTTGACTATTCTGCACTTGTGGTCCCAATTGTATATACTAATCGCAGCTATATATTCTGGTAGAGGCTCATGACTTGTGACTCTTGATCTGTTGGGAGGTTATGCTGGTTTGGGATGTCTAATCCCGGTATTTGGATTTTTTCTTATTTATTCTATCACTGTGTATGCTTAAAAAGGGTTAAGTGTGAGCTGATAGCTCCGTGTTTTAGTTGATTGGTTGGGCGGCCTAGCAATGTGCTGGGCGCCATCACGATCGGGTTTTGGGATCGTGACAAGTTGGTATCAGAGCCTAGGTTACTAGGCCTCAAGAGTCTTGAGCCGGTTGGTAGAGTCTCGTGGATCGGTACGGGGATGCCTGTATTTATCCTCGGGAGGCTGCAAACCTTTAGGAAATACTTTACATTTCTTGAACTCTGTCGTGCGATTTTCTTGTTCCGAGAACTGAACTTCTGTATTCTATTCTCTCGTATTTGGCGAGAACTCGAGCTTCAGCATGAGGTGGACGACCACCATTGCTACCTACTAGAGGCTGTGGGCACGGCCGTGGTCGTGGTAGAGGTAGGGCAGTTGAGGCAGTGCCAGCTGACCCGCCCGTCGTACCTATTAAGGAGTAGCCCCTAGTGGTTGACGCTCCAGCAGCACCAGCTCAGGCACAGATGGTGTCTATTGTCACTCATGGCCTTCAGAAGACTTTGGTGCAGATATTATCAGTATGTTCTGGGATCGGCTCAGGTAGTATCAGCTACCGCTATAGCAGCGACATCCTAGACAGGGGTTGGTCATCCAACCCCTGTAGCTCGCACACCTGAGCAGGTGGTACAGGGACTTCAGATGCCAGAGGCGGTCCCAGTTCAGGCTGTTGCACCAGTTATTCCAGCTGCACCAGCTCTAGAGCATGTGGTACAGGTTATGCCTGACGACGAGCAGCGTTGTCTAGAGAGATTTGGTAGACTCCAGCAACCTCATTTCACCACTGAGGGCAAGGATGCCCAGGGTTTCTTAGATAAGTGCCAGAGGATGCTACGTACAACTGGGATTCCTGAGTCCAGCGGGGTATCATTTACCTTCCAGTTTACTGGTCCAGCATTCGATTGGTCGGAGGAGTTTGAGAGCGTAGGCCTGCGGGAGCAACACCTCTTACCTGGCAGCAGTTTTCTACTCTCTTCTTAGAGAAGTATGTACCTCAGTCCTGTCGCAAGGAGCTTCGTTGCCAGTTTGACTGGTTAGTACAGTGCGACATGTTAATGACACAGTATGAGCTAAGATATACCCAGTGGGCTAGGCATGCCATATGGATGATATAGGCCGCCCTAAGCAGAGCGGAGCTTCTTCTTCTGGTCCTGGCCGCTAGGGTTTCCAGCAGAGCCATTCTTCGCTTAGTGCCCTCTCAGCTCAGAGTACAACACCTACTTCTTCTTCAGTGTAGGGTTCATTTGCGGCGAGGGGTTCCCTTCAGTCCCCTTCTCCAGCACCAGGTAGCTATTTTGAGTGTGGCGAGTTTGGCCAAATGAGGAGGTAGTGCCCTCGACTTCGCAGGGATAGGTCTCAATAGAGGGATCAACCCTCCTCTTCAGCGCCATCTCAGGCTAGTAGAGGTGGAGGTTAGTCTTCTCGAGGTCGCCCCAGAGGAGAGGAGCGATCTTGTGGGGGCCAGGCACAATTCTATGCACTCCCTGATAGGCGTGATGCAGTTGCCTCTGATGCAGTGATTACAGGTATCATTTCTGTGTGTCACAGAGATGCCTCTATTTTATTTGATCCCGGGTCCACATATTCGTACGTGTCTTCTTATTTTGCACATCATTTGGGTGCGACCCGTAGTAGTCTTGATTTTGCCTGTTCTTGTATCCACCCCAGTGGGTGATATGATTATTGTGGATCATGTCTATAGATCCTGTGTTATTTCTATTGGGGGTCTGGAGACCCAGGTGGATCTGTTATTGTTAGGGATGGTGGACTTCGATGTGATATTGGGCATGGATTGGCTGTCTCCGTACCATGCTATATTGGACTGTCATGCAAAGACAGTTACATTGGCTATTCCTGGTATTCCTCAGATTGAGTGGCGGGGTTCGACTGATTACGTCCCTAGCCATGTTATTTCATTCTTGAGGGCTTAGAGAATGGTTGAAAAAGGGTATTTGTCGTATCTAGCATTTGTGAGGGATGTGGGAGCTGAGACTCCTAGTATTGATTCTGTGCCTGTTGTGAGGGACTTTCCAGATGTATTCCCCTTAGACCTGCCGGGTATGCCACCGGACAGGGACATCGATTTTGGTATTGACTTGGTTCCAAGCACTCAGCCCATTTCTATTCCTCCTTTTCGGATGGCACTAGCTGAGCTGAAGGAATTAAAAGAACAGCTTCAGGAGCTTTTGGATAAGGGATTGATTCGCCCTAGTGTGTCCCCGTGGGGTGCACCAGTGTTATTTGTTAAGAATAAAGATAATTCTATGCGGGTGTGTATTGATTATAGACAGTTGAACAAGGTAACAGTGAAGAACAAGTACCCCATACCGTGCATTGATGATTCATTTGATCAGTTACAGGGTGTGAGGGTGTTTTCGAATATTGATCTTTGTTCAGGCTATCATCAGCTGAAGATTAGGGACTCTGACATTATGAAGACTGCATTCAGGACTAGATATGGGCACTATGAGTTTCTTGTGATGTATTTTGGGTAGACCAACGCCCCAGCAGCGTTCATGCATCTGATGAACAATGTGTTTAGGCCATATTTGGATTCATTCATGATCATGTTCATTGATTGTATTCTAGTCTACTCCCGTAGCCAGGAGGAGCACGCTCAGCATTTGGGCATTGTGTTGCAGATGTTGAGAGAGGAGAAGTTGTATGCTAAATTCTCCAAGTGCGATTTTTTGCTCGATTCAGTAGCATTTCTGGGTCATGTGGTGTCTTGTGATGGTATTTAGGTTGACCCGAAGAAGATAGAGGTTGTGCAGAGTTGGCCTAGACCGTCCTCAACTACAGAGATCAGGAGTTTCCTTGGTTTGGCGGGGTATTATCACCGGTTTGTTCAGGGATTTTCATCCATTGCTTCTTCTTTGACTAGGTTTGACGCAAAAGGGTGTACCATTCATGTTGTCGGATGAGCGCGAGCAGAGCTTTCAGAAGCTCAAGACAGCTTTGACCACAACTCCTGTATTAGTGTTGCCATCAGCTTCAGGTTCATATACTGTATATTGTGATGCCTCGAGAGTGGGGATAGGTTGTGTGTTGATGCAGGAGGGTAGAGTGATTGCTTATGCTTCTCGGCAGTTAAAGCCTCATGAGGAGAACTACCCTGTATATGATTTTGAGCTAGCTGCCATCGTTCATGTCTTGAAAATTTAGAGGCACCATTTGTATGGCGTGTCCTATGAGGTGTATACCGATCATCGTAGTCTCCAGCATTTGTTCATATAGAGGGATCTTAATTTGAGGCAGCGGAGATGGCTCGAGTTGCTCAAGGATTATGACATTACTATTTTATATCATCCGGGAAAGGCCAATGTGGTGGCTGATGCTTTGAGCCGAAAGGCGGTTAGTATGGGCAACTTGGCGTATATTCCAGCCGAGGAGAGATCATTTGCTTATGATGTTCAGGTGCTAGCCAATTGGCTAGTGAGGTTAGACATTTCAGAGCCCAGCAGGGTGTTGGCTTGTGTTTTCTCTAGGTCTTCTTTATATGATCGTATTCGTGAGCGCCGGTATGATGATCTACACTTGCTTGTCCTTAAGGACATAGTTCAGCATGATGATGACATAGATGTCACTATTGATATTGATGGTGTATTGAGGATGCATGGCCGGATATGCGTGCCCAATATTGATGGCCTTCGTGAGTTGATATTAGAAGAGGCCCATAGCTCGTGGTATTCTATCCATCCAGGTGCCGCGAAGATGTACCAAGACTTGAAACAACATTATTGGTATAGAAAGATGAATATGGACATTGTTAGACATGTAGCACGGTGCCTCAACTATCAGCAGGTCAAGTACGAGCATCAGAGGCCCGATGGCGTGTTTCTGCATATTAATATTCTCGAGTGGAAGTGGGAACGGATCACTATGGACTTTGTTACTAGACTCCCTTGGACATCGAGGAAGTTTGATTCAGTTTGGGTGATTGTGGATAGGCTGACCAAGTCAGCTCACTTCATTTCTGTGTGTACTACGTACTCCTCAGAGCGGTTAGCTGAGATATTCATTCGGGAGATCGTTAGGTTGCATGGAGTCCCAGTTTCTATCATGTCAGACAGAGGTAATCAGTTTATTTCGCCGTTCTGGAGGACATTTCAGCGTGAGTTGGGCTCCCGGGTGGAGTTGAATATTGCTTTTCATCCTCAGACAGACGGACAGTCCGAGCGTACTATTCAGATCTTGGAGGATATGTTGCAAGATTTTATTATTGATTTCGGTGGTTCATGGGCTGATTATTTGCCATTCATAGAGTTTGCCTATAACAACAACTACCAATCCAATATCTAGATGGCGCCGTATGAGGCTTTATATGGGAGACGGTGTAGATCTCCAGTTGGTTGGTTTGAGCCCGGTGAAGCAAGGTTGTTGGGGACAGAGTTAGTCCAGGATGCTTTGGACAGGGTGAAGCTGATTCAGGAGAGACTTCGCACAGGTCACTCGCGCAAGAAGAGTTGTGCGGACTAGAAGGTTCGGGATGTGTCTTATTTTGTGGGTGAGAAGGTCTTACTGAAGGTTTCGCCTATGAAAGGCGTCATGAGATTTGGGAAGAAAGGAAAGCTTAGTCCGAGATTCATTGGCCCTTTTGAGATCCTCAGGAGGATTGGAGAGGTGGCCTATATGCTTGCTTTGCCACCCAGTCTATCGGGAGTTCATCCAGTGTTCCACGTATCCATGCTCCGGAAATATGTTGGCGACCCATCGCATGTGTTGGACTTTAGCACTATTCAACTTGATGATGACTTCACTTATGATGTGGAGCCTATAGCTATATTGGGTCGTTAGGTGAGGAGATCCAGATCCAAGGACGTTGCATCAGTAAAGGTTCAGTGGAGAGGTCGACCCGTGGAGGAGGCCACTTGGGAGATCGAGCGGGAGATGCGGAGCAGATATCCTCACTTATTTGAGTCTCCAGGTATGTTTCTTGACCCACTCGAGGACGAGCGTTTGCTTAAGTGAAGGAGAATGTGATGACCCGGCCCATCGTCACGGGAATTTCCGCCCCGTACCCCTTCATTTATGTGTTTCGTGTTTCTATAATGGTGTTAGAGTCTATCGGGTGAGTTAGGAGAGATTCTGGTTGAAAATGAGGCATAAGCTTTTTGAAATAAAGCTTGTATATGGAAAGTCAACCTGGAGTTGACTATGTGGTTAGAGGGCTCGGAATCGAATTCTGATAATTCAGTTAGTTCCGGGAGGTGATTTGTGACTTAGAGGAGAGATTGGAATTGAATTTGGAGGTCCGATGTAGAAATAGGCATGAATTGGCTAAGATTGAATTTTGGCAAAATTCGGTTGATCTGGGAGTCGGAATGGAATTCCGACAGTTGCAGTAGCTTCATTAGGTGATTTTGGATATTTCTGCAAATTTTGAGGTCATTCGGACATCGTTTGGTCGGGTTTTTGATTGGATGTTGGTTTCGGAAGTTTTAGATTTAACTTAGGCTTGAATTCGATTTGATTTGATGATTTCTGTGTTTAAGGGTGTGTTTTTATAATTGGAACAAGTTTGTATCGTGTTTTGGAGTAGGTTGGTAGTTTCGTTAGGGTCCCGGGGGCCTCGGGATGAATTCGGGGGTCCAAACGGACCATTTTGTGCCAAAAAGCACAGCTGATCTACTGCACTAATATTGCAGAAAATTTACACATCGCGCGAGCGTACCTAGCCATGCGATCGCGTAGTGTATCAGAGCGCTAAGGGATTTTTGCTCTTCGCGATCGCGAGGAGCCAAATGCGATCTCATAAGCTGAAGTTTGGGTGTGTTGCGATCGCGAGGGTCTGTATGCGATCGCATAAGGTTAAATACTAGAAGCAATGCGATTACGTAGTATATGTCGCGATCGCGTAGAACTGTTAAATTGGTCATCGCGATCGCGGTTGAGTTCACGTGATTGCGTAGAAGGAAATTTAAGTCGCCAAAATTTTGTACATTGCGATCGCGTGCCAAACGCTGCGATCCCGCAGAGTAACGAGGCCTGACAGAGGGGTTAAGTTCAGAACATTTCATCCGTGAACCCATTACACATTTCCTCCATTTTTGAGTTCCTTGAGAGCTAAGTAATGGGAATTGAAGAGGATTTCATCGGGAAAATATTGGAGGTAAGTTTTATGGTCTAAATACAAGATTTTTTCATAGAATCTTCAATTATTTCACTGTAAATGGGAGGACTAATGGGTGATTTTTGCCCTAAGCCTAGGCTATAGTAAATCATCGATTTGAATGGGAAAACAGAGTTCGATCTCGATAAACTTTATATGTATGGACTCGTGTTGAGATACGGAATTCGAAAATGTAACTTTTGTAATTTTTCAAGAAGCGTACCGAAAATCTGGTTTTGGCAACTTTGTGGTTTTTAGTGTAATTCGAGTTGATTCGATTGGGTAATGCCCCTTTAGCCTATTTTGATGTATTTCTATTGATTTTTATCAGATTCTAAACCTGTGGAGGCCGATTCTCATGGCAAGGGCATTGCGGACTAGTCTTGGAGCCGAGTCGAGGTGAGTAATGGGTGTAGGTGATGACCAGCAGGTTCCAAACCCCGGTATATCACTATGTGATGCTGTATTGAGGCGAGACACGTACTCTCCTGTGAGTGCGTGATCGAATGTTATTGGGAACTGTGGCTTAGTCTGACCTGTTGATACTATACTATGTTGTTGGCTATTATTGATCTGGGGAACCTCCTACTTAGATGGTTGTGTATATCTTTGGGTTGTGAGCCAGTTATTGGGATCCCGCGATGATCGATGCTATTGTTTCTATGATATTGACATGCTATTTTGAAACCTGTCCTGAGCTATTACTGTCTAAAATGGTTTTCCAAACTCTGGAATTTCTGAAACACTATTTTCTACTAAAAATGATTTGAAAAGAGTTTTCAAACACTATTTCTGAGCCTGTGAGGCTGCATTGCATTATAGCTGACTGGTAATGGATCAGGCTGCGCGCTGCAGCATTTCATGATATTATGCTTGGGATGTAGGAGCCCCGCCGGAGTCTGAACCCCCACAGTGAGCACGGGTACCCAAATGGATCGGGCTACACACCGTAGCGGTCATATTCATGCATTGCATTATATTTAGCTATACCTGTGATGCTGTTAGTTGATATTGCTGGTTCTGATATTGCTGGTTTGGATATCGATTATGTTGGTAACTGATGTAGGGTATTGTGTATAGCTTTACTTAGTGTTGTATTGGGTTTTCTTACCTTGCTGTCTTACCCCTACTTATTACCACTGCGTCTGGAAGTACTCACTTTACTCCCTGCATATTGTTTGCAGATCTAGGTATATCGCAGCAGAGCTGAGTCTATAGCTGCTTGGGAGTTGCTTTTGGACAGTCGAGGTAGCTTCCAGCGTCCGCAGGACATGACTCTCCAGTTTATTCTTATTTTTGTTATGTCTACTCCACACTTGTACACAGTTGTATACAGTATCACAGTTTATAAATTCTGGTAGAAGCTCATGACTTGTGACTCCTAATCCGTTGGTAGGTTATACTAGTTTGGGATGTCTAATCCCGGTGTTTGGATATTTTCTTATTTATTCTATCACTGTGTATGCTTAAAAAGGGTTAAGTGTGAGCTGATAGCTCCATGCTTTAGTTGATTGGTCGGGATGGCCTAGTAGTGTGCTGGGCGCCATCACGACCGGGTTTTGGGGTCGTGGCATTTGCCTTCTCCCCAGAGCACCGTGTTAACTATTAGAACCATCTAACCAATTCATGATTTTGTCCCAATATCAAGATTTCCTAGTTATTGAGTTTCACTCGTGAAAGGTTGAGATTATATGACTTCAGATTTTTGTAAATATCATGAACATGTTGATTTGAATGACAAATGGTCGTAATTTTTAGTTCCCTCATATATGATCAATTACCAAGAAGTGTTAAGTTGTCTAGAGTATGGTAATCTCATAAGTGTTCAATTCTTTTCATCCTTATAGGCTTGTGGCATAGATTCTGTGCGTCAAGTAATGTTAAGATTGTAATTTAACATCATGTATTTTGAATCCCATATCACATTCAAGGGGCTGAGTATTCTTATTCGGGGTCGACGGATTTTCCCTACGCTTGAGAAAGTGAGTTGTTCATGTACTTGAGTATTCCTCCTTAATGATTCCTTTTTCCCATGTACTACTTACTCTTACGCCTCATTTGTGTATTAATTGAGGTAGTCACAGTGATTAACCATGTCAGTATTGTTAGTAGTAACATTTTGTGTCATTTAGTATACGACCTCATAAAGTACTCTACTCAGTGCATTGATGGATTCCTGTAGAACTCCAGCCTGATCATGAACTCTGTTGCTCCTCGTTGTATTAGATCCATTGGGTATTATAAGTTCAGACAAGTCAAAGATAAAGCTTCATAGTGTGATCACATATATATTCGATAGATAATGTTATTGTCAGTTTATGGTATCACATCTTAGGGTAACTATTAAGGGTCATCAAGGGTTTAGTGTGAGTGTACCCTAAAATGTTATGTGAGTTCATAATAAAGGTAATATGAAGGTATTACACGTTAGGTTGAAATAGGTATATGATCTTCCCCGTAACTATTCCTCATGTACTTTGTATTTCCATATGCTTATGTATAAGAAGAAAGTGATGAAAAAATATGTGGGTATGAATTGACTTGATTGAACTATATGATCATGGTAATATTCTATATGATGCACTACTAGCAAGAATCATGATGTCTTGATTTCATACGGATTGTTGATTGAAAAGAAATTATATTCTTGTTAATGAACACCTTTGTGATTACATTAATGTCTGGTAAAGACTATTATGAACACATGATTGTTTGTTTACTATGAACTGACATCCTTGATGGTATGATGCCAAGTTATAGAATTGTGGGTTATTGTTGTTATCAAGAATTGCAATATCCAGTGGAGTGTAAATTGTACAGTGGAAGTTAGAAAAAGGTAAAGTCAATGGATAGTTATCTCATGCAAGATGTTTATCTGTCATCCTTGTTATGTATGTTTGGGAGTTGATATTATTTTTGAGAAGGTGTCATGACATTGCTTGTAAGTCGATAATGTCATTTGGAAGTATAAATGTGTCGTGGAAGGAAAGTATTTTCGTTTGATTGAATACCAGTTAGTTTTGACTTGGATTGTACCATATAGGTATTTTGATATAAAACTGTGCAGTCCATGTTCTGGTATCCATATGTTAATATAGTGCTTGTAATACTAGGATTAGGATTGTGGATATATACATTATGGTGCTATGTACAGTTGTGGATGTGTTGTTGGAACGAATTTGGTGATTCTGTGGCAGGTGGATAGGCCTAGTTACAAAGGAGACTCTGCCGAAATTTCTGAAAAATTTGGGAGTTAGTGAAAGTTTAGAGACTGAAGGTAGGTTAGAAAAGAGATGGGTGATGTTAAAGTGTTTGGGGAAGACTGTACTCCTCATTCGAGGATGAATGATCCTAAGGGGGGAGAATATAAGGCCCCGAAAAATTTCGCTAAGTAATTTAGGATTTCGTAGTGTCTAACATACTTATTATAATATTTTTATATACTAAAAACATGGCGGACATCAATAAGACTTGGTAAATATGAGTATAAGTCTTATGGTAAGTGATGTGTGGTCCAAATGGAAGCCTAGGTGTACGCCAAATGAGAAAATTTTCGAAATAGGCCAAAAATCCAAATGGATCCGTATAAGGCTCCAATTCAAAGGATCATATATATAATTATGTATAAGTTTGTATATGGTGAATATAATATCAAATGAAATACCTTTGAGTCTAATTTACAATGCTTCAAGCCGTTCGTCATTTGGAGATTCCTACGCAAAGTTATGATCAAATTACCAAAGGCTGGAAAATGCAATCCCGTGTCAGGTCAAATCTGCGATCCGCATTTTTACTCTGTGGTCCGCATTTTTATTCTGCGGTCCGCATTTTGACTACAGATTGAACTAGTGTAGTTCATTTTTTGCCGCCGATTTTGGGATGCATTCTGCGGCCCGCATGTCCATTCTGCGGTGCATTCCGCTATAGCAGAATTGACATCGCAGGGTTATTTTTTTTATTTTCATAACCCGATCCCATTTTGATGTATAACCTTTGGAGCTTTATTTGGGGTCGTTTCCTACTAATTTTAGAGAGAGGTGAGAGTATTTTAGAGAGAGCAGGTGGAACCTAACATCTAAACCATCCAAATCTTGCATCAACCTTCAAGAATCGAAGAACCCAATCGCAAGTTCTTCATCTAAGAGGTAAGATTCTATGCCCTAGGTTTCAATTTTGAGTTTAGAGTATAAGTTCGTTATTGAGGTATGATTCTTGGGTATTTTAGTGTTGTGTATTCATGCATTTACAAATCAGGTTGTGAGAAGATTGGTTAACATAAATAAGTAAAGATTGGGTTAGGGGAAGAAAGAAGTCTTGAAAAGGGGATTGGAAATCAAGATGCTCAACTAGTGTTTGATAAAATATTCAAATGAGCTAGTTTCATGAATATCTTTCTAATATGTGTTTAATTTTGTTATGTCTCATAGTAGATTGGAGTTGCTAGAGTTTTTGGAGTGTTGTAGTAACTTAAGGAAAGCTCAATCGAGGTATGTATGGCTAACTTTGATCTTTGTGAATTTGCCTTGTTCGGTGTACAAATTGTTTGGTATGTGATAGCTATGTAGATTATTGTGAAATTCTTGTGATTAGGTTATTGGGCGTTTGATTGGTTTTGATTATGTGTTATGTGTTATTAATTGAGAAACGAACGAGAAAAGGGATATAAAAAATGATGAAATTGGGAACAATGGTGGTAATGACATATTTGGTTTATTGTGGGAAATTAATAAAATGACTTTGAATTGCTTTTGAACCGTGAAACATAATGGGATTGGTACTATTGGCTATGGAAACACTTGTAACATTTTTGTGGTAGTGGCTTGAAAAGTATGTGAAAACATGAACGAATTTGTAAGTTGCTTATTGCCCTTGTTTGTGATCTTTGTGAAGTATTTTTGGTTGTTGTTGTGATTGTTGTGATTTGAAACTGTACGGTGGGATCGGGTTGCGCACTGTAACACGAAATAATATATGGATTGGGGTGATAAGGTTGGCCAAGGTAATAAGGGTGGAAAGCGATCGAAATCGCCATTGAAATTGATGTGAATTCAATTGTGAAATCATTGATGTGAAATTGTGAAAGGAGACAACATGAGAGTTTGTAACCTTTGGGGCACTGATTGTCCCTTTGTTTGACTTGATTGTGCTTTCCCTGTGTATTTGGTTGTTGCTTTCGTTGTTGTTTTCTAGAGGACTACTTGAAACAAAGTTAAGTGTTAGAAAATTTGTTTGGCTTGTCTTGTTATTCCTTTACATATTTGTTGGTTGTTTTTTTTATTTTTTTATTACCGTGACTTACTTGTCTATGGCTTGAGTTTACTTGGGACAAAGTTTGTTCATACCTACTAGTACAATTCAAATGTACTGATGTCCCTTTTGCCGTGGGCGCTACATTCGTGTTATGATTGTAGGTGGATCCATAGCAGGTACTCCAGTCTACCGACCGTAGCTCCTCATCACTTCCCGTAAGCTGATTCGGTGAGCCCCTTTCGATTCGGGGCCCTATGTGGCTCACGTCACTTTCTGTTTTGGAATCTTATTTGATGTGTATATGGTATAGCCGGAGCCTTGTTGCCGGCATGTCTATATTATTCTTCAATTATATTTAGAGGCTCCGTAGACAGGTCGTGGGTAGTGTCGTGCATGTTAATTTTAAAAGATAAATATTGATGTGTGGCAATGTTGTATAAAAATTGGAATACCTTTATTATGGTGAATGAATTTTCTAATGGAAATTATTATTTTTATGTTTATAAACATTCAGCTAATGGAGTTCATATCCTATAAATGGCTTGGTTATTAGGTAATGAGAATGAGGTGTAACACGTGGGATAGGAAAGGCACCCAGGTCCGCTTGACTGGGGATACCCGGTCGAGTGCCGGTCATGTCCCTCGAATTTGGGGCGTGACACTGTTATAGTTATGTTTTTCTTATATCTGAATCTATATACTTCTACTTTTGTAAATGTAATGTCAATTACTGTGGCGTAATTACGTTAAATGGCAAGAAACTGAATGATAAGGCATATACATTTCATATACCTTAGTTCCTCAACCTCTAATAGTTGGAAAAACAATACCTCTATCATCTTTTAATTAGGAGCGATAACTTCTTTGAACAATATTTATTGTAAGCTAGAATTTAAACGCAGGAAATTATGGAATATGATTCCAACAGTAGTCTGTTGGTAAAATTTTTTTTCTATTTTTCTACTATTTCTTTTGTTTTATTCTCTCCTTTATTGCTTAATGTTCACATATATTAATTTAAATTGATTGTTTAATATTTAGTCTATATGTTTATTACAGAGTCTTTTGTTTTATATATTTTGCATTAGATATTAAAATTACAAGATTGATAGAATCATGAAAATTATGTTTGTTTAGTATAGATTGATTTTCTTCTATAAAAATTATGACATTAATATTCTATCATAATTTAATTTTTTTCATAACTGCGCGTAGCGCGGCTAATACACTAGTTTCTAATAGAAGGAGATTCATACCCAACATATATCCCCAATCTTCTTTGGGGTCCCATCTTTGTACGTTGTGATAGAGCAATTGAAACATATAGTGCACATCCAAATATTTTAAGATTGAAACTATTTGGCTCCTGACCAAAAGCCAACTGTATTGGGGAGACTTTTTGATAACTTGTATGTCTAATCTGCACAAGAGTTGTTGCATGTAAAATAGCATAGCCCCATGCTGAAATGGAAAGTTTTGTTCTCATAAGCATTGGTCTAGCAATTAATTGGAGGCGTTTGATCAATGATTCTGCTAGACCATTTTGAGTATGCATATGCGCAACTGGATGCTCAATTGTTATCCCAGTTGATATGCAATAATCGTTAAAGGCGTGAGACGTAAATTCACCAGCATTATCAAGACGAAGTGTCTTAATTTCATAATCTGGAAACTGTGCTCTTTATCTTATTAATTAAGCTAGTAACCTTGCAAAGGCCAAATTGTGGGTTGATAACAAGCACACATGTGACCATCTTGAAGACGAATCTATCAAAATCATATATTATCTGAATGGTCCACATGAAGGGTGTATGGGCCTACATATATCACCTTGTATACGTTCAAAAAATGCAGGAGATTCGACTCCAACTTTAATTACTGATGGTCTAATAAATAGTTTTCCCTGCACATGAGAATTCTTTAGTTTGAAGAATCTTCTGGTTCTTCAGTGAATGATCATGTGAATTCTCATTTATTTTCCGCATCATATTATAACTGGGATAGCCCAAACAGTCATGCCAAATAATAAAATCATTAGTAAACTTCTTGTTTACTATGGCATGTGATTCAACTACACTAATATTAGTGTAGTACAATCGAGAGGAAAATGCGGGAAGCTTTTCAAGCACATACTTCATTTCCGCTTTTATTGTAGTAATATAAAGGTATTAAATATTTTCCTCATTGGTAGTCTCAATATGATAGCCATTTTGGCGAATATCTTTGAAACTCAACAAAAATTTTTAAGACCTACTACAATATAATGCATCATTGACAGCAAATATAGTTCCTCCGGGTAGTAATACAGTAGCTCTTCCAGAGCCCTCAATTAATTTTATACTACCAGATATTGTAATTATATTGGCTTCTTTCATAGTTAAATAAGAGAAATATCTCTTATCTTTTAATATGGTGTGCGTCGTAGCACTATCCATAAGACATATTTCTTCTTTATTATTCATACGGTCAACTAAAGACTGGGATGTTTTCATTCTTCAAGAAAAAAAAACATCATAAGTAATATTAAAAATTTTAAGAACAAAAGAAACTACATTTATGGAATTAAATACCAACAACATAAAAATATTTATTCAAAATATGAACTTCAAAAAAAGTACATTTATTCTTATAAAAATTCCCAATAATAAGTCTTCAGTTATGATGCACAAAGAAGTCTCTAGCTTCTAAATGACTAATATCCGCAGGACCTTCAAAAATATCATCTTTATAGGCAAGGTTTGCTTCTACTTTATCATGATTATTCATAGGGCCCGCCTCAACATCATTTTGAAAAGTCAAGTGAGTCTCAAATTTATTTTGTTTCCCTTTTATATATGCTTGATAAAGTTTGACAAACTGCTTAGGTGTACGACAAATTTGAGCCCAATGATTTTTCACCACATCGGTGGCAAACATTATCTTTCACTTTTGAAGGATTACTGTGAGAACCCTTATTGTTCTATTGTTTATAACGACCACCACCATGGCGATTATTATTTCTCCCTTTGCCACGCCCACGTATATTTATACGGCCACGATAATTATTTTATCATTTTTCAGACTTTGGATCAATCATTCCCAGATTTGCTTCTTGAAATGGAGCTGATCCACTGGGGCGGGCTTCATGATTCTTCATTAAAAGAGCATTATGTTGTTCGGCCATCAAAAGGTTTGAAATTAACTCAGAATATTTCTTAAATCCTTTTTCACGGTATTGTAGTTGTAACACCATATCTGAGGCATGAAAAATGGAAAGAGTCTTTTCCAGCATGTCCTCATCATTCATAGGTTCCCCACATAATTTTAGTTGGAAAATTATTCTATATACAGCAGAATTATATTCACTTATGGTCTTATAATCTTGTAGTCGTAAGTGCATCCACTCACGACGAGCTCTCGGCTATACCGTGGTTGTTAGGTGGTCATATCATTCCTTTATACTAGTCCATAATTGAAATGGATCTTTCCATATTAAATATTTATGTTTTAACCCTTCATTGAGATGATGGCGAAGGAAAATTATGGCTTTCGCCTTATCCTGACTTGATGCTTCATTTCCTTCTTTAATAGTGTCACCAAGACCTTTAGCGTCAAAGTGAATTTCAGCATCACGTCCCCATGGCAAATAGTTATTTCCAAAAATGTCAAATGCCATAAATTAAAGCTCTGATAAATTCGACGTAGTGAAAACTATCAAAAAATAAGTGAATTAGAATGACAAGAATTATTACCTATGAAAAATTTAGTGCAATACATAATCATGAATCAATATTCTATATGTAGGTTTATCAAATAAATAATTATGTGCAGTGCGATGATTAGTTAGTGTTTAATATTACCCACCAAAACTTTAGACGTGTAAGTATATTTTCACTGAATAAATAAGTGAACTAATATGTACTAGTTTAATTTTGTTCTACTTAGAATATGTTCAATAAGCTAAGTAGGCATAAAGCTACATGATATCAATTCCGACAAGTTTGAACATTCAATACGATACATCTAATAGTTAAGTCGTTAATTTTTAAAGTCATTAATTAATTTGTACACTTAGTGTGACGATCCGACTCGTCGTCACGTGATTTACCGCCCCGTTTCTCCTTTATTGTGATGCTTCATATTTGTATATCGGTATTTGAGTTGATCGGGTGTAATTGAATTGGTTTTGGTTGAAAATAAGGCACATAGCCTCGTAGAAGGAAGCTTGTTTTAGAGAAGTCCACAGGAAGTTGACTATGTGGTTAGAAGGCTCGAATGTGAATTCCGGTGATTCATATAGCTTCGGGGGACGATTTATGGCTCGAGAGAGCGGTCGGAATTTAATTTAAAGGTCCGGTGAAGAAATAGGCTTGAATTGGAGAAATCGAAATTTTAGCAAAATCCGGTTGATAGGTGAGGTTTGATCCGTGAGTCGGAATGGAATTCTGACAGTTGCAGTAGCTTCGTTACGTGATTTTGGATATACTTGTAAGTTTTCAGGTCATTCAGACATCTTTTGGTCGGCTTTTTCATTGATTGTTGGTTTCGGAAGTTATAGTTGAAACTTAGGCTTGAATCTACCTTGATTTGATGATTTTTGTGTTTAAGTATGTGGTTTTA
Source organism: Nicotiana noctiflora (assembly GCA_032618575.1). Lineage (NCBI taxonomy): Eukaryota > Viridiplantae > Streptophyta > Magnoliopsida > Solanales > Solanaceae > Nicotiana > Nicotiana noctiflora. The sequence goes on from JASVEL010004832.1 coordinate 249,088, forward strand.
TGATTGGAACAAGTTCGTATGATATTTCGGGGTATGTTGGTGTTTTGGTTGAAGTCCCCGGGGCCTTGGGATGAATTCGGGTGGTCAAACAGACCCATTTTGGTTTGTATTGAGATCAGATTTGCTGCTATAAACGTTGTAGACTTTTGTTCAATGCGTTCGTGTGGTGATGGATGCAAACGAGTTGAGTTTGTTGAGGGTCCAGAAATTTTGTGCATTGCGTTCACGGCAAGAGCTTCACGATCGCGAAGGGTAAGCAGATCATGCATCGTGATCGCGTGGGAATGGAACGCGGTCGTGTAAGAGGAAGGGCTAGTGCATCGCGTTCACGGGATAGGGGTTGCATTCGCATAGAGGTAATTTTAGTCAGATGGAATTTGTACATCGCGAACTCGGGGGTGTTGACCGCGTTTGCGTAGTGTTAACCTAGGCGGAGCAGAAGGTTTTTAATTAAAGTTTCAGACGCGAACCCCTCATTTTTTCCTGCATTTGTGAAGTACATTGAGAGATAATTTATAGAATTTGAGGGGGATTTCATCGGGAAGTGATTGGTGGTAAGTCTCGTGGTCTTTATACGTCATTTTATCAAAGAATCTTCCATTAATTCTCTGAATTTGGGTATAAATTGAGGAAATTAGGCCTTGGATTTTTGCTATGTAAAATTGGGTTTTGGCAGCCCATTTGAACTCCGATTTTGATAAATTTTATAAGTACGGATTCGTGGCGAGACGGGGATACCGAAAAAGTGAGTTTCATAGTTATTCGAGAAGCGGGCCTGGGGCTCGGGTTTTGCTAGTTTCGAGATTTTTCCTATATTTAGATTATTTTTAGTTGGGTGTCGTTCCATTAGCCTATAATGATATATTTGTTCTGATTTTGGCTAGTTTCGACGTGCGTGGAGGCCTGTTTGTGGAGCGAAGGCGCCGTGGGCTAGAGCTTCCACCGGATCGAGGTGGGTAATACTTGTAAATGATGTCCTGCGGATTTGTAAACCCGGAATTGCACATCATAGTACTGTATTGAGGTGGCTTGCATGCTGGATAACGAGCGTGGGTTAGATCACCATTGGGGATAGTGACTTGGTTCGTCATGCTTAATAAAAACACTACCTAATTTCTTGAAATTGAATGGACACCCTAATAAAGATATTAATTATCATGAACTGGACTGATTATCATGTTTTGGGCATCGTGCTGAATGTTTGAATCCTTCAGGGATTGATATCACTGTCTTGGCAATACTGTACATATTTTCATCTCAGTCTAAGGTTTTTAAATGGTATTTTGTGACTTAGCATTTTATAAGATTTGAAAATTTAAATAAGGCTTTGATGACATTTTAGCTGTGAGTTGTTATGATACTGTTGCCCAAGGGGCGTATATGCATTCATGACTATTCTTGGATTGGGTTGCATGTCGAAGCGGGAGTGATATTAATATTGCGCTTGGGATGTAGGAGCCCCTACGTAGTCTGAACCTCCATAGTGAGCGCGGGCGCCTTTGCATGGATCAGGTTGTACGCCACAGCGTCATGTGCATTGTATTGCATTTATACATTGGGTTTACTTGTACTATGTAGTGCAGTTTAAAAGATGATTATGTATTTTATAGCATGAGATAGTGATTTGTGTGGTTTTTTTTTTCTCAGCATTATTTACTTTTATTACCACTGAGTTCGAAGCATTCACTCGACTCCCTGCACCATGTGCGCAGATTCAGGTACTTGGAAGCTTAGCTGAGCTTGAAGCTGCTCTAGAGCTCTATTTGGGCTCGTCGAGGTAGCTGTCTGGCGTCCTTAGGACCCGACACTTCCCTTATTACTCTGTTGTTTGTTTATTTCGCGTACTCATGGACTTATAGAGTTACTTATAGTATTGTATTAATATTCTGATAGAGGCTCTTGGCTTGTGACCCCAGATATTTGGGAAGTTACATTGTATTTGGGAGATTTCAGGATATTTTAATAACTATCAGTTTATTTTTTTCCCTTCACTGATTAATGACTTAAAATAAATGATTTTGAGCTCTAAGCTCAGGATGAGAGTGTATTTGGTTGGGCTTGTCTAGACGTTGGGTTAGGTGCCATCACGATCGGGTTTGGGGTCGTGACAAGTTGGTATCAGAGCCTTGGTTACTAGGCCTCATAAGTCTTGAGCCGGTTAGTAGTGTCTCACGAATCGGTATAGATACGTCTGTATTTATCTTCGGGAGGCTACAGACCTTTTAGGAAACACTTTACATTCATGGAATTCTTATCGTGCGTACTTGATTCAACTTGATATATAATTCTTGAAATTCCTTCCACACGTCTGTATGCGCACTCGAGCGCTTAGTATTATATTTTCACTTGATGGCTTGTGATTCCACGATCGAGGGGCGAGCTATAATTTTGATAATATAATACATGTAGTATTGATATTTAATGTTGTTGACATATATTGTGATGCTTTGTCAAGTTGTGGACATGTTGTTAGGATGATTTTGGTGATTCTCTGGCAGGCGGATAGGCCTAATTACAAAGGAAACTCTGCCGAAATTTTTGAAAAATTTGGGACTTAGTAAAATTTTTGTCGCCTAAAGAGTGGGCTTAACTTTTGTGTGAATGAATGTAAGAATTGTAGGAGAGTTAAAATTTCTGATGAATTGTGTCTCCACAAGCTTGTCAAAGAGTGATTTTAATCTCACCATGATATTATGACAACAATAGAGTATATGTGTTGCGATCTATATGACTTCAAGCTAAGTTGGGGAGGTTGCCATTGATTAGCTGATTACGCAGTTATGTGATATGTTGGTCATGTCTTAAAGTATACCGGCGAACCAGTTCTGGTTGCAGAAATTGAGCCGGGGATGGCACAAGTGGAGCAAAATTTTTACAAGAGTTATACGGTGCTTGTGGATGTATGGAAATAATGGTAAGTCTTGAGTTGTTGTGGATAAAGAATGCTCAGTGTATTGAGGAGAAAGATGTATGTAGTTATTTGAATGAGATCATTCATATCCTAAGGTGTGAGGGTGCTATTAAGTCACGAGTGGTTCTATTCGTTAAATCAGGTAATTTGCGGTTTGGATAAAAGTGGATGACTCTTGAGAATTGTTTAATGTGTTCAAGATTTTATATGTAATAATCATGTGTTTTAAGGTTGCGTATGTGACTAAAGGCAGTGTTTTCATTAGAAAAGATCAAGACTTTTAGTATTTTGTTTTAACTATGGGATCCTAAGTATCGGTATCATGAAATTAGTGGTAACAAATTTAGATTCACAGGAAGTACTTCAAAACAAAGTATTCTGGAATGCGGTAATTCTGGAAGACATTTGAGAAAGTAATTAGTGGCCTATGAGCCGTAGATAATGTGGTCTTATGTTTGAATCTTCTGTGGTGAGCCCAAATTGAGGCATTGTAATGCTACAACAAAGGAGAATATTAAATTAAAGATGAATCAAAAAGAAAATTGGGATAAATGGAATAGCTTGATGATAAATCAAAACGGTATGATAAGGATACGATTAATTCTTGGTATGTGTTCGGGGTAATGAGTCTTACAGGTATGGTGCAACAAAGCACTAGCGTGCTGGCAATTGCTTAGCCTGGTTTAGGTAGAAGGATTCAGTCCTGGCTGTTTAACTTGTGCAATGGAATTGGGAGAAAGAGTTTGTGATGTGTTTACCGTGGTTTAAAAATGAGTATATTTCCTATTGGTATGCGAAGCTTGGAGTGTGTAATAATTTTCTCCTATATGGGGTCATGAAAGTTCTTGACTGGTTGAGTGCCTCGATGTCTGCGGCGCAGGAGAGAGATAGAAGTTCCCATGTTATCTTTGTGTGGTATGGTATATGCGATGTGTTATGGAAAGTTGATATTTGCATGTTCAAGGTTTTGATTCAATTCATAATATAATGGGAAGTCATTAAATTCTTGAGTAGCGTGGGTAGCTGCAAATAATTTGAGAATCAATTTTTCTGGTGATTAAGGAAAATAGTACTACTATTCTTGTGATTCGATGGGGTATATTTTCAAAGAGGGCGAGGTAATGTAAATTGGTAAAATCTAGTGGTAATGTTGTTAGATCGACTATGATGATTGAGTTGTTAATGGCCTAGGGAAATTTCTGAATGTCTTCCGTGGTATGAATAGATGCTTGATGTGTGTTATGTATTTGTACAGTGGAGTGTGGGATCATGCATAGTGATTCATGTATTATATATGTGTTGGAGACTAGAAGTTCTCGTGATCCACCTATGCAGTGGTTATATATATCATGTGTATCGGCATCGCTTAGCAGTTCTTAGAAATTGGAAGACCTAGTGGATCTTTCTTTTCTTGATATGTTAAATTCGGGGTATGATATTAGATTGCAGACTGGTTGTCCCAATGTTAGGTTGTCAAGACTAATGTGTTATGGGCTATGTCAGAAAAGCCACAGGTTGCGTGGCAATGTGCATCAGATTATGTTCTAGCAAGGTGGTTTTGTATCCCCAGGACCAACGGATGGCTAGCAGATATTGCTTTGTTAATTGGGCCTTCATGGTGGATATTAATGCAGAGGTTTCTACCATTGATTCAGTTCCGGTAATGTAACGACCCGGCCCGTCGTTACGGAAATTTCCACCCCGTTACCTTGCATTAACATATCTTATGCTTTTATATCAGTGTTAGAGCCTATCGGGTGAGTTAGGAGTTAATTGAATTGAAAATGAAGCAAATAGCATGTTTGAAGGAAGTTTGAATATGGAAAGTCAACCTAGAGTTGACTATCGAGTTAGAGTACTCGGAATCAGATTCTGATGATTCGACTAGTTTCGGGGGATCATTTATGACTTAGGAGAGCAATCGGAATAGAATTTGGAGGCCCGATGTAGAAATAGGCTTGAATTGGCTAAGGTTGAATTTTGGCAAAAACCGGATGGGAGGTGAGATTTTGATCCCGGGGTCGGAATGGAATTCCGACAATTCCTGTAGCTTCGTTATGGGATTTTGGATATGTCCGCAAAATTTCAAGACATTCGGACGTCATTTGATCGGGTTTTGGATTGAATGTTTGTTTTGAAAGTTTCGAAGAAACTTAGGCTTGAATCCGTGTGTAATTGGTAATTTTGAAGTTTATGATGGTGTTTTTATGATTGGAACAAGTTCGTATCGTGTTTTGGAGTATGTTGGTGGTTTTCGTTGGGGGTCCCCGGGGCCTCGGGAGGATTTCGGACCATCAATCGGGCATTTTGAACTTGGAAAAGGCCTGCTGTAAATTGTAGGTTACTGCCCAGGCACTAAACCTTCGCATTCGCGTGGCATGGGCCGCGTTCGCGAAGGCCAGGCGGATCAAAGCATCGCGTTCGCGAGACAGGGTATCGCGTTTGCGTAGGCCAGGATTCTTGAGCTTCGCGATCGCGTTCAGGATGTCGCGTTCGCGTAGGTTTGTCAGGGTGTGCATCGCGTTCGCGTGAAGGTTATCGCGAACGCGTAGAAGGAAAATCAGACGGCTGGGAGCTAGTGCATCGCGAACGCGTTGGGGAGGTCGCGTTCGCGAAGGTCAATCCGGAGCTGGGCATCGCGAACGTGTGGCAAGGAACGCGAACGCGTAGAAGAAAAGTCCCAGGCAGTGAATTAATACCAGAAACATTTCACATACGGGTTTTATTTCATAAACCCCCATTTTTGAGCCCTTGAGAGAAGAAATCACGGGAAAACGCTGGGAAATCATCGGGTATTCATCGGAGGTAAGTTTCTTGTCTCAAAAACATCATTTTATGGTAGAATTAATATCAATCTTCATGAATTTTGGTAGAAATTGTGAATGATTGTGGCCTAGATATTGAAAACGAAAATTTGGGTTTTGAAAGGCCAATCGAACTCCGATTTTGGTAAATTTTATATGTGTGGACTCGTGGCGAGACGAGGGTTCTGGAAATATGAGTTTCGAGATTTTTCGAGATGTGGGCCCGGGGCTCGGGTTTTGTAAATTTCGTGATTTTTGATATTTTTCGAGTTATAGTGTCATGGTCCGAATAATGTGTTAGGAATGCGTAGAATTCTTCGCGGCGAGCAAGCTCGCCGCGGTTCGAACTCTTGGTAGTGATTTAAGTTTCAAAAATGTAGAGAATCAGTTTTTTCATAAAAGTGTCAATTTTGCGGTCAAGAATGCGACCGCAAATCTGCTATGCGGACCGCATTCTTGCCGCAAAGCTTACTAGAAGGTTTCCCAAAATCATGTCAAAACTGCGGTCGATATGCGATCGCATAATGAATCTGCGGTGCACTTTGCGACCGCAGATCAAGAATGCGGACCGCATTGTGGTCGCATAACGTAACAGAACTTGTGTAAATTTTGAGGTCATTCCGCGGTCACTTTGCGGACCGCATGTTGATTCTGCGATCGCATATGCGACCGCAGAATTGACCCGGCCCAGAAATTTTATAAAATTTGACCCGATCTCTTCTTTAATATAACGCCTTTCCCCTTCATTTTATCATATCATCTTACCAAAATTAGAGAGAGAAGAGAGGGGTTTTAGAGAGAGAAGTTCTTCATCTTCAAAGATTGTTCCAACCACTTAATTCCAAGGGATCCTAGGGCAAGGATTCAACTTCCCCAATCTTTTCAAGGTAAATTTCTCTAAGTACTATCGGAGGTTTGTAGAAGGATTCTCAACCCTCGCCTCCCCATTGACTAAATTGACGCAGAAAGCAGTTAAGTTCCAGTGGTCCGAAGCATGTGAGAAAAGTTTCCAAGAACTGAAGTCAAGATTGACCTCGGCACCGGTATTGGCCTTGCCAGAAGGCACAGAGGGATTTGTAGTCTATTGTGATGCCTCCAGAGTCGGTTTGGGATGTGTATTGATGCAGCACGGAAAGGTTATAGCTTATGCTTCCAGACAACTCAAGAACCATGAGAAGAATTATCCGACGCATGATTTGGAACTTGCAGCTGTTGTGTTTGCCTTGAAAATATGGCGACACTATCTTTATGGGGTTCATGTAGATGTGTTTTCGGACCACAAGAGCCTCCAGTATTTGTTCAAGCAGAAAGAGCTGAATCTGAGACAGCGGCGGTGGTTAGAACTACTCAAGGACTATGATATGGACATATTGTACCATCCAGGGAAGGCAAATGTGGTAGCCGACGCTCTTAGTCGGAAATCCATGGGTAGTTTGGCTCATTTGGGTGTGGATCAGAGACCCCTGGCTCGAGAGGTTTACCAATTAGCCAGTTTGGGGGTTCGTATCTCGGCGTCAGACGAGGGGGATATCTTGGTGCATAATGGAGCAGAATCATCATTGGTCGCGGAAATCAAGGAAAAACAGTTCATGGATCCAGCATTGGTTCGGGTGAAGGAAGCGATCATGAATGACAAGACCTCAGCATTTGTACTCAGCAGCGAAGATGGTGTATTGCGGTGTCAAGATAGGCTATGTGTTCCGGATGTGGACGAGCTTCGGGAAAGAGTGATGGCAGAGGCTCATACTTCCAGGTATTCTGTGCACCCTGGTTCGACGAAAATGTATCACGATCTCAAGGAGATTTATTGGTGGAACGGTATGAAAAGGGATGTAGCAGGCTTTGTAGCTAAATGTCCGAACTGTCAACAAGTGAAGGCCGAGCATCAACGACCCGGTGGATTAACTCGGCTTATAGAAATACCAAGGTGGAAATGGGAGATGATCAATATGGATTTCGTGGTAGGGTTACCTCGCACTCAGCGTAAGTTCGATTCAATATGGGTGATAGTAGATCGACTCACCAAATCAGCTCACTTCCTGCCTGTCAAGTCCACTGATATTGCGGAGCAATATGCAAGATTGTACATCAAAGAGATAGTAAGGCTTCATGGCACTCCACTTTCTATCATCTCAGATCGCGGGGCTCAGTTCACCGCTAACTTTTGGAAGAAGTTTCAGCAAGGTTTGGGAACTCGGGTGAATCTCAGCACAGCTTTCCATCCACAGACCGATGGTCAGGCCGAGCGGACCATTCAGACGCTTGAAGATATGTTGCGGGCTTGTGTCTTAGATTTTAAAGGTAATTGGGATGAACACTTGCCGCTGATAGAATTTGCTTACAATAACAGCTATCATGCTAGCATTCAGATGGCCCCGTTTGAGGCATTGTACGGGAGAAGATGTAGATCGCCAATCGGGTGGTTTGAGGTAGGTGAAGCGGAATTGCTAGGGCCAGATATGGTGTACGAAGCTATGGAAAAGGTCAAGGTTATTCGGGAGAGAATGAAAACAGCACAGAGTCGTCAAAAGTCCTATGCAGACGTTCGTCGAAGGGATTTGGAGTTTCAAGTCGATGATTGGGTGTTCTTGAGGGTATCTCCTATGAAGGGAGTCATGCGATTCGGAAAGAAAGGAAATTGAGTCCTAGGTATGTCGGGCCATATCGGATCGTTCAAAGGATTGGTCAAGTTGCTTATAGGCTAGAGTTGCCTCCTGAGATGTCATCAGTGCATCCGGTATTCCATGTGTCCATGTTGAAGAAAGTGATTGGAGATCCATCCACCATCATGCCGGTCGAAGCTATAGAGGTTAATGAAGATTTGTCATATGAAGAAGTTCCAGTTGCCATTCTTGATAGGCAAGTCCGTAAGTTGAGAAATAAGGAAGTTGCCTCTGTTAAAGTATTGTGGCGAAGTCAACAAGTTGAGGAGGCCACGTGGGAAGCGGAAAAAGAGATGAAGGAAAAGTACCCCCATTTGTTCGATCAAGCCTAGAAGAAATTAGGTGACTCTCCTACTCCTAGTAACTGCCATCTTGTCTAAGTTGTTTCCCTCTTAGTATTAGTAAAGTCTCCTTCATTTTGTAATGAGTTAAATGTGTTGTTACCTTGGGTCACTTGAACCGTTCTTGATAAATGAAAGCCTTATAAAGATTTACGTGTTTAATAAACAACTAATAGTAAGTGTAGATTGGTAATGGTTTGTTAAGTGTACATGGTGTGTTAAAATGGTTAAATAAGGTGAGAATTCATTGAAGTGACTAGTTTATGTGCAATTGTAACAATGTGATAGAATATGTGCATTCGTTGAGGTAAGAAAGTGTATACCAGTTGTGAAAAGTGTTGTATTTGTGTATTGTTGTTTGGTAATGTGTTTCGGGGGCCCTCTGACAAGTGGATATGTCCATAATACAAAGGAAACTCTGGCGAAAGTTTTCTAAAATATAAGAGTTAGTTAAAATTTTGATAGTTTGCATATCATGTCTTTCAAAACAAACTCATTTATTTCAAAATCCTCATTCGAGGACGAATGATCTTAAGGGGGGAGGATGTAAGGCCCCGTAAAATTTTTGTGCATAAAACCTAGTAGATGTGGTGTCATGGTCCGAATGATGTGTTAGGAATGCGTAGAATTCTTCGCGGCGAGCTTGCTCGCCGCGGTTCGGACCCTTGGTAGTGATTTAAGTTTCAAAAATGTAGAGAAATAATTTTTCCGAAAAAGTGTCAAATATGCGGTCAAGAATGCGACCGCAAACCTGACATGCGGACCGCATTCTTGCCGCAAAACGTTCCAGAGAGTTGCCCAAAATCGTGTCAAAAGTGCGGTCGATATGCGATCGCATGTCAAATCTGCGGTGCACTTTTGCGACCGCGGAATCAACATGCGGTCCGCATAGTGACCGCATTCCTTAACAGAACCTGCATAACTTTGAGGCCATTTTTGCGGTCACTTTGCGGACCGCATGTGGATTCTGCGGTCGCATAGTGACCGCATATTTGACCCCGGCCCAGATTTTTGTAACATTTTGACCCGATCTCTTCTTTAATATAACACCTTTCTTCTTCATTTTATCATATCATCTCACCAAAAATTAGAGAGAGAAGAGAGGGTTTTTAGAGAGAGAAGTTCTTCATCTTTCAAAGATTGTTCCAACTACTTAATTCCAAGGGATCCTAGGGCAAGGATTCAACTTCCCCAATCTTTTCAAGGTAAAAACCCTAACTATTTTCTTTGATTTTCAGTTTTAAATTGGGTAAAGAGAGGTTTGCATATAATAGCTTTTGAAAATAGAATTTTTACACTCATGCATGATTATTGAACTTGATTTCTAGTAAAAAGAAGTGAGTAGAAGTAAGAGTCTTCAAGAACAAGGTTGGCAAGAGTAGGATATCTTGGGTAAGCATAAAGTAGGAGGAAAAATCATCACCGGTATGTATGGCTAATTTTGATTCTTGTGAAATCGCCTATATGTGTGAAGTTTGTTTGTTTCGTGTTAAATTGACAAATTGTGTGAAATTCTTGATGTTGTTGTTGGATATTCAAAGTTTGTTGTTGAGTTATGAGTGATGTAAAATGAGAGTTTAATTTGGCAAAAGAATTGTGAATAATGACTATGATGGCCTATATGGTACCTTGTGGAAAACAAACGAAAAACTTGAGAATTGGTTTATTGTGGAAAGAGATGAAACACTTGAATTGTGGAAATATTGTAACATGGTTGTGATATTGAATTGAGAAGAAATTGAGAACATGAACCAATGTGTAAGTTGCTTATTTGAACTTGTTGAAATTGTGTGTAGTACCTTATCTGCTTTTTGAAATTGTTGTGTTTTCAACTGTAAGGCGGGGTCGTGTTGCGCGCCGCAACGTGGTGAAATAAGGTGTGGGTTGGGGTGATAAGGGTGGCCGAGGTAATAAGGGTGGTCGGGGGCAATAAGGATGGAAAGCGATCGAAATCGCTATTGAAAATTGATACAAAAATCAATAATGTGAAATTGTGAAAGGAGACAGCAGGAGAGTTTGCAACCTGTGGGGCACTGATTGCCCCTTTGTTTGACTACTTGTGCTTTACGTGATTGATTGGTTATTGTTAAATTGGTTGATTGTAGAAAGTGCTTTGTGTTGAGAATTATTTGAAATAAGGAAAATGTGGAAACATGGTTGGGTGGCTTAATTAATTGTTGATGTAATTTAATGGCTTGAGTTTACTTGGGACAAAGTTTGTCCATACATACCAGTACAATTCAAGTGTACTGACGTCCCTTTTGCCGGGGGCGCTACATTCGTGTCATGATTGTAGGTGGATCAGTAGCAGGCACTTCAGCTCGTCGGCAGTAGTATCCTTCTCCTTCCACTGCCCGTTTTGGTGAGCCACTTTCTTCCTCGGGGCCTTGTGTGGTTCATGCCACTCGGTTTAGATTTCATTTTGGTTTTGTAAGGTATAGCCGGAGCCTTGTTACCGGCAAGTATTGTATTTCCCTTTTTGTATCCTAGAGGCTCCATAGACATGTAAACTGTGGGATTGTGGCCTATGTATATGTATGGGGCGTTGTAAATATAAATTATGAACTTGTTAGTGAATCAATCACATGTTTATGTTTATGCATTATGAAATCAGTCATTATTGGTAAAATATTTGGTTAATGAGAAACAATCAACACAGGGTTAACGCGTGGGAATGAAAGGCACCCAGGTCCGCTTGACTGGGGCAACCCGGTCAGGCGCCGGTCATGTTCCTCGATTTGGGGCGTGACAAACTTGGTATCAGAGCTTAAGGTTTTAAAGTGTCCTAGGATGTCTCGGAGCCGTGTCTAGTAGTGCACTTCTTATAGGTGTGTTGTCGACCACATCATATAAGTAGGGGGCTACACGGGCATTTAGGAATTTACCTACTTCTTTGTTAATCTATATCGTGCGGTAAAGTGCAATGTGGAGATATATCTGTGTCTAATTCGTGCCTTGTTCCCAAATTTTCAGAATATGGCACCTAAGAAGAAGGCTAGACTCGGCCTTAGGGCCAATGCGGGCCCAAGTGCAGCTGTTAATCATGTACCCGATGCCGTGGGAGAGAATGACCCACCAGTCCCGAATTTGCCTGGCCCATCTGTTCAAAACCCAAGTGTCCCTATTCCAGCTGCGGCAGAGGATGCCACCATTCCTCCTGCCGGTGTTCCTGACTCAGATACAGTTCCCGCTTCGGGCTCTGGTATCTCTAATGAAGAACTTAGGGGAGCCATCCATATGTTAACACGGTTAGTGGCCGCCCAGGCCCAGAGATCCCATGATGCCCCTGCATCCTCCAGCGGACAGGGAGATTCCTTTGGCTCCAGAGTCCATCGATTCTTGCGATTGGCCCCTCCAGAATTTTCAGGCACCGATCCAGAGGCTGACCCACGGGAATTCCTTGATGAGATATACAAGACCCTCGGAGTGATGAAGGCTACAGATATAGAGGGGGTAGAGTTGGCCTCTTACAGGCGAAGGGAGCGGCACGTTCATGGTTCGAAATGTGGGAGGATTCCGGTGAGGAAGGGAGCCCTTCCGGCCGGATGGGATGAGTTCGTGGATGCATTTATGGACCACTGCTTGCCCTGCTGAGGCAATGGCGGCCCGTGCCACGGAGTTCGAGGTTCTCGAGCGGGCGGTATGAGTGTTTGGGAGTATCGCATGGAGTTCGTAAGGTTGTCCAAGTATGCTCCTCGTTTAGTGTCGACCATGGATGCCGGGTTCGACGGTTTGTTCAGGGCCTTAGCCCTTTGGTGGTGAATGAGGCCGCCACAGCAGCTTTGCACTCGGACATGAACTATGGGAGGATTGTGGGGTTTGCTCGGGCCACGGAGGCCGAGGAAGTTGAAGATTCGTGCGAAGAGAGAGAGCAGCAGGGCCGGTCAATGGGTCGTTCGGGGAGATCACTTCCGGGGAAGGGGTCATCGGGGCCATCCCGGTCATATGCTCGGTCCTCGCGAGTGCACCGCCATCCGTGCACGGTCGTCGGCGAGGCGATTGCTCGAGACACTGGTTCGGACGGCGAGGAGGTCTCGTCGGTCCGGTCATCCGGGGTGAGATCCCGGCGGCGGGGAGACCTACGTGCCCCGAGTGTGGGAGATTTCATACGAAGACTTGCTACCTCGACCTCCCGGTATGCTTCAGGTGCGGGGTGAGAGGTTACATTCAGCGGGACTGCCGTGCACCCAGTTAGGGTATGGGTAGGGGATCTACTCAGACATCCGGTTCTTCAGCTGCCACATCATCAGTGCGTCCTCCAGCTTTAGTAGGGCGTGGTGCAGCTAGGGGTGGAGCTCATGGTAGGGGTGGACCTAGCCGATTCTATGTGTTGAGTGGCCGCCAGAGTGCTGAGGCTTCTCCAGATGTTGCCACAGGTATCTTGTCTGTACAGAATATTGATTGTTATGCCCTTATTGATCTATGTTACTCCATTCATTGCTTCAAGTTTTGGGATAGAACCGAACAGCTTCATGAGTCATTCTCTGTATCGACTCCGGTTGGTGATTCTATTACAGCCTCACGAGTCTATAGGAATTGTGTTGTTACGGTGGGTGGTCGTGATACCACGGCCGATCTTATTGAGCTTGGGATGGTAGATTTTGATGTAATTATGGGGATGGATTGGCTCTATTCGTGCTTTGCCAAACTTGGACTGTCGAACGAGAGTTATGAGGCTCGAGTTCCCTAACGAGCCAGTCATTGAATGGAGAGGAAATGGTGTAGTGCCAAGGGGTAGGTTTATTTCCTACCTTAAGGCTTCGAAGATGATTAAGAAGGGGTGTATCTATCACCTGGTTCGGGTAACGGACACCACCTCGGATGTGCCTATCCTCGAGTCCGTGCCAATTGTGAATGAATTTCCTGAAGTGTTTCCAGATGAGCTTCCGGGCATCCCGCCGGATAGGGAGATTGATTTCGGAATTGATGTATTGCCAGATACTCAGCCAATATCCATTCCACCTTACAGAATGGCGCCAGCAGAGTTAAGGGAGTTAAAGGAGCGGTTGAGGGATTTATTAGAGAAAGGGTTCATACGACCGAGTGTGTCGCCATGGGGTGCTCCGGTTCTCTTTGTCAGAAAGAAGGATGGGTCACTTCGAATGTGTATTGATTATCGCCAGCTCAACAAAGTCACCATTAAGAATAAATATCCATTGCCTCGAGTGGATGATCTGTTTGACCAATTGCAGGGAGCGAGGTTCTTCTCAAAGATTGATTTACGGTCTGGGTACCACCAGTTAAAAATCAGGGAGCAGGATATTCCTAAGACCGCCTTCAGAACTCGTTATGGTCACTTCGAGTTTTTGGTCATGTCTTTTGGGCTAACCAATGCCCCAGCGGCTTTCATGGACCTTATGAATCGGGTTTTCAAGCCATTCCTAGATTCCTTTGTGATTGTATTCATTGACGATATTCTCATCTACTCTCGGAGCGGGGAAGATCATGCCGTTCACCTCAGAGCAGCATTGCAGACCCTTCTTCAGCATCAATTGTATGCCAAGTTCTCAAAATGTGAGTTTTGGTTGGAGTCAGTAGCTTTTCTAGGGCATGTTATTTCCAGTGAGGGAATTATGGTGGATCCTCAGAAGATTGCGGCAGTGAAAGATTGGCCTAGACCCACGACCCGACAGAGATTCGCAGCTTTTTGGGTCTGGCAGGGTACTATCGGAGGTTTGTAGAGGGATTCTCAACCCTCGCTTCCCCATTGACAAAACTGACGCAGAAGGTAGTTAAGTTCCAGTGGTTCGAAGCATGTGAGAAAAGTTTCCAGGAATTGAAGTCAAGATTGACCTCGGCACCAGTATTGGCCTTGCCAGAAGGCAACAGAGGGATTTGTAGTCTATTGTGATGCCTCCAGAGTCGGTTTGGGATGTGTATTGATGCAGCACGGAAAGGTTATAGCTTATGCTTCCAGACAACTCAAGAACCATGAGAAGAATTATCCGACGCATGATTTGGAACTTGCAGTTGTTGTGTTTGCCTTGAAAATATGGCGACACTATCTTTATGGGGTTCATGTAGATGTGTTTTCAGACCACAAGAGCCTCCAGTATTTGTTCAAGCAGAAAGAGCTGAATCTGAGACGGCGGCGGTGGTTAGAACTACTCAAGGACTATGATATGGACATATTGTACCATCCAGGGAAGGCAAATGTGGTAGCTGACGCTCTTAGTCGGAAATCCATGGGTAGTTTGGCTCATTTGGGTGTGGATCGGAGACCCCTGGCTCGAGAGGTTTACCAATTAGCCAGTTTGGGGGTTCGTATCTCGGCGTCAGACGAGGGAGATATCTTGGTGCATAATGGAGCAGAATCATCATTGGTCGCGGAAATCAAGGAAAAACAGTTCATGGATCCAGCATTGGTTCGGGTGAAGGAAGCGATCATGAATGACAAGACCTCAGCATTTGTACTCAGCAGCGAAGATGGTGTATTGCGGTGTCAAGATAGGCTATGTGTTCCGGATGTGGACGAGCTTCGGGAAAGAGTGATGGCAGAGGCTCATACTTCCAGGTATTCAGTGCACCCTGGTTCAACGAAAATGTATCACGATCTCAAGGAGATTTATTGGTGGAACGGTATGACAAGGGATGTGGCAAGCTTTGTAGCTAAATGCCCGAACTGTCAGCAAGTGAAGGCCGAGCATCAACGACCTGGTGGATTAACTCGACTTATAGAAATACCAAGGTGGAAATGGGAGATAATCAATATGGATTTCGTAGGTAGGGTTACCTCGCACTCAGCGTAAGTTCGATTCAGTATGGGTGATAGTAGATCGACTCACCAAATCAGCTCACTTCCTGCCTGTCAAGTCCACTGATATTGCGGAGCAATATGCAAGATTGTACATCAAAGAGATAGTAAGGCTTCATGGCACTCCACTTTCTATCATCTCAGATCGCGGGGCTCAGTTCACCGCTAACTTTTGGAAGAAGTTTCAGCAAGGTTTGGGAACTCAGGTGAATCTCAGCACAGCTTTCCATCCACAGACCGATGGACAGGCCGAGCGGACCATTCGGACGCTTGAAGATATGTTGCGGGCTTGTGTCTTAGATTTTAAAGGTAATTGGGATGAACACTTGCCACGATAGAATTTGCTTACAATAACAGCTATCATGCTAGCATTCAGATGGCCCCATTTGAGGCATTGTACGGGAGAAGATGTAGATCGCCAATCGGGTGGTTTGAGGTAGGTGAAGCGGAATTGCTAGGGCCGGATATGGTGTACGAAGCTATGGAAAAGGTCAAGGTTATTCAGGAGAGAATGAAAACAGCACAGAGTCGTCAAAAGTCCTATGCGGACGTTCGTCGAAGGGATTTGGAGTTTCAAGTCGATGATTGGGTGTTCTTGAGGGTATCTCCTATGAAGGGAGTCATGCGATTCGGAAAGAAAGGAAATTGAGTCCTAGGTATGTCGGGCCATATCGGATCGTTCAAAGGATTGGTCAAGTTGCTTATAGGCTAGAGTTGCCTCATGAGATGTCATCAGTGCATCCGGTATTCCATGTGTCCATGTTGAAGAAAGTGATTGGAGATCCATCCACCATCATGCCGGTCGAAGCTATAGAGGTTAATGAAGATTTGTCATATGAAGAAGTTCCAGTTGCCATTCTTGATAGGCAAGTCAGTAAGTTGAGAAATAAGGAAGTTGCCTCTGTTAAAGTATTGTGGCGAAGTCAACAAGTTGAGGAGGCCACATGGGAAGCGGAAAAAGAGATGAAGGAAAAGTACCCCCATTTGTTCGATCAAGCCTAGAAGAAATTAGGTGACCCTCCTACTCCTAGTAATTGTCATCTTGTCTAAGTTGTTTCCCTCTTAGTATTAGTAAAGTCTCCTTCATTTTGTAATGAGTTAAATGTGTTGTTACCTTGGGTCACTTGAACCGTTCTTGATAAATGAAAGCCTTATAAAGATTTACGTGTTTAATAAACAACTAATAGTAAGTGTAGATTGGTAATGGTTTGTTAAGTGTACATGGTGTGTTAAAATGGTTAAATAAGGTAAGAATTCATTGAAGTGACTAGTTTATGTGCAATTGTAACAATGTGATAGAATATGTGCATTCGTTGAGGTAAGAAAGTGTATACCGGTTGTGAAAAGTGTTGTATTTGTGTATTGTTGTTTGGTAATGTGTTTCGGGGGCCCTCTGACAGGTGGATATGTCCATAATACAAAGGAAACTCCGGCGAAATTTTTCTAAAATATAAGAGTTAGTCAAAATTTTGATGGTTGCATATCATGTCTTTCAAAACAACTCATTTATTTCAAAATCCTCATTCGAGGACGAATGATCTTAAGGGGGGGAGAATGTAAGGCCCCGTAAAAATTTTGTGCATAAAACCTAGTCTGTGGTGTCATGGTCTGAATAATGTGTTAGTAGATGTGGTGTCATGGTCCGAATGATGTGTGTTCGGACCCTTGGTAGTGATTTAAGTTTCAAAAATGTAGAGAAATAATTTTTTCGAAAAAGTGTCAAATATGCGGTCAAGAATGCGACCGCAAACCTGACATGCGGACCGCATTCTTGCCGCAAAACGTTCCAGAGAGTTGCCCAAAATCGTGTCAAAAGTGCGGTCGATATGCGATCGCATGTCAAATCTGCGGTGCACTTTTGCGACCGCGGAATCAACATGCGGTCCGCATAGTGACCGCATTCCTTAACAGAACCTGTATAAAATTTGGGGCAATTCTGCGGTCACTATGCGGACCGCATGTTGATTCTGCGGTCGCATAGTGCACCGCATAATTGACCCCGGCCCCGATTTTTGTAACATTTTGACCCGATCTCTTCTTTAATATAACACCTTTCTTCTTCATTTTATCATATCATCTCACCAAAATTAGAGAGAAGAGAGGGTTTTTAGAGAGAGAAGTTCTTCATCTTCAAAGATTGTTCCAACTACTTAATTCCAAGGGATCCTAGGGCAAGGATTCAACTTCCCCAATCTTTTCAAGGTAAAAACCCTAACTATTTTCTTTGATTTTCAGTTTTAAATTGGGTAAAGAGAGGTTTGCATATAATAGCTTTTGAAAATAGAATTTTTACACTCATGCATGATTATTGAACTTGATTTCTAGTAAAAAGAAGTGAGTAGGAGTAAGAGTCTTCAAGAACAAGGTTGGCAAGAGTAGGATATCTTGGGTAAGCATAAAGTAGGAGGAAAAATCATCACAGGTATGTATGGCTAATTTTGATTCTTGTGAAATCGCCTATATGTGTGAAGTTTGTTTGTTTCGTGTTAAATTGACAAATTGTGTGAAATTCTTGATGTTGTTGTTGGATATTCAAAGTTTGTTGTTGAGTTATGAGTGATGTAAAATGAGAGTTTAATTTGGCAAAAGAATTGTGAATAATGACTATGATGGCCTATATGGTACCTTGTGGAAAACAAATGAAACACTTGAGAATTGGTTTATTGTGGAAAGAGATGAAACACTTGAATTGTGGAAATATTGTAACATGGTTGTGATATTGAATTGAGAAGAAATTGAGAACATGAACCAATGTGTAAGTTGCTTATTTGAACTTGTTGAAATTGTGTGTAGTACCTTATCTGTTTGAAATTGTTGTGTTTCCAACTGTAAGGCGGGGTCGTGTTGCGCGCCGCAACGTGGTGAAATAAGGTGTGGGTTGGGGTGATAAGGGTGGCCGAGGTAATAAGGGTGGTCGGGGGCAATAAGGATGGAAAGCGATCGAAATCGCTATTGAAAATTGATACAAAAATCAATAATGTGAAATTGTGAAAGGAGACAGCAGGAGAGTTTGCAACCTGTGGGGCACTGATTGCCCCTTTGTTTGACTACTTGTGCTTTACGTGATTGATTGGTTATTGTTAAATTGGTTGATTGTAGAAAGTGCTTTGTGTTGAGAATTATTTGAAATAAGGAAAATGTGGAAACATGGTTGGTTGGCTTAATTAATTGTTGATGTAATTTAATGGCTTGAGTTTACTTGGGACAAAGTTTGTCCATACATACCAGTACAATTCAAGTGTACTGACGTCCCTTTTGCCGGGGCGCTACATTCGTGTCATGATTGTAGGTGGATCAGTAGCAGGCACTTCAGCTCATCGGCAGTAGTATCCTTCTCCTTCCACTGCCCGTTTTGGTGAGCCCCTTTCTTCCTCGGGGACTTGTGTGGTTCATGCCACTCGGTTTAGATTTCATTTTGGTTTTGTAAGGTATAGCCGGAGCCTTGTTACCGGCAAGTATTGTATTTCCCTTTTTGTATCCTAGAGGCTCCATAGACATGTAAACTGTGGGATTGTGGCCTATGTATATGTATGGGGCGTTGTAAATATAAATTATGAACTTGTTAGTGAATCAATCACATGGTTATGTTTGTGCATTATGAAATCAGTCATTATTGGTAAAATATTTGGTTAATGAGAAACAATCAACACAGGGTTAACGCGTGGGAATGAAAGGCACCCAGGTCCGCTTGACTGGGGCAACCCGGTCGGGCCGGGTCGTTACAGCCCGGGGCTCGGGTTTTGCAAATTTCGTGATTTTTGATATTTTTCGAGTTCTTTCGATTGGGTGATGTTCCATTAGCCTATTTTGATATATTTGTGCTGATTTGTGCTAGTTTTGACGTGCGTGGATGCCGGTTCGAGGAGCTAAGGCATCGCAGGCATGAGCTTTTGTCGGTTCGAGGTGGGTAATTCTTGTAAATGATGTCTTGAGGGTTAGTAAACCCCGGACTTGCACATCTTAGTGCTGTGTTGAGGTGACTTGCATGCCGAATAACGGGCGTGGGGTAGAGCACCATTGGGGATCGTGACTTGGTCCGTCCCGCGTAATAAATAATAACACCTAATTGTTAAAATGAATTGGACTAATTATCACGTTTGGGCTTCGTGCCAATTATTTGAATCCTTCAAGGATTGGTATCACTGTTTTGATAACACCGAGCATATTTTATTCTAAATTTAAGGTTTAAAATGGAATTATTGCTATTCAGCATTTTTATAAGGTTATGAAAAACTTGAACAAGGTCTTAATAATATTTTTTGCCGTGAGCTAATATGATATTGTTGCCGTAGGGCTTTCTTGATTATTTGTTAGACTGATTGGGGCCGAGGGCCATATGTTAAGGCATGACATTTTATGTGAGCATATGCATACACATGCATGGATCGGACTGCACGCCGCAGTGGTATACGGATCGGGCTGCGCGCCGCAGCAGGTGTGATATTGATATTGTGTTTGGGCTGTAGGAGCCCCTCCGGAGTCTGGACATCCCCAGTGAGCACGGGTACCCAAAAGGATCGGGCTACACGCCGTAGCTGTCATATGCATTGCATGGCATACATACATTGGTTTACGTGTACTACGTGGCATAACATTTTAGCACTCATACTTTACCGGCACATGTGCATTTGTTGCTTTATTGACCAGATCTCCTGGTATAAATTGTTAAGGAGTGCTGAGCCCGAGAGGCTGATTTGAGTGCTGACTTGCACTGCTTGAGATTCTCCCAGGTATTGGTATGTTATAATGAAAGAAAATAGCTAAAAATTGAGATTTCTAAATAATCTACTCACATATGCTGAAAAGGAATAAAATGATAGTGTTTTGAAGTTTTATGATAGTTCTGTATTGTGTAGCAAGAGATAGTGCCTTGCGTGGTTTTCTTCCTTCAGCATTATTTACTTTTATTACCGCTGAGTTGGAAGTACTCACACCCGACTCCCTGCACCTTGTGTGCAGATCCAGGTACATCACAGTGGAGCTGATTCTATTGCGGCTCGGGAGTGCTTTTGGACAGTCGAGGTAGCTGCCAGCATTCGCAGGACCTGATTCTCCAGTTTGCCTGTATTTTTGTTCTGATTATCCCACACTTGTGCACAGTTATATTCACTATTTACACTTTGTATACTCTGTAGAGGCTCATGACTCTTGACCCTTTGGTCTGTGGGAGTTGGTATGTGTTGGGACTTGGTTCCCCGTTTTCGATATATCTATCACTGTTGAATTATTTCCGTATGCTTAAATTGGATAAAGTGAGCTTATGGCTCCGTGATTGTTGTTAATTGTTCAGGCTGGCCTAGCAGTGTTCTGGGCGCCATCACGACCGGATTTGGGGTCGTGACAAGTTGGTATCAGAGCCTAGGTTTACTAGGCCTCATGAGTCTTGAGCCGGTTGGTAGAGTCTTGTGGATCGGTACGGGGACGCCTGTACTTATCCTCGGGAGGCTGCAAACCTTTAGGAAACACTTCACATTTCTTGGAATTCTTATCGTGCGCACTTGATTCAGCTTGAGATATAATTTTGAAATTCCTTCCGCACGTCTGTGTACGCATCGAGCGCTCAGTAAAATAGTTGACTTATGGCTTGCAATTCCCCGATCGAGGGGCGAGATATGATCTCCATGAGTTCATGTTGGGCCAGTCGGGAGGACTTGAGGCCGGATCCTTGTCTATGGCTTGAGCACCAAGGTATTAATTTTGCGAGTCGGTATAATGAAGTTCATACGATCGGTACTGATCTTTATTGTGCAAATGGCAGTTTGATAATGGGAGAGCTGTAAGGTATTCAGTTCTTATTGTGATTTGATATGTAGCCCTAGCTATGGGCGTGAGAAATAATTATCATATCTCGTAATTGGAAGGTAAAGTGCCTTATGTGTAGGGGAACGAGTTTAAACTCAGGAAGACTAAAATGATTATGCTATGTGTATCCTGGTGGAAGGTATTGTGCTGAAATGCTAAATTGAGGCGAGATAGGTAGATTGGTTCTCATGTGTAATTGAAAGGTAGTTGATATGTGTTATGATTCGAGCAGGTACAACGCATGTTCATGTACCAAATATGATTTGTGTAGTATTGAGACTAATGTTGTCGATATGCATTGTGATGTCTTGTCGAGTTGTGAATGTATTGCTAGGATGGTTTTGGTGATTCTCTGGCAGGTGGATAGGCCAATTTACAAAGGAAACTCTGCCGAAATTTTTGGAAAATTTGGGACTTAGAAAGATTTCTGTCACCTAAAGAGAGTGGGCTTATTGGTGGTGCATGTATATCTGCAAGAATTGCAGAAGAGCTAAGGTCTTTGATGATTCGAGTCTCTGTCCAGGGCTTGTAAATGACTTGAGTTTAATCTCATATTAACATTTCGGCATCACTTGAGTAATAATGATATGAGTGGTTGAAAGTGCTTTGATGAATGGCTTCGAGCTAAGTTGGGGAGGTTGCTATTGATTAACTGATTGCACTATTGCGTGCTATGTTGATTCTGTCTCTAAGTATGTTGGGAAATTCTGGTAAAGGTTATGGTGCTTCGTAGATCTGATGAAGTACTAGGGTGTTTTGAACTGCTGTTGGTAAAGAATATTCACCGTATAGGAAAGAAAGATAGCTGATTGTATCTGTAAGTAATCATGTTCTGCGATGTCAGAGTTCTAACAAAACACGAGTGGTTCTACCCAATAGGACAGTTGAATTACAGCTGAATAAGGGTGAATGATGCCCGAGAATGGTTTTGTAGTGTTCAAGATTTTGCTTGTAACAGTCAGGTGCCTTAAGATTTGTGTATGTGGCTAAAGATGGCGGTTTCGTTAGAGAAAAAATCAAGACTTGTGTTATATTATGTGAATGATGGGAAACAACTGAGAGTGGCCTATGGGTTTTAGACACTAATTCAAAAATCGCATGAAGTTCTTCAAAACCAGTATTGTAGAACGTGGTACTCCTCTGAAACGTTGAGAGTGACCTATGGGTTTTAGACCGTGTGGTCTTATGTACGAGTCTTATGTGGTAACATGAGTTGATGTGTTATGGTGCTACAGTAATGGCTAATATTAAATCAAAGATGAATCAGAAAGGAAACTGGGTAAATGGAACAACTTGTTAATAAACCGAAGCTGTATGATAAAGAATACGACTAATTCCTGGTATGTGGTTGAAGTAATGAGTCTTGCAGGTATTGTGCAATAAAGCTTTTGAGTGCTGGCAGTCGTGTAACCCGATATGGGTATAATATGGGTATAAGGACTCGGTCCTGGCAGTTTAACTTATGCAATGTGATTGGGAGAAAGAGTTTATGATGTGTTTTATCATGGTTTGAAAATGAGTATACTCCTGTCGGTATGTGAAGCGTGGAATGTGTAATGAGTTTTCTTCTATATGGGATCACGAAAGTCCTTGACTAGTGGAGTGCGCCGATGTTGAGGCGGAGGAAAGGGATATTACTGTCACGCCCCAAATCGGGGAACATGACCGGCGCCTGACCGGGTTGCCCCAATCAAGCGGACCTGGGTGCCTTTCATTCCCACGCGTTACCCCTGTATTGATTGTTTTCCCATTAACCAACTATCTTACTAACCATGAATGATTTCACATTAAACAATTGAAACCATACGAGTGATTCATTAACAAGTTTGCAGTTTTTACAATGCCCGACATAACGTAATATATACATAAGACTGGAGTCCCACAGTTACATGTCTACAGAGCCTCTAGGATACAAAAAGGGAAATACAATACTTGCCGGTAACAAGGCTCCGGCTATACCTTACAAAACCAAAATGAAATCTAAACCGAAGTGGCATGAACCACACAAGGCCCCAAGGAAGAAAGGGGCTCACCAAAAACGGGCAGTGGAGGATGAAGGATACTACTGCCGATGTGCTGAAGTGCCTGCTGCAGATCCACCTACAATCATAACACGAATGTAGCGTCCCCGGCAAAAGGGACGTCAGTACACTTGAATTGTACTGGTATGTATGGACAAACTTTGTCCCAAGTAAACTCAAGCCATTAAATTACATTAAAACTAATCAAGCCAACCAACCATGTTTTCCACCTTTTACTCATTTCATATAAGCCTCAACACAAGCACATTCAAGGTCAACAAATAGAACAACAACCAATCAACAACATAAATTGCAAGTAGTCAAACATAGGGGCAATCAGTGCCCCCCAGGTTGCAAACTCTCCTGCTGTCTCCTTTCACAATTTCACATTATTGATTTTTGTATCAATTTTCAATAGCGATTTCGATCGCTTTCCATCCTTATTGCCCCTGACCACCCTTATTACCTCGGCCACCCTTATCACCCCAACCCGCACCTTATTTCCCCACGTTGCGGCGCGCAACACGACCCCGCCTTACAGTTGAAAACACAACAATTTCAAACAGCGGATAAGGTACTACACACAATTTCAACAAGTTCAAATAAGCAACTTACACATTGGTTCATGTTCTCAATTTCTTCTCAAGCCAATATCAAAACCAAGTTACAAGTATTCCAAAATCGAAAATGCCCACATAATCATGTTCAACAATTTACCACAATTAATGTGTTTCAAATTCCTTCCACAATAAGCCATATATGCCATCACAATGGTTGTTCCCAATTCTTTACCAATCTCGATTACCTTTTTATCTTTCAATTCATATTTCATACCACACCACACGTAGTTCAACATCAATCGAATGCTCGACAAGGAAATCAAAGAATTACGTACAATTTCTCAATTTAACACATGCCAAAACAATTCGCACACATTTGGGCGATTTTACAAGAATCAAAATTAGCCATACATACCTGGTGATGAGTTTTCTTCCGTTAACTTCCTACTTTATGCTTACCCACGCTATCTTACTCTTGTCAACCTTGTTCTTGAAGACTCTTACTTCTACTCACTTCTTTTTACTAAAAATCAAGTTCAATAATCATGCATGAGTGTAAAAATTCTATTTTCAAAAGCTATTATATGCAAACCTCTCTTTACCCAATTTAAAACTGAAAATCAAAGAAAATAGTTAGGGTTTTTACCTTGAAAAGATTGGGGAAGTTGAATCCTTGCCCTAAGATCCCTTGGAATTAAGATAGTTGGAACAATCTTTGAAGATGAAAGATTTCTCTCTCTAAAAACCCTCTCTTCTCTCTCTAATTTTGGTAAGATGATATGATAAAATGAAGAAGAAGTGTGTTATATTAAAGAAGAGATCGGGTCAAAATGTTACAAAAATCTGGGCCGGGGTCAATTATGCGGTGCACTATGCGACCGCGGAATCAACATGCGGTCCGCATAGTGACCGCAGAATTGCCCCAAATTTTACACAGGTTCTGTTAAGGAATGCGGCCAGAATGCGGTCCGCATGCTTGATCTGCGGTCGCAAAGTGCACCGCAGATTTGACATGCGATCGCATATCGACCGCACTTTTGACACGATTTTGGGAAACTCTCTGGAACGTTTTGCGGCAAGAATGCGGTCCGCATGTCAGGTTTGCGATCGCATTCTTGACCGCATATTTGACACTTTTCGGAAAAATTAATTCTCTACATTTTTGAAACTTAAATCACTACCAAGGGTCCGAACCGGAATTCTACGCATTCCTAACACATTATTGGGATCACGAAAGTCCTTTACTAGTGGAGTGCGCCGATGTTGAGGCGGAGGAAAGGGATATGAATTTCCATGTTGTCTTAGTGGGATATGGCATACACGATGTGTTATGGAAAGGTGATAATGGTATATTCTAGATTTTGAGATCAGTGCATAATATATGGGAAGTCAATAAAGATTATTGAGCAGCGCGGACAACTGCCGGTAATTTAAGAAAATGGTACTGTTATTCTATTAACTTGGCAGGGAATATGATCCAAAAAGGACAAGGCAATGTAAACCGATGATATCCAGTGGTATGGTGGTATTCTCTTGTTGGATCGACTATAATAATTGAGTCGTTGATGGCATAGTGAAATTTCTGAATGGCCGTCGTGGTATGAATGGACGCTTGATGTGCGTTATGTATTCGTACGGTGGAGTGTGGAACCAGGTATAGCGATTCATGTGTTACATATGTGTTGGAGACTAGAAGTTCTCGTAATCCGCCTATGCAGTGGTTGTATATCGCGTGTATCGGCACCGTTTTGTGGGTTATTGGAAATCGGAAGCCCTAGTGGCTCTCTCTTAGCTTGATATGATGAATTTGGGTTATGATACCTTATTTCAGACTGGTTGACATAAGTCAGGTCGTCCAGACTAATGTGATATGGACGATGTCGGAAAATGGCACAAATTGCGTAGCAAAGTGCATCGAAGTATACTCTAGCAGGGTAGTTGTACCCAGGACCAGCGGACGACTGGTAGGTATTGCTTTGTCAGTTGGGCCTTTGTGGCGGATGTCAGTGTAGAGGTATCTACCATTGATTCAGCTCCGGTATTGGGGAAACTTTGTAGGATGCGTTTCATGTGGCTGAGCTTGAGGCTATATATATATGTTTGCTGTAATGAGAAAATTCGACTCGATATGCATTTCCTTTTTGCGAGATTTATGCGTGGATCGGGTGGCACGCTTCCACGGGTATGTCATTGGAACGGGTTGCACGCCGCAACAGAATATTGTGAAAATATAGTTAGTTATATGCTACCTGGTATACAATACTTCCTCGCTTCTGAGGAAAAGACCATTTTGAGTATCGCTTGGCGAATGGCACATCGGTTGTGTCCTTTCAGGATTTAATAGCATACATTAATTGTTTCACCGTGGGTGAGATTGATTGCTTGGGTTCAAGACCTAGATCTGTGCGTGGCTGACCGTTTTGAGCTTGGTAAATTGAGGTGCTTCATGAGTAATAACGTTGGGATAGTATCACGAATCGTGGCAAGGCCACGTGATGTTATGACCTCTCGAGGAGGATTCAGGTACTTTATTTCTATAATACGAGACGCGATCTCAGTTCTATATTATGATGGCATAGAGGGATTAAATTGCAGCTCTATTTGCTGGAGACAGTTGTCATGATTTGAGTTGTCATGATTCGAGTGTGTGCAGACGTTTCTATTGGAGCCTATGTTGTGCTCGTCGTGGCTTAGGCCGGTGTTGAGGTGTCTTATCACCAGTGCTGCTATCAGTTATAATCGAAATGACCGTTGGAGTCATTAATGAATACGAGCGTATTGGATCTTAGCTTGTTAGAAAGGTAAAAATCGAGGTTTGGCTCCGAAACCTATCGTGGTATCAGTTTTTTTTAAAAAAAAAGGGGAAATCGATTCACAAATGGTTGAGAGATGGGTTCGGTATATCGCGTGCTTCAGCTGCCGTGGGCAGGATATGGAGGTGTTGGAATAAGACTCTATCTAATGAAAGAGGTTTCAGCTAGTATTTGGTTATTGTGGCCTGTTGTTGTGATTAGAGACTATCGTCTCGAGTGATGGGGTTGCCGATACATCATATGATCTCACCCGAAGTAGTGAATATGGGTTATTGCAGTGGATTCGAGTGTATCCCGAGTATAGGCATGGGATTTGCATTTGGCATATGATTTCGGAAAGTGCAATGTGATTTATGGTTCAGATGGTCTGTGAAATTTTGACTATATGGTGTTTTCGGACTTATGTGAGATAGGGTGACGTATGATCGCCCGGATATATGCTTGGTAAGGTCATTCGGCTATTGGGTTGCTTCTAGTACAACTCCGAGTCCGCTCGAGGACGAGCGTTTGTTTAAGTTGGGGAGAATGTAACGACCCGGCCCGTCGTTACGGGAATTTACCACCCCGTCATGTTGCAATTACATGTTTTATGCTTTTATATCGGTGTTAGAGCCTATCGGGTGAGTTAGGAGTGAATTGAATTGAAAATGAAGCAAATAGCATGTTTGAAGGAAGTTTGAATATGGAAAGTCAACCTAGAGTTGACTATCGAGTTAGAGTACTCGGAATCGGATTCTGATGATTCGACTAGTTTCGGGGGATCATTTATGACTTAGGAGAGCAATCGGAATTGAATTTGGAGGCCCGATGTAGAATTTAAGCTTGAATTGGCGAAGGTTGAATTTTGGCGAAATCCGAACGGTAGGTGAGATTTTGATCCGGGGGTCGGAATGGAATTCTGACAATTCCTGTAGCTTTGTGATGTGATTTTGGATGTGTTTGCAAATTTTTAGGTCATTCGGACGTCGTTTGATCGGTTTTGGATTGAATGTTAGTTTTGAAAGTTTTGAAGAAACTTAGGCTTGAATCCGTGTGTAATTGGTAATTTTGATGTTTAGGATGGTGTTTTTATGATTGGAACAAGTTCGTATCGTGTTTTGGAGTATGTTGGTGGTTTTCGTTGGGGTCCCGGGGACCTCGGGAGGATTTCGGACCATCGATCGGGCATTTTGAACTTGGAAAAGGCCTGCTGTAAATTGCAGGTTACTGCCCAGGCATTAAGCCTTCGCGTTCGCGAGGCATGGGCCGCGTTCGCGAAGGTCAGGCAGATTAAAGCATCGCGTTCGCGAGACAGGGTATCGCGTTCACGTAGGCCAGGATTCTTGAGCTTCGCGATCGCGTTCAGGATGTCGCGTTCGCGTAGGTTTGTCAAGGTGTGCATCGCGTTCGCGTGAGGGTTATCGCGAACGCGTAGAAGGAAAATCAGATGGCTGGGAGCTAGTGCATCGCGAACGCGTTGGGGAGGTCGCGTTCGCGAAGGTCAATCCGGAGCTGGGCATCGCGAACGCGTGGCAAGGAACGCGAACGCGTAGAAGAAAAGTCCCAGGCAGTGAATTAAAACCAGAAACTTTTCACATACGGGTTTCATTTCATAAACCCCCATTTTTGAGCCCTAGAGAGAAGAAATCACGGGAAAACGCTGGGAAATCATCGGGTATTCATCGGAGGTAAGTTTCTCGACTCAAAAACATCATTTTATGGTAGAATTAACATCAATCTTCATGAATTTGGGTAGAAATTGTGAAGGATTGTGGTCTAGATATTGAAAACGAAAATTTGGGTTTTGAAAGGCCAATCGAACTCCGATTTTGGTAAATTTTATATGTATGGACTCGTGGCGAGACGAGGGTTCTGGAAATACGAGTTTCGAAGTTTTTCGAGATGTGGGCCCGGGGCTCGGGTTTTGCAAATTTCGTGATTTTTGATATTTTTCGAGTTCTTTCGATTGGGTGATGTTCCATTAGCCTATTTTGATATATTTGTGCTTGTTTTGACGTGCGTGGATGCCGGTTCGAGGAGCTAAGGCGTCGCGGGCATGAGCTTTCGTCGGTTCAGGTGGGTAATTCTTGTAAATGATGTCATGAGGGTTAGTAAACCCCGAACTTGCACATCTTAGTGCTGTGTTGAGGTGACTTGCACGCCGGATAACAGGCGTGGGGTAGAGCACCATTGGGGATCGTGACTTGGTCCGTCCCGCGTAATAAATAATAACACCTAATTGTTAAAATGAATTGGACTAATTATCACGTTTGGGCTTCGTGCCAATTATTTGAATCCTTCAAGGATTGGTATCACTGTTTTGATAACATTGAGCATATTTTATTCTAAATTTAAGGTTTAAAATGGAATTATTGCTATTCCAGCATTTTTATAAGGTTATGAAAAACTTGAACAAGGTCTTAATAATATTTTTTGCCGTGAGCTAATATGATATTGTTGCCGTAGGGCTTTCTTGATTATTTGTTAGACCGATTGGGGCCGAGGGCCATATGTTAGGGCATGACATTCATGTGAGCATATGTATACACATGCATGGATCGGACTGCACGCCGCAGTGGTATATGGATCGGGCTGCGCGTCGCAGCAGGTGTGATATTGATATTGTGCTTGGGCTGTAGGAGCCCCTCCGGAGTCTGGACACCCCCAATGAGCACGGGTACCCAAAAGGATCGGACTACACGTCGTAGCGGTCATATGCATTGCATGGCATACATACATTGGTTTACGTGTACTACGTGGCATAATATTTTAGCACTCATACTTTACTGGCACATGTGCATTTGTTGCTTTATTGACCAGATCTCCTGGTATAAATTGTTAAGGAGTGTTGAGCCCGAGAGGCTGATTTGAGTGCTGACTTGCACTGCTTGAGATTCTCCCAGGTATTGATATGTTATAATGAAAGAAAGTAGCTAAAAATTGAGATTTCTAAATAATCTACTCACATATGCTGAAAAGGAATAAAATGATAGTGTTTTGAAGTTTTATGATAGTTCTGTATTGTGTAGCAAGAGATAGTGCCTTGCGTGGTTTTCTTCCTTCAGCATTATTTACTTTTATTACTGCTGAGTTGGAAGTACTCACACCCGACTCCCTGCACCTTGTGTGCAGATCCAGGTACATCACAGTGGAGCTGATTCCATTGCGGCTCGGGAGTGCTTTTGGACAGTCGAGGTAGCTGCCAGCGTTCGCAGGACCTGATTCTCCAGTTTGCCTGTATTTTTGTTCTGATTTTCCCACACTTGTGCACAATTATATTCACTATTTACACTTTGTATACTCTGTAGAGGCTCATGACTCTTGACCCTTCGGTCTATGAGAGTTGGTATGTGTTGGGACTTGGTTCCCCGTTTTCGATATATCTATCACTCTTGAATTATTTCCGTATGCTTAAATTGGATAAAGTGAGCTTATGGCTCCGTGATTGTTGTTAATTGTTCAGGCTGGCCTAGCAGTGTGTTGGGCGCCATCACGACCGGATTTGGGGTCATGACAGGTATTAAGGGACTTTTCGGATGCATTTCGTGTGGCTGAGCATATGGCTATATATGTTCATTTTAATGAGCAAATTTGACTCGATGTGCATTTCTTTTTTGTGAGATATATATGTGTGGATTCGGTGGCACGCCGCCACGAGTATGGTATTTGGAATGGGTGGCACACTGCCACGGGTATGTTATCTGGATCGGGTTGCACGCCGCAATACTGTTATGTGAAACGGAGTCTTATTTATATGTTACCTTGTATGCATTACTTCCTGGTTTCTGAGGAAAGTTTGTATTGGGTATTGCTTAGCGAATAGCGCATCAGTTGTGTCCTTTCATGATTCGATAGTGTATATTAATTGTTTCACCGTGTGTGTGATGGATTGCTTGGTTACAGGCCTCCATCTGTGCGTGGTTTGTGAGCACATAATTTTTGCCCCAAGAAATTGAATTTCAAAATATATAAAAAATAATACAAAAATGATTTTTGTTTGCATGTTTTGAAATTGTGTGTGAAATACTGGTGTTTGTCAATGGTTTGAAATAAAATAGAAATGAAAATACAAAAAGGAATTAATTAGAAAAATATCACAAAAATTGTAGAACAAATGCTAGGAAATTGGAAAATAAAGCAAAAATACAAAAAATATCGGAAAATTAAGAAACAAATACAAAAATGGAAAATAAAAGAAATACATCAAGTGTAAAATAAATACAAAAGAAAAATACAAAATACAAAATAAAATACAAGTCAAAATAATAAAAAATACAAAATACATTGTATAACATTAATTTGGGCCAAATGCACGAAATACACAACCCAAAATATAAGACATTAACCATGCCCAAATGAAACAAGCCCGGTCTGCCCAGTATATGAACCAAACGACACCGTATGAGCAATCAAATCTGGGACGTTGATACAAATGATCAACGGACCTGGTAAGGCGGTGCCCTTTCAAATGAAACGGCGTCATCACAAGAATCAATCTCAACCATCCATGATACTTGATCAAATGGACGAGGCCAGGGTGATATTTAAATAAAACAATGTAGCTTAAGCATTCAATCTCAACCGTCCAGTTTTATAATCTATCAGACATAATGATACCCCTCATTAAAAGAGACGACATCGTTTTGAGGTCAAATAATCCGGGCCATTCATTTGATCATATTCAATGGCCAGGAATCAATAATACTATTTTGATATATAT
>JASVEL010004833.1:0-88142 GCA_032618575.1 Nicotiana noctiflora
GTCTGGAAATGCCATCAGTGCCAAGTGCATCTGATTCATGTACCTCCGATAGAGCTACATCCTACGTCGGCACCTTGGCCATTCGTCGCTTGGGGCATGGACATAATTGGTCCGATCGAGCCAAAGGCATCTAATAGGCACAGATTCATCTTGGTTGCCATCGAATATTTCACAAAATGGGTCGATGACATCACTCTCAAGTCGGTCACCAAAAGGGCCGTGGTAGATTTTGTGCACTCAAATCTTATTTGTCATTTCGGCATTCCTACAACTATCATCACAGATAATGCAGCGAACCTGAATAGTCATTTCATGGGGGACATATGCGAACAATTGAAAATAACGCATAGGAACTCCACTCCTTATCGGCCCAAAGCCGATGGCGCCATTGAAGAAGCGAACAAAAACATCAAGATATTTTGAGGAAAACAATCCAAAGTTCCAGGCAGTGGCATGAACAACTGCCTTTTGCTTTACTAGGATACCACACCATAGTGTGTACATTGGTAAGAGCCACCCCATACTTGTTGGTTTATGGAACCAAAGCTGTAATACCGGCAGAAGTGGAAATTCACTCGCTCTGAAGCATTGTCGAAGTAGAAATCGAAGAGAGCGAATAGGTCAAAACCCGATTGGAGAAATTAACCTTAATTGATGAGAAACGGATGGCTGCGATCTGTTACGGGTAGTTGTACCAACAAAGAATGGCATGTGCTTACAACAAGAAAGTGTGATCCAGGAATTTTGAAGTCGGACAGTTGGTGTTGAGGTGCATCCCTCCCCACCACCAGGAAGTGAAAAGAAAATTTGCTTCTAATTGGAAGGATCTGTACATCATCAGGAAAATACTACCGAGAGGAGCATTGTATCTGGGCGATGTCGAAGGAAATGATCCTGAAACCGCAGTGAACGCAGATGCAGTAAAAAAGTACTATGTCTAAGCTTGCTCCGATGACGTCTCACTGCAGTTTGAGATGATGAAGGCTTCTATTCCCACTACCCAAACACTATCCACCCTTTTGCAAACCATTTTGAGCCGGTTACCTTTCTTTGGCTACCCTCTTTGGAATCCAGAACCACCAATCAACCATTCAAAAAAAAAGAAAAAAAAAGAAAAAAATCATCAAATGATATCCTGAACTATGTTCTGGCTTGATTCCGAATGGATACATAGGAAGCCTCTATCTGAGGTTCAGTCGCACCAAACCAGATATCCAATCATCCCCCGAAATTTAAACTGGGGCAGATGTTATAATGGTTCAGCCATTGAGCTCACCAAGTGATTCCAAGGTTGTAATCCAATCCATAATTCCTTTTCCCAAAAATCAAGCACAAGTCCTTAGGATCCATTGCCAAAGCATGGACGCTAAGAGACATTATCAAAGGAAAGCGAACACTCAAAACAGAAAGAGATAAATGAGAGAGTCTTATCGGTGAAAACCTTTGGGTGCCATGAGACGAAGAAAGCAGAGAAAAACAAAATGAGAGAGTCCGTTTAATGAAAACTCGTAAAGAGCGCTATCGGGCGATGCTGAGAAGAGAAATGAGAGAGGTCAGTTAGCAAAAACCCGCAAAGGGCGCTATCGGCCGTAAAAGGGGTATCTCATCACTGGAAGTGCTGGCAAGGTTTCTTGGTTCGGAAGTATGGATCAATGGATTTATAAGAAGCCAGAAGTGCTGCAGGTCGGGCGTCTAGTCCAAGAAGCATGTCATATCCATTTGAAGTCAGCATGCACCCTAGATAAGTTTTCATTTCCCCTAAAAGGGACATTTCTACTTTTACTCTTAAATTCATCTCTTCCACTCCATATTGGTTTTCTTTCCTTGGAATCTCTTCCATTTTAGCCCCAAACTCCGAAACTTGTTACATTGGAAAAGGTGGCAGAAATGGTTCCACAGGGCTCCGCCTGACAGAAGCCGAAGAAAATACCCTGCCTCAGCTAGTGCGTTAGTCCAATCCTGACTGACCATTGCTTGTTGACATTCCCTAAAGGAAGAGCCTTTGAAAAAGGAGAGAGGACCGAAGGCAAAGGTCCTGAACGATAGAATGAGGCAAAAATCCAGTGCCCACACGGGCAAATCATCATGAAGGCCCGAGAGTTCGAGTTCTATCAAGTTTGGGAGAATCCCCTTTTAAAGATCTCTGAACAGCAAGGTCCTCGACAGAAATGAACAACAGTCCAACAATCAAGTTAATCAAGGCCACAAAACCAACCGCCATTGTAAACTAACAAATTGTTCTTTGTTGAACATTTAGAACAGGTGCAATCCCGGCAACCATGTGAGAAATGGACGCAGCCTGAAAAAGGAGGCAATGTACAAGCACGAGAACAGCTTCGTAGCATAAAATCAACCAAAGATGAGTTTCCTCTCTGATTTCTCCCCAACGGCATAACCTGTTGAATCTCCTTGGCATAACCCAATGAGCATTTTTCTTTTTCCAAGTCTCGGCATAACCCGATGACCCCGACAGCATGACCCATCGGATCCAACGGCATAACCTATTGAATCTCCTTGGCATAACCCAAGGAACTACCTTTTTCTTTTTTAGGTCTCGGCGTAACCCAATGACCACGACGGCATAACCCGTCGGACCCAACGACATAACCCGTTGAATCTCCTTGGCATAACCCAAGGAGCCTTTTTCTTTTTCCAGGTCTCGACATAACCCGTCGGATCCAACGACATAACCCGTTGAATCTCCTTGGCATAACCTAAGGAACCACCTTTTTTCTTTTTCAGGTCTTGGCATAACCCGTAACCCCGACGGCATAACTTGTCAGACCCAACGGCATAACCCGTTGAATCTCCTTGGCATAACCAAGGAGCCGCCATTTCTTTTCTAGGTCTCGGCATAACCCGATGACCCGATAACCCCGACGGTATAACCCGTCGGACCCAACGGCATAACCAGTTGAATCTCCTTGGCATAACCCAAGGAACTGCCTTTTTCTTTTTTAGGTCTCGGCATAACCCGATGACCCCAACGGCATAACTCGTCGGACCCAACGTCATAACCCATTGAATCTCTTTGGCATAACCCAAGGAGCCGCTATTTCTTTTCGAGGTCTCGGCATAACCCGATGACCCCGACGGCATAACACGTAGGACCCAACGGCATAACCCGTTGAATCTCTTTGGCATAACTTAAGGAGCCGTTTTTTTCTTTATCCAGGTCTCAGCATAACCCAATGACCCCGACGCCATAACCCGTCGAACCCACCGACATAACCCGTTGAATCTCCCTGGCATAACCCAGGGAGCCACCTTTTTCTTTTTCCAGGCTCGGCATAACCCGATGACTCCGATGGCGTAACCCATCGGACCCAACGCCATAACCCGTCGGACCCAACGGCATAACCCGTTGAATCTCCTTAGCATAACCCAAGGAACCGCCTTTCTCTTTGCCAGGTCTCGGCATAACCTGATGACCCCGGCGATATAACTCGTCAGACCCAACGGCATAACCCGTTGAATCTCCTTGGCATAACACAAGGAGACTTTTTTTCTTTTCCAAGTCTCGGCATAACCTGATGACCTCGACGACATAACCCGTCGAATCCCGGCATAACCCAGATCTCCCTGGCATAACCCAATGAGCATTTTCTTTTCTAAGTCTCGGAATCACCCGATGACCTTAATGGCGTAACCCATCGAATCTCGGCATAACCCTACCATGTCCCAACATCGCCTTGATCCATTCACGAGGATGCACCATCCTGACGTGACCGTTTGAATATATGTCATAACTAACTCACAAAATTTTCCTAGTGCAAACTTTGGTAGAAACATTTCGTTCATTTGTTCATTTTGGATATGTTAAAGCAGGTTGATCCCAAGAAAGCGCAAGGCGCAAGAGGACCGACGGAGCAAGTTTCCCACCAGCATGATAGAAGAGAAGAAGAAAAGAAGTAAGTTTTAATGTCAAGACGAATGAAAGGGTGAACCGCTCGAAATCTGATGGAAATCGCAAGCCCCACCAATCCCTTTTCTACTCAAAAGCTACAGAAAGAAATAAAATACTCACAGCATGAGAGCATAAAGATTCAGATCGAAGTCTGCGGCAAAAATCAGCTAAAACTCAAGATCAAGTTCCAAAAAATCATAGATAGTAATCTTGTAACCCATAGTTGATAGGCACAGTTAGTTCAATTTCAATTTTTTCTGGTGTAATAAGGAGTCGGTAAGCGGCAGTAGCAACAACAGCAACGACGACAGTAACAGCAAAGTCTTAGTCCACGATAGTCCCAGCTACCAAAAATTCCCGAACTACATTGACTTGATTCCTGTTTAGCCCAGGATATGTAGGAGGCCTCCCAAAGCAAAGGCTCGGTCAAGATATTTCAAAAATGCTTCACACGAAGTACTCAAACAGGCAAAAATCGCTCGTATCTGCTCATTTATCTTTGTACAAAAACTCTTGCGTTTCAGGCAAAGAGGGGCAGCTTTGAGCACGTGGTTTTTGCCCTACACTATAATTACTCCCAAAAATTCAAAATAAAATAGTTTTGTGTTGTGTGTGATTTTTTGTGAATTTTGTGTAATTTTTAATTATTATTGTTTGCGTTTGTTTGTGCATGATTATTTGTAAATTAATATAAAACGCAAAAAAAAAACATGTCGCATTTACATTTAGGTTTTATTTTAGAGTAATTAAGTTTGTTGTCAAAAGTATATGATAAATAAAAGTCACAAAAAATAATGCATTTTTTTTTTACATTTAATATTTAAAGGCCTAGTCGTGTGATTTTTGTTTTAATTGGTATTTAACCATGTGTGTTAATTATTCTGTAACTTAATCTAAGTTTTTAGGTTTTAATTTAGGAAAATAATTTAAGAAGGAAATAAAAGAAAAGAGAAGATAATGGAAAAAAAGGAGAAAACTGGCAAGGGAAAACAATAATCCACTTTACAACAAGTCCCGGCAATAAAAAACAATCTTTCACTTTACAATAAGTCCCGGCAAGGGAAAATAGTGTACACTTCCACAACCCGGCAAGGGTTCAATAATTCATCTTTAAAACATCTCACAACAAGTATCAACAACGACTCACGGTCATGCTCGACGCCAATGTATGGATGCTCGTCACCACAGCCCATACACCACACTCGATCACATAGCACATAGAACATAATCTTATTCCCTCAAGCTAGGATTGATCAAACACTTACCTCTAGCCTTGAAGTCCAAATTATCCTTCAACTATGGCTATACTTCCAATTTTCGCTTTCAACTTGCTCGAATCTAATCACAATTGATTCCATTACGTTAATAAGTACTATAAAACTTAGTTTGGATGCTTAAAAATAGTTTTCTCAAAGTTTACCCCAGAATTTCCAAAAATACCCCTGGCCCCACGTGGTTGGAAATCGGGGTTCGGACCAAAATCCGATTACCCATTCCCTCACGAGTTCAAATATATGATTTGTTTCAAAATCAGACCTCAATTCGAGGTCAAATTCTCAAATTCATGATAACCTTATGTTCTACCCAAAAAAAAGAATTTCTACCGTGAAAACCTTTGATTTCTTTTGAAAAACATGTTTAATGATGTTAGGAATTCAAAGAATTAAGTAAAAAGTGGCTTACAAGTGCTTTGAAAGAATGAATAAAAGAGCTCAAAAATTCGTTTAAGTATAAATTTGCACAGCTGCGGATATCGCAATTGCAAACATTTGTTCGCAATTGCGAACACTGCAGGCTTTGGGTCTGAGGCTCTCGCAATTGCGAGAAAAGGTTCGTATTTGCGAACTGGGCTGGGACACTGGGGACTTCGCATTTGCGACAATATGTTCGCATTTGCGAACATGGACTGATTTCTGAAGGCCTCGCATTTGCGAGGTGTAGTTCGCATTTGCGAACCTAAGAGTTCCTGGACATTCATCGCATTTGTGCATTTGCGATCAAGGGTTCGCATTGCTGAACACTGCCTTGGCCTGCCATCTTCGCATTTGCGATAAAATCTTCGCATTTGCAAAGATACCAGCTTGGTGAAAAACCAGGTGTGTTATTTTTCAGAAATTGCTCCAACGGCCTATCAAATCTTTACCCGAGCCCCCCCCCCCCCAGGCTCAAAACCAAACATGTACACAACATCAAAAACATATTACAATCTTGCTCGTGCGATCACATCGCCAATATAACATCATTTCCATCAAATCAAGCCTCAAGTTCATGATTATCATTCTTTTAGTTTCATAACTTTTCATATTCTGAACTCAAGGTTCAAAACACATCAAACGACATCCAAATGTCACCAAACTTTGTAGAAAGCACATATGTAATATTTAAGACTTGTATCGTCCATCGGAACCAAAATACGAGCCCGATACCAAGGTCATTTAATTCATTTTCCTTTAATAATTTCAGCAAAAACAATTTAACAGAAAAATTCATATCTTGGGCTCTAGGCCTCAGAATTCGACTCCGGACACATGCCCGAGTCCCATATTTTCCTACGGACCTTCCGGGACCGTCCGATCTCGGGTCCGGGTCTCTTTACCAAAAACGTTGACTGAAGTCAGCTATATCAATATTAATATTATTTTTTTCAAATTTCTCATAGAATTCACATATTCTATCACAAAATCTTTTCGGCTACATGCCCGGATCATGCACGTAAATTGAGGCAACATAAAAGGAGGTTTTCAAGGACTTGGAAGTGCGGAACAAGTGAGGAAAATAGATGATGACCCTTTGGGTCGTCATATCCTCCACCTCTATGTCACGACCCGGATTTTCCCCTGACATCGGGATCATGATAGCGCCTACTCGTGGTAGCTAGGCAAGCCACTACATTTAACATTATCCTGTTCGTATCATTATTCTTATACTCGTATTTACCAACAAGAGAAATAATATTAATTTAATAAATGCGGAAGACTTTCAAAATAGGGATAAATAATACCAAGGAAAAACACTAATGAAATCCTCTACCCAAGACGTGGAGTCACCAACTCACGAACTTCTATTAAATACTACACATAAAGGTTTGAAGGAAAATAACATAAATCTGTCTATCTCGGAACAATGAGACCACAGCAAATAATATAAGTAACAGAAGAGATGTCAGGCCTGCGGACGCCTGCAATTTACCTCAGTCTCGGATTGCTCAACTCCCACGAATACTCTACTGATGCTGCTGCTCCTGCTCAAAACCTAGACCTGTGAAAAATTGCACAAAAGTGCAGTATCGGCACAATCCGACCCCATGTGATGTTAAGTGCCTGGCCTATCCCGGCGAAGTAGTGACAAGCCTAGGACCAGACACTCACATAAACCTGTGCAGTTCTATATACATATGTACACCACAAAATAACCAGAAATATCAAGTAACAGATTCAACAAGAAATATCATAAGAGGGGAAACTCAACCATTAGCAACAATTATTAACTCAATAATGGAAATCAGAGTATAATTGAAATAGTTAATATAAAAACAAGGAAACAGCAAATAGTTGCACGGCATCACCCTTAGTGCTTTTACTCTCATCCTCACCAAATAAGCAAATAAAAATGCACGGCACCAACCTTCGTGCTTTTACTCTCATCCTCACATCCATGGCACGGCATGATCCTTCATGCATGGTTCAATAACAAGGCACGGTATTACCCTTTGTGCATATTCAATATCACAAGGCACGGCATGATCTTTCGTGCATAATCAATAACAAGGCACGGCATTACCCTTCGTGCATAATCAATAATATAAGGCACGGCATTAACCTTCGTGCAAAATCAATAATATAAGGCACTGCATTAACCTTCGTGCAAAAATAGTAAACAAGGCACGGCATCACCCTTCGTGCATTATCAATCTTCCTCACCCAAATAACAATCACAGTTAAGGGCAAAGAATGAAAACAATAATCATAAACCGTCCCGGCAAGGGACAGAACAATCATCACAATAAGGTCCCGGCAAGGGAAAACAATAATCCACTTTACAACAAGTCCCGGAAAGGGAAAACTATCTTTCACTTTACAATAAGTCCCGGCAAGGGAAAACAATGTTCAATTCCACAACCCGACAAGGGTTCAATAATTCATCTTTAAAACATCTCACAATGAATATCAACAACGACTCACGGTCATGCTAGACGCCAGTGTATGGATGCTCGTTACCACAGCCCATACACCGCACTCGATCACATATCACATAGCACATAAATCATATTCCCTCAAGCTAGGATAGATGAAACACTTACCTCTAGCCTTGAAGTCCAAATAATTCTTCAACTATGGCTATTCTTCGAATTTCCGCTTTCAACTTGCTCGAATCTAATCACAATTGATTCCATTACATTAATAAGTACTATAAAACTTAGTTTGGATGCTTAAAAATGGTTTTCTCAAAGTTTACCCCAAAATTTCCCAAAATGCCCCTGGCCCCACGTGGTCGGAACTTGGTGTTCGGACCAAAATCCGGTTACCCATTCCCTCACGAGTTCAAATATATGATTTGTTTCAAAATCGGACCTCAATTCGAGGTCAAATTCCCAAATTCATGAAAACACTATGTTCTACTTAAAAAACAAGAATTTCTACCATGAAAACCTTTGATTTCTTTTGAAAAACATGTTTAATGATGTTAGGAATTGAAAGAATTAAGCAAACAGTGATTTACAAGTGCTTTGGAGTGATTTTGCTCTTGAGGGTTCGTATGTGGTGTGTTGGGTTTTGAAAGAATGAAGAAAAAAGCTCAAAAATTCGTTTAAGTATAAATTTGCACAGCTGCGGATATCACAATTGCGAACATTTGTTCGCAATTGCGAACACAGCAGGTTTTGGGTCCGAGGCTCTCGCATTTGCGAGAAAAGGTTCGCATTTGCGAACCGGGCTGGGACACTGGGGACTTCGCATTTGCGACAATATGTTCGCATTTGCGAACATGGACTGATTTTTGAAGGCCTCGCATTTGCGAGGTGTAGTTCGCATTTGCGAACCTAAGAGTTCCTGGACATTCATCACATTTGCGATAAAGAGTTCGCATTTGCGAACACTGCCTTGGCCTTCCATCTTTGCATTTGCGATAAAATCTTCGCATTTGCGAAGATACCAGCTGGGTGAAAAACCAGCTATGTTATTTTTCAGAAATTGCTCCAACGGCCTATCAAATCTTTACCCGAGCCCTCGGGCTCCAAACCAAACATGTACACAACATCAAAAACATATTACAAACTTGCTCGTGCGATCACATCGCCAATATAACATCGTTTCCATCAAATCAAACCTCAAGTTCATGATTATCATTCTTTTAGTTTCAAAACTTTTCAAATTTGGAACTCAAGGTTCAAAACACATCAAACGACATCCAAATGTCACCAATTGCAGAAAGCACATATATAATATTTAAGACTGGTACCGGGCGTCGGAAGCAAAATACGAGCCCGATACCAAGGTCATTTAATTCATTTTCCTTTAATAATTTCAGCGAAAACAATTTAACAGAAAAAATCATATCTTGGGCTCTAGGCCTCAGAATTCGACTCCGGGCACATGCCCGAGTCCCATATTTTCCTACGGACCTTCCGAAACCCTCCGATCTCGGGTCCGGGTGTGTTTACAAAAAACGTTGACTGAAGTCAACTATATCAGTATTAATATCATTTTTCTTCAAATTTCTCATTGAATTCACATATTCTGTCACAAAATCTTTCCGGCTACATGCCAGGATCATGCACATAAATTGAGGCAACATAAAAGGAGGTTTTCAAGGCCTCGGAAGTGCGGAACAGGTGAGGAAAATAGGTGATAACCATTTGGGTCATGACATCTTCCACCTCTATGTCACGACCCGGATTTTTCCCGACATCGGGATCGTAATGGAGCCTACTCGTGGTATCTAGGCAAGCCACTACATTCAACATTATCCTGTTCGTATCATTATTCTTATACTCGTATTTACCAATAAGAGAAATAATATTAATTTAATAAATGTGGAAGACTTTTAAAATAGGGATAAATAATACCAAGGTAAAACACTAATGAAATCCTCTACCCAAGACATGGAGTCACCAACTCACGAACTACTACTGAATACTACATATAAAGGTCTGAAGGGAAATAACATAAATATGTTTGTCTCGAAACAATAAGACCACAGTAAATAATATAAGTAATAGAAGAGACGCAGGGCCTGCGGACGCCTGCAAGCTAACTCAGTCTCGGATTGCTCAACTCCCACGAATACTCTACTGCTGTTGTTGCTCCTACTCAAAACCTGGACCTGTGCAAAAACGCACAGAAGTGCAGTATCAGCATAATCCGACCCCATGTGCTGGTAAGTGCCTGACCTATCCCGGTGAAGTAGTGACAAGCCTAGGACCAGACACTCACATAAACCTGTGATGTTCTATATACATATGTACACCACAAAATAACCAGAAATATCAAGTAACAAATTCAACAAGAAATATCATAAAAGGGGAAACTCAACAGTTAGCAACAATTATTAACTCAATAATGGAAATCAGAGTATAATGGAAACAGTTAATATCAATACAAGGAAACAGCAAATAGTTGCACGGCATCACCCTTCGTGCTTTTACTCTCATCCTCACCAAATAAGCAAATAAAAGTGCACAGCATCACCTTTCATACTTTTACTCTCATCCTCACATCCATGGCACGGCATGATCCTTCGTGTATGGTTCAATAACAAGGCACGACATTACCCTTCGTGCATAATCAATATCACAAGGCACGACATGATCCTTCATGCATAATCAATAACAAGGCACGGCATTGCCCTTCGTGCATAATCAATAATATAAGGCACGACATTAACCTTCGTG
The DNA here is from genome assembly GCA_032618575.1 of Nicotiana noctiflora. Classification (NCBI taxonomy): domain Eukaryota; kingdom Viridiplantae; phylum Streptophyta; class Magnoliopsida; order Solanales; family Solanaceae; genus Nicotiana; species Nicotiana noctiflora. The sequence goes on from JASVEL010004833.1 coordinate 10,797, forward strand.
CAAAATCAATAATATAAGTCACGACATTAACCTTCGTGCAAAAATAGTAAACAAGGCACGACATCACCCTTCGTGCATTATCACTCTTCCTCACCCAAATAACAATCACAGTTAAGGGCAAAGAATGAAAACAATAATCATAAATCGTCCCGGCAAGGGACACAACAATCATCACAATAAGGTCCCGGCAAGGGAAAACAATAATCCACTTTACAACAAGTTCCGGTAAGTGAAAACTATCTTTCACTTTACAGTAAGTCCCGGCAGGGGAAAACAATGTTCAATTCCACAACCCGACAAGGGTTCAATAATTCATCTTTAAAACATCTCACAATGAATATCAACAACGACTCACGGTCATGCTAGACGCCAGTGTATGGATGCTCGTCACCACAGCCCATACACCGCACTTGATCACATATCACATAGCACATAAATCCTATTCCCTCAAGCTAGGATAGATCAAACACTTACCTCTAGCCTTGAAGGCCAAATTATCCTTCAACTATGGCTATTCTTCGAATTTCCGCTTTCAACTTGCTCGAATCTAATCACAATTGATTCCATTACATTAATAAGTACTATAAAACTTAGTTTGGATGCTTAAAAATGGTTTTCTCAAAGTTTACCCCAAAATTTCCCAAAATGCCCCTAGCCCCACATGGTCGGAACTCGGTGTTCGGACCAAAATCCGGTTGCCCATTCCCTCACGAGTTCAAATATATGATTTGTTTCAAAATCGGACCTCAATTCGAGGTCAAATTCCCAAATTCATGAAAACCCTATGTTCTACCCAAAAATAAGAATTTCTACCATGAAAACCTTTGATTTCTTTTGAAAAACATGTTTAATGATGTTAGGAATTGAAAGAATTAAGTAAAAAGTGACATACAAGTGCTTTGGAATGATTTTGCTCTTGAGGGTTCGTGTGTGGTGTGTTGGGTTTTGAAAGAATGAAGAAAAGAGCTCAAAAATTCGTTTAAGTATAAATTTGCACAGCTACGGATTTCACAATTGCGAACATTTGTTCCCAATTGCGAACACCGCAGGTTTTGGGTCTGAGGCTCTCACAATTGCGAGAAAAGGTTCGTATTTGCAAACTGGGCTAGGACACTTGGGACTTCGCATTTGCGACAATATGTTCGCATTTGCGAACATGGACTGATTTTTGAAGGCCTCGCATTTGCGAGGTGTAGTTCGCATTTGCGAACCTAAGAGTTCCTGGACATTCATCACATTTGCGATCAAGGGTTCGCATTTGCGAACACTGCCTTGGCCTTCCATCTTCGCATTGCGATAAAATCTTCGCATTTGCGAAGATACCAGCTGGGTGAAAAACCAGCTATGTTATTTTTCAGAAATTGCTCCTATCAAATCTTTACCCGAGCCCCAGGGCTCCTATCCAAACATGTACACAACATCAAAAACATATTACAAACTTGCTCGTGCGATCACATCGCTAATATAACATCATTTCCATCAAATCAAACCTCAAGTTCATGATTATCATTCTTTTAGTTTCAAAACTTTTCAAATTTGGAACTCAAGGTTCAAAACACATCAAATGACATCCAAATGTCACCAATTGCAGAAAGCACATATATAATATTTAAGACTGGTACCGGGCGTCGGAACTAAAATACGAGCCCGATACCAAGGTCATTTAATTCATTTTCCGATAATAACTTCAGCAAAAACAATTTAACAGAAAAATTCATATCTTGGGCTCTATGCCTCAGAATTCGACTCCGGGCACATGCCCGAGTCCCATATTTTCCTACGGACCTTCCGGAACCCTCCGATCTCGGGTTCGGGTCTGTTTTCAAAAAACGTTGACTGAAGTCAACTATATCAGTATTAATATCATTTTTCTTCAAAATTCTCATAGAATTCACATATTCTGTCACAAAATCTTTCCGGCTACATGCCAGGATCATGCACGTAAATTGAGGCAACATAAAAGGAGGTTTTCAAGGCCTCGGAAGTGCGGAACAAGTTGATGACCATTTGGGTCGTCACATCCTCCACCTCTATGTCACGACCGGATTTTCCCCCGACATCGGGATCGTGATTGAGCCTACTCGTGGTATCTAGGCAAGCCACTACATTCAACATTATCCTGTTCGTATCATTATTCTTATACTCGTATTTACCAATAAGAGAAGTAATATTAATGTAATAAATATGGAAGACTTTTAAAATAGGGATAAATAATACCAAGGTAAAACACTAATGAAATCTTCTACCCAAGACGTGGAGTCACCAACTCACGAACTACTACTGAATACTACACATAAAGGTCTGAAGGAAAATAACATAAATATGTTTGTCTCGGAACAAAGAGACTACAGTAAATAATATAAGTAATAGAAGAGACGCTGGGCCTGCGGACGCCTGCAAGCTACCTCAGTCTCGGATTGCTCAACTCCCACGAATACTCTACTGCTACTGTTGCTCCTGCTCAAAGCCTGGACCTGTGCAAAAACGCACAGAAGTGCAGTATCAGCATAATCCAACCCCATGTGCTGCTAAGTGCCTGACCTATCCCGGTGAAGTAGTGACAAGCCTAGGACCAGACACTCACATAAACCTGTGTTGTTCTATATACATATGTACACCACAAAATAACCAGAAATATCAAGTAACAAATTCAACAAGAAATATCATAAGAGGGGAAACTCAACAGTTAGCAACAATTATTAACTCAATAATGGAATTTAGAGTATAATGGAAACAGTTAATCTCAAAACAAGGAAACAGCAAATAGTTGCACGGCATCACCCTTCGTGCTTTTACTCTCATCCTCACCAAATAAGCAAATAAAAGTGCACGGCATCACCCTTCATACTTTTACTCTCATCCTCACATCCATGGCACGGCATGATCCTTCGTGTGTGGTACAATAACAAGGCACGGCATTACCCTTCGTGCATAATCAATATCACAAGGCACGACATGATCCTTCGTGCATAATCAATAACAAGGCACGGCATTGCCCTTCGTGCATAATCAATAATATAAGGCACGACATTAACCTTCGTGCAAAATCAATAATATAAGTCACGACATTAACCTTCATGCAAAAACAGTAAACAAGGCACGGCATCACCCTTCGTGCATTATCACTCTTCCTCACCCAAATAACAATCACAGTTAAGGGCAAAGAATGAAAACAATAATCATAAATCGTCCCGGCAAGGGACACAACAATCATCACAATAAGGTCCCGGCAAGGGAAAAGAATAATCCACTTTACAACAAGTCCCGGTAAGTGAAAACTATCTTTCACTTTACAATAAGTCCCGGCAAGGGAAAACAATATTCAATTCCACAACCTGACAAGGGTTCAATAATTCATCTTTAAAACATCTCACGATGAATATCAACAATGACTCATGGTCATGCTAGACGCCAGTGTATGGATGCTCATCATCACAACCCATACACCGTACTTGATCACATATCACATAGCACATAAATCCTATTCCCTCAAGCTAGGATAGATCAAACACTTACCACTAGCCTTGAAGTCCAAATTAGCCTTCAACTATGGCTATTCTTCGAATTTCCGCTTTCAACTTGCTCGAATCTAATCACAATTGATTCCATTACATTAATAAGTACTATAAAACTTAGTTTGGATGCTTAAAAATGGTTTTCTCAAAGTTTACCCCAAAATTTCCCAAAATGCCCCTAGCCCCACGTGGTCGGAACTCGGTATTCGGACCAAAATCCGGTTACCCATTCCCTCACGAGTTCAATTATATGATTTGTTTCAAAATCGGACCTCAATTGAAGGTCAAATTCCCAAATTCATGAAAACCCTATGTTCTACCCAAAAACAAGAATTTCTACCATGAAAACCTTTGATTTCTTTTGAAAAACATGTTTAATGATGTTAGGAATTGAAAGAATTAAGTAAAAAGTGACATACAAGTGCTTTGGAGTGATTTTGCTCTTAAGGGTTCGTGTGTGGTGTGTTGGGTTTTGAAAGAATGAAGAAAAGAGCTCAAAAATTCGTTTAAGTATAAATTTGCACAGCTGCGGATATCACCATTGCGAACATTTGTTCGCAATTGCGAACACTGCAGGTTTTGGGTCTGAGGCTCTCACAATTGCGAGAAAAGGTTCGCATTTGCGAACTGGGCTGGGACACTGGGGACTTCGCATTTGCGACAATATGTTCGCATTTGCGAACATGGACTGATTTTTGAAGGCCTCGCATTTGCGAGGTGTAGTTCGCATTTGCGAACCTAAGAGTTCATGGACATTCATCACATTTGCGATCAAGGGTTCGCATTTGCGAACACTGCCTTGGCCTTCCATCTTCGCATTTGCGATAAAATCTTTGCATTTGCGAACATACCAGCTGGGTGAAAAACCAGCTATGTTATTTTTCAGAAATTGCTCCAACGGCCTATCAAATCTTTACCCGAGCCCCAGGGCTCCTAACCAAACATGTACACAACATCAAAAACATATTACAAACTTGCTCGTGCGATCACATCGCCAATATAACATCGTTTCCATCAAATCAAACCTCAAGTTCATGATTATCATTCTTTTAGTTTCAAAACTTTTCAAATTTGGAACTCAAGGTTCAAAACACATCAAACGACATCCAAATGTCACCAATTGCAGAAAGCACATATATAATATTTAAGACTGGTACCGGGCGTCGGAAGCAAAATACGAGCCCGATACCAAGGTCATTTAATTCATTTTCCTTTAATAATTTCAGCAAAAACAATTTAACAGAAAAAATCATATCTTGGGCTCTAGGCCTCAGAATTCGACTCCGGGCACATGCCCGAGTCCCATATTTTCCTACGGACCTTCCGGAACCCTCCGATCTCGGGTCCGGGTTTGTTTACAAAAAACGTTGACTGAAGTCAACTATACCAATATTAATATCATTTTTCTTCAAATTTCTTATAGAATTCACATATTCTATCACAAAATCTTTCCGGCTACATGCCAGGATCATGCACGTAAATCGAGGCAACATAAAAGGAGGTTTTTAAGGCCTCGGAAGTGCGGAACAAGTGAGGAAAACAGGTGATGACCCTTTGGGTCGTCACATCCTCCACCTCTATGTCACGACCCGGATTTTCCCCCTACATCGGGATCGTGATGGAGCCTACTCGTGGTAGCTAGGCAAGCCACTACATTCAACATTGTCCTGTTTGTATCATTATTCTTATACTCTTATTTACCAACAAGTGAAATAATATTAATTTAATAAATGTGGAAGACTTTTAAAATAGGGATAAATAATACCAAGGTAAAACACTAATGAAATCCTCTACCCAAGACGTGGAGTCACCAACTCACGAACTACTACTGAATACTACACATAAAGTTCTGAAAGAAAATAACATATATATGTATGTCTCGGAACAATGAGACCACAGCAAATAATATAAGTAAGTGGAAGAGTCGCCGGGCCTGCGGACGCCTGCAAGCTACCTCAATCTCGGAATGCTCAACTCCCACTAATACTCTACTACTGTTGTTGCTCCTGCTCAAAACCTAGACCTGTGCAAAAACGCACAGAAGTGCAGTATCAGCACAATCCGACCTCATGTGCTGGTAAGTGCCTGGCCTATCCCAGGGAAGTAGTGACAAGCCTAGGACCAGACACTTACATAAACCTATACAGTTCTATATACATATGTACACCACAAAATAACCAGAAATATCAAGTAACAAATTCAACAAGAAATATCATAAGAGAGGAAACTCAACAGTTAGCAACAATTATTAACTCAATAATGGAAATCAGAGTATAATGGAAATAGTTAATATCAAAACAAGGAAACAGCAAATAGTTGCACGGCACCACCCTTCGTGCTTTTACTCTCATCCTCACCAAATAAGCAAATAAAAATGCACGGCATCAACCTTCGTGCTTTTACTCTCATCCTCACATCCATGGCATGGCATGATCCTTCATGCATGGTTCAATAACAAGGCACGGCATTACCCTTCGTGCATATTCAATATCATAAGGCACGGCATGATCCTTCGTGCATAATCAATAACAAGGCACGGCATTACCCTTCGTGCATAATCATTAATATAAGGCACGGCATTAACCTTCGTGCAAAATCAATAATATAAAGTGCGGTATTAACCTTCGTGCAAAAATAGTAAACAAGGCACGGCATTACCCTTCGTGCATTATCACTCTTCCTCACCCAAATAACAATCACTATTAAGGGCAAAGAATGAAAACAATAATCAGAAACTGTCCCGGCAAGGGACACAACAATCATCACAATACGATCCCGGCAAGGGAAAACAGTAATCCACTTTACAATAAGTCCCGGCAAGGGAAAACAATCTTTCACTTTACAATAAGTCCCGGCAAGGGAAAAAATGTTCAATTCCACAACCCGACAAGGGTTCAATAATTCATCTTTAAAACATCTCACAATGAATATCAACAATGACTCACGGTCATGCTAGACGCCAGTGTATGAATGATCGTCACCACAGCCCATACACCGCACTCGATCACATATCACATAGCACATAAATCATGTTCCCTCAAGCTAGGATAGATCAAACACTTACCTCTAGCCTTGAAGTCCAAATTATCCTTCAACTATGGCTATTCTTCGAATCCACTTTCAACTTGCTCGAAACTAATCACAATTGATTCCATTACATTAATAAGTACTATAAAACTTAGTTTGGATGCTTAAAAATGGTTTTCTCAGAGTTTACCCCAAAATTTCCCAAAATGCCCCTGGCCCCACGTGGTCGGAACTCGGTGTTCGGACCAAAATCCGGTTAGCCATTCCCTCACGAGTTCAAATATATGATTTGTTTCAAAATCGGACCTCAATTCGAGGTCAAATTCCCAAATTCATGATAACCCTATGTTCTACCCAAAAACAAGATTTTCTACCATGAAAACCTTTGATTTCTTTTGAAAAACATGTTTAATGATGTTAGGAATTGAAAGAATTAAGTAAAAAGTGACTTACAAGTGCTTTGGAGTGATTTTGCTCTTGAGGGTTCGTGTATGGTGTGTTGGGTTTTGAAAGAATAAAGAAAAGAGCTAAAAAATTCGTTTAAGTATAAATTTGCAGATGGGATTTATTTTAATTACTTCAGAGTCGCCACTTGGGAGATTTTATGGTGTCCCAAGTCACCGGTTAAATCCCGAATCGAGGAAAAGAATGACTCTATTTAACAGTCCGCGAACCGGAAATCCGGATAAGGAATTCTATTAACCCGGGAGAAGGTATTAGGCATTCCCGAATTCCGTGGTTCTAGCACGGTCGCTCAACTGTCGTGTTTGGCTTATCTATCTGCTTTTTACAATTATGTACCTAGTGCAAGTTAATACCCCTTTTACCGCTTTTATTATTGGTTGTGATTTACGAAAGAGAAAGTTGCTTAAAAATATGCTTTCGAATCACGTCACATGAAATGCACCCGGATCCTCAACATATTCTTATTCAACATTTCGGGGTTTGGATTTGGGTCACATGAAATGCACACCCGTATTTAAAAAGGTAAAGCTAAAATATGCGCCCGGATCGACTACTTATTTACACTGTTGGGAAAGGCGTGATATTCGTTCAGAAACGACGCATCTCGAAATCTAAGTATTTATATGTACATCTATGACGGCTATGTGATTAGTGTAACTATTTGGGCGAGGCGTACCTTTGATTCAAATCTAAAGCGAACTACATCCCCACTGTATCTTACTTAAGAGTTGATTCCAAATTACTTAAAACTTGCTACGAACCACACCGCATGAAATGCGCCTGTGGTTCCTGACACGCTTTGTTCATTCTTACCCAAAATTGGGGTCGGGTCACATGAAATGCGCCCCCGACTCTTTTTAATCTAATTACGTCATTCCGTTGAGTAACAACTCCCTAGCTAATCTTGCTTTTAACATAAGGTCTATCATTTAACAGGTTTGGAGATTATACACATGAGTAGAAAAGATTGAACAAAGATACAACAGACTAATTCGGGTTTACGTGCATATCTAATGATAGTGTATCTTTGGTCTAGCTACATTTTCCGTAACAAAACTAGCAATACAAATTTAATTGAAGAATAACAGAATGTAATTAAACATAAGAACTATAAACGACTACATGTTTCAATAGACTTTATGCACAAGCTTCAAACTTCATTCTTTTCGTACCAAGGAACTACAATAACAGAGGTGTGTACCTGGAATGCGGAAGAACAAGGAAGAGTGAGCAATGGCAATGCAGCAACGGTAACAGGAATAGTAGCAGGAGCAACAGTCAAAGACCAATAACAAATGGTGAACCAGCTAATAACCCAACAACCAACAATAATCGAACTTTATCAATCACTGATCTAGTGACTAAAACTTGAACCCAGGCAGCAATAAACAACCAGGCAGCAACAAACAATATCCAAATCAAATGGACAGTGATAGCCAAACCAGATTCCCAAAAGCAGACCACAAGAGGCAAAAACAGTGGTCAATCACCAACAACACTCAACAGACCAGTTACAACCAAGTAGCAATAAACAGACCCAACAGCAACAAAAACATCCAACAGTGGCAAATGAATACCAACACAGCACCATACACTCAAAACCAGCAACAATAATCAACCCAGGCAGCAATAACTACAAACCAGCCAGCCACCAATAGACCAAGAGCAACCAAGCCACCAACAATGGAACAAACAGCACCAAATCAAACCAGGCAGCAACAAACAAACACACCAGCCAGCAATGAAGACACGACAACAACAACAATGTCTGCAACAACAACAACCCAGGCAGCAACAACTACACACCAGCCAGCAACCACACAGATACAAACACCACCACAACACTGGCCAAACACTCAATCACTGAAGCAAAACAATCGAAACAGTGACCCAGGCCAATGGAACAGTAGTTTTCTTTTCTGTATCTTTTGTGTGTATAAGGAAATGAACCCCTGCTCCTACTTTCTCTCCAGGTACTCTGAAAATCTCTACTGTATGTCTATGTTCTCTCCAGGTATTTTTTTTGCTTATCACACTCTCTAAGGTCTGTATGTATGTATGAATGAATCCTTACAGGTACTCCCCAAACTCTCAAAATCTCTCAATGTATCCCCCTTATAGGTGCAGTTTGATGCTATATTTATAGCTAAAAGTCCCTCCAGAACACCTGCCCCTAAGGTTACCATCACCCTGCCCACTCCCAACTCTGCCAGACCCATCAAAATCCCTGCATTCCCCACTACCTACTGTCCAAAGCATGGACTCAGCATTAAACAATGCTGGTGGCAGTGAGCCTCAGTGGGATGCCCTGTTGTGCTCAGTTCCACTAACCCTTTGTATGGGTGTGTGATTAAACAATTATCCTATTGACTACAACCAATTATCCCTTTATTCTGAATCAAACAGTAACCAACCCCTACTCTAATGAATCGCATACAGGGCAAATTCAGGGACCAATAAATCGAATTCACTATTCGACGACCTTAACTAAATTAAACACAGAATGTAATCATAACCATAATAACGAATTGAATCAACAACAATAACATGAACCGACCAAATAAAAAGGTCTGTTGAGATGGACAGAAAATTCCGAAAACTTCGCAAAAATAAACAAACTGAGTAAAACATGCAAAGATACAAGAATTAAGTATATGGAATGGAAGAAGGGAAACGAATACCTCAGAAATCAAAAAATGACCCAGATTCGAACTTGGCTCGTCTGCTTTGAGGTCGAATAGACCTTAATCGAAGTGTTCTCATACGAGAACACATCGAATAAAGTCCATTAGACCCCGAAATTCCAGTTAATTTGGCCTAATTCGTCATTTTCAATTTTAGGGTTCTTGCGGGTGGGATTTGGGGCTTTTGTATTTCTGGTTAGATTCGAAGCAAACCAATGCCGGCGGGGGTACGAGGGAGGTGTGGGGAGACTGTGGTGTGAATTTGGGGTAATTTGGCATAGGTTCGAGTTTGACTCGAATCTTCAAATGAAGATTCGAGGAGCTCCGGCATGATTCGAGGTTAATGGAGGCTGGGATCGTGATGGGGGAGGTAAGGGGAAGGTTTTGGCGTTGGTTTGGGTTTGATTGGCCTACCGGAACCGCCGTGAGGCGATTTCCGGCAGGCGGCGCACGGCGGCGTTACGCCGGGGATTTGAGAGCTCCTGAGGGAGAAGAAGGGAGAGGGGGGGTCTGGCTTGGGGGGGGCGGGGTATGGAAAGGAGTTTATATATGTTTTGAGTAGTTAAATCCTGATCGTTGGATCAAACTTGATCAACGATCAGGATCCTCTCACTTAAACCAAACGGTGCCGTTTGGTTAAGTCCTAGGCTGGATGAATTTTGGAATTAACGGATTAATCTGGGCCGTTGGATAATAAAATCCAACGGTCCAGATCAAACGTTACATATGCTGAAGCTGGACGGATATTTGGGCCGGATCAGAAGCAATTCATTTGGGCCTGGCTTTTAGACTAAATTTGGCCCAGCTCGGATCTTCATGATGTATTATGTACATATGTGTATGTATATATATATATATATGTATATATACATACATATATATGTATATACACACATATGTATATATACCAACCTATAACACCGCTGTTTTTACTACAATTAACGCACACGATTACATATCACCCAAAAATGTAAATCACATGACTTCGATATCAAACACTGAAAATGCAAAGCCTAGCATATATTTTTTTGTATTTTTAATTTAAATAAATAAACGTGCACACAAAAGATAAAAATAACACAAAATCACACAAAGCATGCCCAACACGAAACTATTTTTTTTTTGAATTTTCTGGGAGTACTTCTCGAGTAAGGCAAAAATCACGTGCTCACAACATCTGTTGGGTTTTGAAAGAATAAAGAAAAGAGCTAAAAAATTCGTTTAAGTATAAATTTGCACAGCTGCGGATATCACAATTGCGAATATATGTTCGCAATTGCGAACACTACAGGTTTTGGGTCTGAGGCTCTCGCAATTGCGTGAAAAGGTTCGCATTTGCGAACTGGACTGGGACATAGGGGGCTTCGCATTTGCGACAATATGTTCGCATTTGAGAACATGGACTTATATTTGAAGGTCTCGCATTTGCAAGGTGTAGTTCGCATTTGCGAACCTAAGAGTTCCTGGACATTCATCAAATTTGCCATCAAAGTTTCGCATTTGCGAACACTGCCTTGGCCTTCCATCTTCGCATTTGCGATAAAATCTTCGCATTTGCGAAGATACCAGCTGGGTGAAAAACCAGCTATGTTATTTTTCAGAAATTGCTCCAACGGCCTATCAAATCTTTATCCGAGCCCTCGGGCTCCGAACCAAACATGTACACAACATCAAAAACATATTACAAACTTGCTCGTGCAATAACATCGCCAATATAACATCGTTTCCATCAAGTCAAACCTCAAGTTCATGATTATCATTCTTTTAGTTTCAAAACTTTTCAAATTTGGAACTCAAGGTTCAAAACATATCAAACGACATCCAAATGTGACCAATTGCAGAAAGCACCTATATAATATTTAAGACTGGTACCGGGCGTCGGAACCAAAATACGAGCCCGATACCAAGGTCATTTAATTCAATTTCCTTTAATAATTTCAACAAAAACAATTTAACAGAAAAATTCATATCTTGGGCTCTAGGCCTCAGAATTCGACTCCGGGCACATGCCCGAGTCCCATATTTTCCTACGGACCTTCCGGAACCCTCCGATCTCGGGTCCGGGTCTGTTTACAAAAAACGTTGACTGAAGTCAACTATATCAATATTAATATCATTTTTCTTCAAATTTCTCATAGAATTCACATATTCTGTCACAAAATCTTTCCGGCTACATGCCAGGATCATGCACGTAAATTGAGGCAACATAAAAGGAGGTTTTCAAGGCCTCGGAAATGCGGAACAAGTTAGGAAAACAGGTGATGACGCTTTGGGTCGTCACATCCTCCACCTCTATGTCATGACCCGGATTTTCACCCGACATCGGGATCGTTATGGAGCCTACTCGTGGTATCTAGGCAAGCCACTACATTCAACATTATCCTGTTTGTATCATTATTCTTATACTCGTATTTACCAACAAGAGAAATATTATTAATTTAATAAATGTGGAAGACTTTTAAAATAGGGATAAATAATACCAAGGTAAAACACTAATGAAATCCTCTACCTAAGACGTGGAGTCACCAACTCACGAACTACTACTGAATACAACACATAAAGGTTTAAAGGAAAATAACATAAATATGTCTGTCTCGGAAAAATGAGACCACAGCAAATAATATAAGTAATAGAAGAGACGCCGGGCCTGCGAACGCCTGCAAGCTACCTCAGTCACGGATTGCTCAACTCCCACGAATACTCTACTACTGCTGTTGCTCCTGCTCAAAACCTGGACCTGTGCCAAAACGCACAGAAGTGCAGTATCAGCATAATCCGACCCCATGTGCTGGTAAGTGCCTGGACTATCCCGGTGAAGTAGTGACAAGCCTAGGACCAGACACTCACATAAACCTATGCAGTTCTATATGCATATGTACACCACAAAATTACCAGAAATATCAAGTAACAAATTCAACAAGAAATATCATAAGAGGGGAAACTCAACTGTTAGCAACAATTATTAACTCAATAATGGAATTCAGAGTATAATGGAAACAGTTAGTCTCAAAACAAGGAAACAGCAAATAGTTGCACGGCATCACCCTTCGTGCTTTTTCACCCTTCGTGCTTTTACTCTCATCCTCACCAAATAAGCAAATAAAAGTGCACGGCATCACCCTTCATACTTTTACTCTCATCCTCACATCCATGGCACGGCATGATCCTTCGTGTGTAGTTCAATAACAAGGCACGGCATTACCCTTCGTGCATAATCAATATCACAAGGCACGACATGATCCTTCGTGCATAATCAATAACAAGGCACGGCATTGCCCTTCGTGCATAATCAATAATATAAGGCACGACATTAACCTTCGTGCAAAATCAATAATATAAGTCACGACATTAACCTTCGTGCAAAAACAGTAAACAAGACACGGCATCACCCTTCGTGCATTATCACTCTTCCTCACCCAAATAACAATCACAGTTAAGGGCAAAGAATGAAAACAATAATCATAAATCATCCCGGCAAGGGACACAACAATCATCACAATAAGGTCCCGGCAAGGGAAAAGAATAATCCACTTTACAACAAGTCCCGATAAGTGAAAACTATCTTTCACTTTACAATAAGTCCCGGCAAGGGAAAACAATGTTCAATTCCACAACCTGACAAGGGTTCAATAATTCATCTTTAAAACATCTCACAATGAATATCAACAATGACTCATGGTCAAGCTAGATGCCAGTGTGTGGATGCTCATCATCACAACCCATACACCGCACTTGATCACATATCACATAGCACATAAATCCTATTCCCTCAAGCTAGGATAGATCAAACACTTACCTTTAGCCTTGAAGTCCAAATTAGCCTTCAACTATGGCTATTCTTCGAATTTCCGCTTTCAACTTGCTCGAATCTAATCACAATTGATTCCATTACATTAATAAGTACTATAAAACTTAGTTTGGATGCTTAAAAATGGTTTTCTCAAAGTTTACCCCAAAATTTCCCAAAATGCCCCTAGCCCCACGTGGTCGAAACTCGGCGTTCGGACCAAAATCCGGTTACCCATTCCCTCACGAGTTCAATTATATGATTTGTTTCAAAATCGGACCTCAATTCGAGGTCAAATTCCCAAATTCATGAAAACCCTATGTTCTACCCAAAAACAAGAATTTCTACCATGAAAACCTTTGATTTCTTTTGAAAAACATGTTTAATGATGTTAGGAATTGAAAGAATTAAGTAAAAAGTGACATACAAGTGCTTTGGAGTGATTTTGCTCTTGAGGGTTCGTGTGTGGTGTGTTGGGTTTTGAAAGAATGAAGAAAAGAGCTCAAAAATTCGTTTAAGTATAAATTTGCACAGCTGCGGATATCACAATTGCGAACATTTGTTCACAATTGCGAACACTGCAGGTTTTGGGTCTGAGGCTCTCACAATTGCGAGAAAAGGTTCGCATTTGCGAACTGGGCTAGGACACTGGGGACTTCGCATTTGTGACAATATGTTTGCATTTGCGAATATGGACTGATTTTTGAAGGCCTCGCATTTACGAGGTGTAGTTCGCATTTGCGAACCTAAGAGTTCATGGACATTCATCACATTTGCGATAAAGGGTTCGCATTTGCGAACATTGCCTTGGCCTTCCATCTTCGCATTTGCGATAAAATCTTTGCATTTGCGAACATACCAGCTGGGTGAAAAACCAGCTATGTTATTTTTCAGAATTTGCTCCAACGGCCTATCAAATCTTTACCCGAGCCCCAGGGCTCATAACCAAACATGTACACAACATCAAAAACATATTACAAACTTGCTCGTGCGATCACATCGCCAATATAACATCGTTTCCATCAAATCAAACCTTAAGTTCATGATTATCATTCTTTTAGTTTCAAAACTTTTCAAATTTGGAACTCAAGGATCAAAACACATCAAACGACATCCAAATGTCACCAATTGCAGAAAGCACATATATAATATTTAAGACGAGTACCGGGTATCGGAACCAAAATACGAGCCCGATACCAAGGTCATTTAATTCATTTTCCTTTAATAATTTCAGCAAAAAGAATTTAACAGAAAAAATCATATCTTGGGCTCTAGGCCTCAGAATTCGACTCCGGGCACATGCCCGAGTCCCATATTTTCCTACGGACCTTCCGGAACCCTCCGATCTCGGGTCCGGGTTTGTTTACAAAAAACGTTGACTGAAGTCAACTATACCAATATTAATATCATTTTTCTTCAAATTTCTTATAGAATTCACATATTCTATCACAAAATCTTTCCGGCTACATGCCAGGATCATGCACGTAAATCGACGCAACATAAAAGGAGGTTTTCAAGGCCTCGGAAGTGCGGAACAAGTGAGGAAAACAGGTGATGACCCTTTGGGTCGTCACATCCTCCACCTCTATGTCACGACCCGGATTTTCCCCCTACATCGGGATCGTGATGGAGCCTACTCGTGGTAGCTAGGCAAGCCACTACATTCAACATTGTCCTGTTCGTATCATTATTCTTATACTCGTATTTACCAACAAGAGAAATAATATTAATTTAATAAATGTGGAAGACTTTTAAAATAGGGATAAATAATACCAAGGTAAAACACTAATGAAATCCTCTACCCAAGACGTGGAGTCACCAACTCACGAACTACTACTGAATACTACACATAAAGTTCTGAAAGAAAATAACATATATATGTATGTCTCGGAACAATGAGACCACAGCAAATAATATAAGTAAGTGGAAGAGACGCCGAGCCTGCGGACGCCTGCAAGCTACCTCAATCTCGGAATGCTCAACTCCCACGAATACTCTACTACTGTTGTTGCTCTTTCTCAAAACCTAGACCTGTGCAAAAACGCACAGAAGTGCAGTATCAGCACAATCCGACCTCATGTGCTGGTAAGTGCCTGGCCTATCCCAGCGAAGTAGTGACAAGCCTAGGACCAGACACTTACATAAACCTATACAGTTCTATATACATATGTACACCACAAAATAACAAGAAATATCAAGTAACAAATTCAACAAGAAATATCATAAGAGGGGAAACTCAACAGTTAGCAACAATTATTAACTCAATAATGGAAATCAGAGTATAATGGAAATAGTTAATATCAAAACAAGGAAACAGCAAATAGTTGCACGGCATCACCCTTCGTGCTTTTACTCTCATCCTCACCAAATAAGCAAATAAAAATGCACGGCATCAACCTTCATGCTTTTACTCTCATCCTCACATCCATGGCATGGCATGATCCTTCATGCATGGTTCAATAACTAGGCACGGCATTACCCTTCGTGCATATTCAATATCACAAGGCACGGCATGATCCTTAGTGCATAATAAATAACAAGGCACGGCATTACCCTTCGTGCATAATCAATAATATAAGGCACGGCATTAACCATCGTGCAAAATCAATAATATAAAGCACGGTATTAACCTTCGTGCAAAAATAGTAAACAAGGCACGGCATTACCCTTCGTGCATTATCACTCTTCCTCACCCAAATAACAATCACAGTTAAGGGCAAAGAATGAAAACAATAATCATAAACTGTCCCGGCAAGGGACACAAAAATCATCACAATACGATCCCGGCAAGGGAAAACAGTAATCCACTTTACAATAAGTCCCGGCAAGGGAAAACAATCTTTCACTTTACAATAAGTCCCGGCAAGGGAAAAAATGTTCAATTCCACAACCCGACAAGGGTTCAATAATTCATCTTTAAAACATCTCACAATGAATATCAACAATGACTCACGGTCATGCTAGATGCCAGTATATGAATGATCGTCACCACAGCCCATACACCGCACTCAATCACATATCACATAGCACATAAATCCTGTTCCTTCAAGCTAGGATAGATCAAACACTTACCTCTAGCCTTGAAGTCCAAATTATCCTTCAACTATGGCTATTCTTCGAATTTCCACTTTCAACTTGCTCGAATCTAATCACAATTGATTCCATTACATTAATAAGTACTATAAAACTTAGTTTGGATGCTTAAAAATGGTTTTCTCAAAGTTTACCCCAAAATTTCCCAAAATGCCCCTGGCCCCACGTGGTCGGAACTCGGTGTTCGGACCAAAATCCGGTTAGCCATTCCCTTACGAGTTCAAATATATGATTTGTTTCAAAATCGGACCTCAATTCGAGGTCAAATTCCCAAATTCATGATAACCCTATGTTCTACCCAAAAACAAGATTTTCTACCATGAAAACCTTTGATTTCTTTTGAAAAACATGTTTAATGATGTTAGGAATTGAAAGAATTAAGTAAAAAGTGACATACAAGTGCTTTGGAGTGATTTTTCTCTTGAGGGTTCGTGTATGGTGTGTTGGGTTTTGAAAGAATAAAGAAAAGAGCTCAAAAATTTGTTTAAGTATAAATTTGCACAGCTGCGGATATCACAATTGCGAATATATGTTCGCAATTGCGAACACTACAGGTTTTGGGTCTGAGGCTCTCGCAATTGCGTGAAAAGGTTCGCATTTGCGAACTGGACTGGGACACTGGGGACTTCGCATTTGCGACAATATGTTCGCATTTGCGAACATGGACTTATTTTTGAAGGCCTCGCAGTTGCGAGGTATAGTTCGCATTTGCGAACCTAAGAGTTCCTGGACATTCATCAAATTTGCCATCAAAGTTTCGCATTTGCGAACATTGCCTTGGCCTTCCATCTTCGCATTTGCGATAAAATCTTCGCATTTGCGAAGATACCAGCTGGGTGAAAAACCAGCTATGTTATTTTTCAGAAATTGCTCCAACGGCCTATCAAATCTTTATCCGAGCCCTCGGGCTCCGAACCAAACATGTACACAACATCAAAAACATATTACAAACGTGCTCGTGTAATCACATCGCCAATATAACATCGTTTCCATCAAGTCAAACCTCAAGTTCATGATTATCATTCTTTTAGTTTCAAAACTTTTCAAATTTGGAACTCAAGGTTCAAAATATATCAAACGACATCCAAATGTCACCAATTGCAGAAAGCACATATATAATATTTAAGACTGGTACCGGGCGTCGGAACCAAAATACGAGCCCGATACCAAGGTCATTTAATTCATTTTCCTTTAATAATTTCAACAAAAACAATTTAACAGAAAAATTCATATCTTGGGCTCTAGGCCTCAGAATTCGACTCCGGGCACATGCCCGAGTCCCATATTTTCCTACGGACCTTCCGGAACCCTCCGATCTCGGGTCCGGGTCTGTTTACAAAAAACGTTGATTGAAGTCAACTATATCAATATTAATATCATTTTTCTTCAAATTTCTCATAGAATTCACATATTCTGTCACAAAATCTTCCCGACTACATGCCAGAATCATGCACGTAAATCGAGGCAACATAAAAGGAGGTTTTCAAGGCCTCGGAAGTGTGGAACAAGTGAGGAAAACAGATGATGACCCTTTGGGTCGTCACATCCTCCACCTCTATGTCACGACCCGGATTTTCACCCGACATCGAGATCGTTATGGAGCCTACTCGTGGTATCTAGGCAAGCCACTACATTCAACATTATCCTGTTCGTATCATTATTCTTATACTCGTATGTACCAACAAGAGAAATATTATTAATTTAATAAATGTGGAAGACTTTTAAAATAGGGATAAATAATACCAAGGTAAAACACTAATGAAATCCTCTACCTAAGACGTGGAGTCACCAACTCACGAACTACTACTGAATACAACACATAAAGGTCTGAAGGAAAATAACGTAAATATGTCTGTCTCGGAAAAATGAGACCACAGCAAATAATATAAGTAATAGAAGAGACGCCGGGCCTGCGAACGCCTGCAAGCTACCTCAGTCACGGATTGCTCAACTCCCACGAATACTCTACTACTGTTGTTGCTCCTGCTCAAAACCTGGACCTGTGCAAAAACGCACAGAAGTGCAGTATCAGCATAATCCGACCCCATGTGCTGGTAAGTGCCTGGCCTATCCCGGTGAAGTAGTGACAAGCCTAGGACCAGACACTCACATAAACCTGTGCAGTTCTATATACATATGTACACCACAAAATAACCAAAAATATCAAGTAACAAATTCAACAAGAAATATCATAAGAGGGGAAACTCAATAGTTAGCAACAATTATTAACTCAATAATGGAAATCAGAGTATAATGGAAACAGTTAATATCAAAACAAGGAAACAGCAAATAGTTGCACGGCATCACCCTTCGTGCTTTTACTCTCATCCTCACAAAATAAGCAAATAAAATTGCACAGCATCACCCTTCATACTTTTACTCTCATCCTCACATCCCTGGCATGGCATGATCCTTCGTGCATGGTTCAATAACAAGGCACGGCATTACCCTTCGTGCATAATCAATATCACAAGGCACGACATGATCCTTCGTGCATAATCAATAACAAGGCACGGCATTGCCCTTCGTGCATAATCAATAATATAAGGCACGGCATTAACCTTCGTGCAAAATAAATAATATACGTCACGGCATTAACCTTCGTGCAAAAACAGTAAACAAGGCACGGCATCACCCTTCGTGCATTATCACTCTTCCTCACCCAAATAACAATCACAGTTACGGGCAAAGAATGAAAATAATAATCATGGACCGTCCCGGTAAGGGACACAACAATCATCACAACAAGGTCCCGGCAAGGGAAAACAATAATCCACTTTACAACAAGTACCGGCAAGGGAAAACAAACTTTCACTTTACAATAAGTCCCGGCAAGGGAAAACAATGTTCAATTCCACAACACGGCAAAGGTTCAATAATTCATCTTTAAAATATCTCACAATGAATATCAACAATGACTCACGTTCATGTTAGACGCCAGTGTATGGATGCTCGTCACCACAGCCCATATACCGCACTCGATCACATAGCACATAGCACATAAATCCTATTCCCTCAAGCTATAATAGATCAAACACTTACCTCTAGCCTTGAAGTCCAAATTATCCTTCAACTATGGCTATACTTCGAATTTCGGCTTTCAACTTGCTCTAATCTAATCACAATTGATTCCATTACATTAATAAGTACTATAAAACTTAGTTTGGATGCTTAAAAATGGTTTTCTCAAAGTTTACCCCAAAATTTCCCAAAATGCCCCTAGCCCCACGTGGTCGGAACTTGGGGTTCGGACCAAAATCCAGTTTCCCATTCCCTCACGAGTTCAAATATATGATTTGTTTCAAAATCGGACCTCAATTCGAGGTCAAATTCCCAAATTCATGAAAACCCTAAGTTCTACCCAAAAACAAGAATTTCTACCATGAAAACCTTTGATTTCTTTTGAAAAACATGTTTAATGATGTTAGGAATTGAAAGAATTAAGTAAAAAGTGATTTACAAGTGCTTTGGAGTGATTTTGCTCTTGAGGGTTCGTGTGTGGTGTGTTGGGTTTTGAAAGAATGAAGAAAAGAGCTCAAAAATTCGTTTAAGTATAAATTTGCACAGCTGTGGATATCGCAATTGCGAACATTTGTTTGCAATTGCGAACACTGCAGGTTTTGGGTCTGAGGCTCTTGCAATTGCGAGAAAAGGTTTGCATTTGGGAACTAGGCTCGGACAATGGGGACTTCGCATTTGCGACAATATGTTCGCATTTGCGAACATGGACTGATTTCTGAAGGCCTCGCATTTGCGAGGTGTAGTTCGCATTTGCGAACCTAAGAGTTCCTGGACATTCATCGCAAATTCGCATTTGCGATCAAGGGTTTGCATTTGCGAACACTACCTTGGCCTGCCATCTTCGCATTTGCGATAAAATCTTCGCATTTGCGAAGATACCAGCTGGGTGAAAAACCAGCTATGTTATTTTTCAGAAATTGCTCCAACGGCCAATCAAATCTTTACCCGAGCCCCCTGGGCTCCAAACCAAACATGTACACAACATCAAAAACATATTACAAACTTGCTCGTGCGATCACATCGCAAATAAAACATCGTTTTCATCAAATCAAGCCTCAAGTTCATGATTATCATTCTTTTAGTTTCATAACTTTTCAAATTCGGAACTCAAGGTTCAAAACACATCAAACGACATCCAAATGTCACCAAACTTTGCAGAAAGCACATATATAATATTTAAGACTTGTACCGGGCATCGGAACCAAAATACGAGCCCGATACCAAGGTCATATAATTCATTTTCCTTTAATAATTTCAGCAAAAACAATTTAACAGACAAATTCATATCTTGGGCTCTAGGCCTCAGAATTCGACTCCGGACACATGCCCGAGTCCCATATTTTCCTACAAACCTTGCGGGACCGTCCGATCTCGGGTCCGGGTCCGTTTACCAAAAATGTTGACTAAAGTCAACTATATCAATATTAATATCATTTTTCTTCAAATTTCTCATAGAATTCACATATTCTATCACAAAATCTTTCCGGCTACATGCCCGAATCATGCACGTAAATCGAGGCAACATAAAAGGAGGTTTTCAAGGCCTCGAAAGTGAGGAACAAGTGAGGAAAACAGGTGATGAGCCTTTGGGTCGTCACATCCTCTACCTCTAAAACAATCGTTCGTCCTCGAATGGACAAGAGAAGGAAGTACCCGAGTCGGGGAACAAATATGGGTAGCGGCTCCGTATATCAGACTCGGACTCCCAGGTCGATGCCTTATTAGGCTGACCTCTCCACTGAACACGCACAGAAGGATAACTCTTCGACCTCAACTGTCGAACCTGCCGGTCTAGAATGGCCACCGGCTCCTCCTCGTAGGATAAATCATTGCCCAATTGGACATTACTGACGTCTAACACATGTGTGGGATCGCCGTGGTACCTCCGAAGCATAGATACATGAAAAACTGGATGCACAGCTGATAAACTAGGTGGCAGAGCTAGTCTGTAAGCCACCCCTCCCGCTCGGTCCAGAATCTCAAATGGACCAATATACCTAGGGCTGAGTTTCCCTTCTTCCCGAACCTCATCATGCCCTTCATGGGCGACACTCGGAGCAATACCCGCTTACCAACCATGAAATCTACATCTCAAACCTTACGATCCCTATAAGTCTTCTGTCTGGACTGAGCTGAACGCAATCTCTCCTGGATAGTCTTGACATTATCCAAGGCCTCCTCAATTAAGTTTGTACCCAACAACTGAGCCTCTCCCGGCTCAAACCATCCAACTGGAGACCGACATCGCCTACCATACAACGCCTCATATGGGGACATCTGAATACTAGACTGGTAGCTGTTGTTGTAGGCGAACTCTGCTAATGGAAGAAACTGGTCCCACGAGCCTCCAAAATCAATGACACAGGCTCGGAGTATGTCCTCTAGAATCTGAATAGTCCTCTCGGACTGGCCATCCGTCTGAGGATGAAAAGCTGTACTCAACTGAACCTAGGTGCCTAACTCCTGCAAGACCGCTCTCCAGAACCGCGAGGTAAACTGCGTACCCCGATCCGAGATAATAGATACCAGCACCCTATGAAGACGAACAATCTCCCTGATGTAAATCTCTGCTAACCTCTCCGATGAGTAAGAGACAGATACTGGAATGAAGTGTGCTGACTTGGTCAGCCTGTCCACAATGACCTAAATAGCATCAAATTTCCTCCGAGTCAAGGGAAGTCCAGTAATCCATTTCCACTCGGGAATTTCGATTCTCTGGAACACACCACCAGGCCTCTGGTGCTCATATTTCACCTGCTGACAATTTAGACACCGAGCGATGTACGGAACGATGTCCTTCTTCATCTTGCGCCACCAATAGTGCTCCCATAAATCTTGATACATCTTCGCGGCGCTCGGGTAAATAGAATACCGCGAACTGTGGGCCTCCGCTAAGATAAACTCTCGAATCCCCTCAACATTGGGCACACAAACTCGACCCTGCAATCTCAATACTCCGTCATCATCTAGAGTTACCTTCGTGGCACCTCCCTGCTGTATAGTATCTCTCAAGTCACGCAAATAAGGATCATCAAATTACCTCTCACGGATACGCTCTAATAGAGATGAACGAGCGACCGTGCAGGCTAACACCCTGCTAGGCTCAGAAATGTCTAATCTCACGAACCGGTTGGCTAAGGCCTGGACATCTAGAGCTAATGGTCTCTGACTGACCGGAATGTATGCAAGACTACCCATGCTAGCGTACTTTCTACTCAATGCATCGGCCACCACATTGGCCTTACCTGGGTGATATAAGATAGTAACATCATAGTCCTTCAGCAACTCTAACCATCTCCGTTGTCATAAATTCAACTCCTTTTGCTTAAACAAGTACTGTAGGCTTTTGTTATCTATGTACACCTCACACGTCACACCATATAGATAATGCCTCCAGATCTTTAAGGCATGAACCACTACTGCCAACTCAAGATCATGAACTGGATAATTCTTCTCATGTATTTTTAACTGTCTCGAAGCATAAGCAATAACCTTACCATCCTGCATCAATACCGCTCCAAGCCCTGTACGGGACGCATCACAGTAAACTGTATAAGGCCCTGCACCCGTAGGTAGTATCAGCACTGGTGTTGTAGTCAAGGCTGTCTTGAGCTTCTGAAAGCTCACCTCACACTCATCTGACCACTGGAACTGGGCACCCTTCTGGGTCAACCTGGTCATCGGGGATGCAAAAGAAGAAAATCCCTTTACAAATCGACGGTAGTAACCTGCTAACCCCAAGACACTCCGGATCTCGGTCACTGATGCTGGTCGAGGCCAATTCTGGACTGTCTTAATCTTTTTTGGGTCCACCTAAATACCTTCCACTAATACAATGTGGCACATAAATGCCACCGAACTCAACCAGAACTCATATTTCAAAAATTTGGCATATAACTGATTATCCTTCAGAGTCTGAAGAACCACTCTGAGGTGCTGCTCGTGCTCTTCCTAGCTGCGGGAGTATACCGGGATGTCATCTATAAAGACTATCACGAACAGATCTAAGTAAGGCATGAATACCCGATTCATCAACTCCATGAACGTTGCTGGGGCATTGGTCAACTCGAAGGACATTACCAAGAATTCATAATGCTCGTCTCTAGTGAAAAAGGCTGTCTTAGGAATGTCAGCCACCCTGATCTTCAGCTGATGGTTAGCCTGACCTCAAGTCTATTTTGGAGAACACCCTCGCTCCTTGGAGCCGGTCAAACAAATCATCAATCCTCGGCAGTGGATACTTGTTCTTTATCGTCACTTTGTTTTATTGCCGATAATAAATACACATCCGCATCGAGACGTCCTTCTTCTTCAAGAATAACATCGACGCACCCAAGGAGAAATACTAGGCCTGATAAAGCTCTTCTCTAGCAAGTCTTGCAACGATCTTTTAACTCCTTCAACTCTGACGGGGCCATGCGATACGGTGGAATAGAAATAGGCTGAGTGCCAGCTGCCAGATCAATACAGAAATCAATATCCCTGTCGGGTGGTATGCCCGGCAGGTCTGAAGGAAAACCTCGGAAACTCCCGTACAATAGGAACCGAGTCAATTGAAGGAACCTCTATGTTGGAGTCGCGAACATACACCAAATAAGCTAAACACCCCTTCTCGACCATGCGTCAAGCCTTAATATATGAAATAACAGTGCGAACAGAGTGGCTTGAGGTCCCTCTCCAATCTAGTCGGGGTGATTCTGGCAAGGCCAAGGTCATGGTCTTGGCATGACAGTCTAAGATAGCATGGTATGGGGACAACCAGTCTATCCCCAATATGACATCGAAATCCACCATGTCTAATAGCAACAGATCAACACGGGTCTCAAGACCCCCAAAAATAACTACGCATGAACGATGCACCCAGTCGACTACAATGGAGTCACCCACTAGTGTAGACACATAATCTGGGATATCTAGAGCATAGCTAGGCACGGCCGGATACGGTGCAAAGTAGGAAGACACATATGGATATGTAGACCCAGGGTCAAATAATACTAAAGCACCTCTGTCACAAACAAGAATGGTACCTGTAATCACAGCATCTGATGCCTCTGCCTCTGGCCTGGCTGGTAGAGCATAAAATCGGGGACCAGTACCTCCCCTCTGAGCTACATCTCCGGGACGGTCATCCACTGGCTAACCTCTACCTCTGGCTGGATGGTCTCCTCCTCTATGGTCTCGACCTCCACCTCTACGATCACTACCCCCGCCTCTGGCTGGCTGGCAGGTTGAGGGTCAGCTGGGGCCTGAATCATGGGACGAGGGCCCCGCTGCTGAGTGTTGCCAGTCGCTCGAGGGCAAAACCTGACAAGATGACCTAGGTCACCACAACCGTAGCAACATTTAGGTTGATGGGGCTGCTGGCCCTGACGACCTGAATGGCCCTCACGAATACTCTGAAGAGGCTGGGCACTAATAGGAGGCTGATCTGAATACTGCTCACGAAACCCACGATCACCTGGTCCACCCTGTGAAGCCTGAAGGGCTGAATGAAAAGGTCTGGAAGACTGGCCCCTATCAAAATATTCCCTGCCTCCAGAAGAAGAACCACTAAATCTGTCAGAATGACGAGGCCTCTTGTCTGAAGGATAACCACCTCCCCGAGTAAGAGCCATCTCAACTGTACGAGCTGCATTAGCTGCCTCCTAAAAAGATATATCACTCCCAACTCCTATAGCTATCTGAAGTCTAATCGGCTGATTAAGCCAATCTATAAAGCTGCGGACCCTCTCCCACTCTGTGGGGAGTATCACCACCGCATGACGTGCCAGATCAACAAATCTCGTCTCATATTGAGTGACAGTCATAGTACCTTACTGTAGGTGCTCAAACTGACTCCGAAGTGCATCCCGCTAAGTAACAGGGAGAAACTTCTCCAGAAATAACTCTGCAAACTGATCCCATGATAAAGCCGGGGACCCTGCTGGTCGAGTCAAACAAGAATCTCTCCACCAAGTCTTGGCGGATCCTGAAAGCCTAAATGTACAGAAGTCCACTCCATTGGACTCCACTATCCCCATAGTCTTGAGAATCTCATGGCAACTAAATAAGAAATCCTGAGGATCCTCTGAAGTGGCACCGCTGAAGGTAGTGGTAAATAGCTTGGAGAACCGATCAAGTCTTCATAAATAATCAGAAGTCATGGCGTTCCATCTTCGACCTGAGCTGTGGTACCTGACTGAGTAGCCACAACTGGCTGAACCACTGGTGCCTGAGGCTGGGGAGCTACTGGCTCCGGAGTACGTGCAACGGGAGTCTGGGCCCCTCCTCCAGCCTGAGAATCGGCTGGTGCAGCTGGTAATAAGCTTGCTCTGGCAACGCTGGGCCCACTGGAGCTGCTGGGACTGGAGCCTCCTCGCCAGTCTCAACATGAGGCTCCACCTCTGGAATAGCTACCGGGGGCTGAGCTCTGCCCCTACCACGGCATACGATACGGCCTCAGCCCCTACCCCTCACGGGAGCTGCCTGGGGCTCGGGCTACTGATCAGCGGACGAAGAAGCGCGTGTCCTCACCATCTGCGAAAGGACAGAGTAGAAATTCAATTAGTATTTGAGGAACAAGTCGCACGACAAGAAGGAACAAATAAGAAACTCTTTCCTAACTCAATAGACTCTGGAGGACAAGTACAGATGTCTCCGTACCTACCCCTCAAACTCTACTAAGCTTGTTCGTGAGTGGTGAGACCTGTGTAACCAATCCCTAGGACAAACTTGCTCTGATACCAAGTTTGTCACGACCCAAACCGGAGGACCATGACTAGCACCCGACCATACTTGCCGAGCACCAACGTACATTTTATCTAACCTTCTTTATTATCTTTTAGGCTGACGAGACCAATATAAATGGTAGACATGGATCATGAACAACCAACAATAAAATATGATTGCATGAACCTACATAACATGGGATGACCATACAATCAAGAAACTATATACATATGGTACAAGCTACCACGCTAAAATGAAAGACTATACAACAAAAACCAGCCGACAAGGCATACCAAACTATACATGAGTCGACACTTGTCTATGAGCCTCTAAAGGAACATAAGTGCTGCAACATAGCCGGGATAGGGCCCCGACATACCCATAATGTCTATAACATAAATGCATACCAAGACCAAGGCAAGTCCGGAGAAGGGATCTCGCCAATCACCGCTGAACTGGACAACCTACTGTGATGGGGGAGCTGCACCTGCCTGTCTATCAGGACCTGCAGCACGACATGCAACGTCCACAAACAAAAGGACGTCAGCACGAATAAAGTACTGAGTATGTAAGGCAGAGAACCATAAATACGAACAATAATGTAAGCAAGGATAGAGAATATACAACCTGTAACATCTGAGTACCTCTGAGGGCTACTGACATGAAATGCATGATACATATGTATAAATACATAATCTTTAAAACATACGCCTCTGTGGGCATCATCATCGTCATATCGTACCCGACCGTAATAGGCTCGGTAAAAATATACCCGGCCATTATAAGGCTCGGTAGAATCGTACCCGGCCACGTGGAGCTCGGTAAAACCCAACTGATCAGTGGTTGCACAATAGGTGCCGTACCCGGCCGACTATAGCGCGGCTCGGTAGAGTAAAATAGATACATATATATAATGCATGCTCGACTCATGGAAACACCTTGTAGACCTTTTGGAGTGACGTAAGGTCGGTATCCTATGTACACCTTATTAGGACTAACTCTTCACTATGAACCTTATAGGAATCGTGAAGTACCAACAAGATTGATAACATAAGAATAAGAGAAGCAACATCAACATCAATCGTTCCATAAGAGGGGAAACAATGTAAGTACTGCTTAGCTTCTAAGAATAGAGTATCTTTGGAAGCTCGTTCATTACATTATGTACAATCGGAGTCGTGCAAAAGAAGGAAAGAGATAGCCACACATACCTTGTATATACTGCCACAACCTCAAGCTATGCAAACATCACGACTCCTTAGTCTACAATAGGAGAAATGACACTATCGTTAACGTTCAAGCGTCGCAACTATTATGTACCAACCACAACTTATTTTGTGATGAAACGGACAGCACCTCCCCTATATATATGACTTCACACCATTCAAAACAATCACCAAACATCCTAAACAACATCAATAATAAACATATTGAGCCTCCCAAAACAGTCCACACACAACCTAATCACATCATACATACGACGGCCACTATAGTCGTATCAAACGACCCAAAAATATTACGAAGAACTAGCAGACCACAACCCAACATATATATGGTGTTTCTCCACACCCTGCCTCCTCCAAAACTCCACAAAACAGTAATAAAAAACGCAGCCCAACAGCAACACATAACAGTCCACAAAACAGTCCGCTACAAGTGAATAACTTGAACTCACGGCTTCCGATCACCGTCCCGTGAGTTCTTACATGTATATAACGAATTACCATGAATTCACAGTAGAATAAATGTATAAAATATAGCAGTAAACTCACCTTAATTGTTGGATAACTTAGCCTTTAACTTGGTTCTTCAAACTCTAGTGTTTACCTCCAATTTGAACTTGAAAGAGAGGGAAAATCAATTAGGGTTTGTGGATAATTTTTGGGAGGAAGTTTGCAGGATTTTAGGTCTGGTTATTTGTGAAATATAAAGAGGGATATATTGCAGAAGATAAGCCTTTTAATGGGCTCCTTTTCTGACCCGAAATTTCGTCTTTTGGGCCGACATTTAACCAAGTAGCTGACCCACCTACTTGTCACCTAGCAGCTTGTGCAGTCTCACGAAAATGTCTATATCTCTCTATTCCAATGTCGTATTGATAAACCGTTTAATGCGTTGGAAACTAGACTCATAGATCTTCAATTTGCTGGGTAGATCACCCCGTAATTCCAAGTATATTGGGAGAAAGACTTAATAATATTTGACCTAAAGTTTAAGTAAAACTATGAACCTAAGTTGCAACAACTTTTGTCGACTTTTGTTTCATAACTCGTTTGACTTCAAGACTTATGATACGGATATTATATGATTAAAATACCTCAAATCACGACCTCCTATGTATACTAAGCATCTATAGGTTTACCCAAAAGTACGAGTTACAGCATCCTTGATTCGTTTAACTTCTAATACATTTAATCACCCTTATGGACCCTTGTATCACTTAAGATTAATCGGATTAACTTCTTATCATCTCAAGGATAATTCCTTCTTGGATTTGTGTTATCTAACTTATGGCATGAACTAACGTGTGTGGATATGGGTTGTAACACCCTTCCCCCCTTAGGTACATTCGTCCTTGAATGTAAGGGTTTATGGGGAGTCCAAATCATCGCGGATTCTAGCGAAAATTTTTGGTCAATTTTCCCCTATAAAATGGTCACTAGCAAAATTTGCAAGCAGTGAAGCTCAAAGTATGGCCTCACAAGGCTACACAAAGCATTATGGACACTGGACATTATTTACATATCACCATTTTGTATTAAGGAAGAGTGTTCTCAAGTTATTGCTTACCTCATAAAGCCGTTTCACCTTTACAATGTATCTTGCGTTCCACCAACATCCTTGTTATCATCATTCTGGAATAGGTAAGGGTATTTAGACTTCATCTCTTCTTCCGCTTCCCATGTCATTTCTTTCATATTCTTGTTCCTCCACAATACTTTGACTGAAGCTACATCTTTTGTTCTCAGCTTGCGGACTTGTCGATCTAATATGGCCACTGGCACTTCTTCATATGATAGATCCTTTGTTACTTGAACATCTTTGATAGGGACAACTCGAGAAGGATCTCCAATGCATTTCCTCAACATAGATACATGGAATACCAGGTGGACAAATTCTAATTCGGATGGCAATTCTAACTCATAAGCAAACTTGTCCAATTCGTTGAAGAATTTTATACGGACCGATATACCTTGGACTCAGCTTACCTTTCTTCCCAAAAAGCATAACACCCTTCATTGGTGAAATCCTCAGGAAAACCCAATCACCAACCTCAAACTCTAGATCACGACGTCGGACATAGGAATAAGACTTTTGCCTACTTTGTGCAGTCCTCAATCGTTCCTGTATCACTTTCACCTTCTCAATGGCTTGGTGAATAAAATCTGGCCCATATAATTCTGTTTCACCGACTTCGAACCATCCAACTGGTGATCTACATCTCCTCCCATATAGTGCCTCATATGGGGCCATTTTAATACCGGAATGGTAGCTATTATTGTAGGCAAATTCTATGAGTGGAAGATGGTCATCCCAATTTCCCTTAAATCTAGAACACATGCTCGTAGCATATCTTCCAATGTCTGAATGGTACGTTCAGCCTGTCCGTCAGTCTGCAGATGAAATGCAGTGCTGAGATTCACTCGTGTGCCTAAACCTTTCTGAAAAGACCTCCAAAAGTTAGCCGTAAATTGAGCTCCTCGATCTGATATAATAGATACCGGCACACCATGAAGCCTAACAATCTCCTTGATATACAACTTCGCATAATCTTCAGCCGAGTAAGTTGTCTTAACTGGCATAAAATGAGCACATTTTGTAAGTCGATCAACTATCACCCAGATAGAGTCAAACTTATGATAAGATCGAGGTAATCCAATAACGAAGTCCATATTAATCACCTCTCATTTCTAGGTCGGAATCTCTATATTCTGAAGCAATCCACCGGGTTTCTGATGTTCTATCTTTACTTGTTGACAATTGGGACACTGGGCTACAAATTCTGCAATAGACTTTTTCATGTTATCCCACCAATATTGCTCCTTGACATCATGATACATCTTTGTTGAGCCATGATGGATGGAATATCGGGATTGATGAATTTCATTCATAATCTTTTCTCGCAACCCTGCTACATTCGGCACACATAATCGGCCCTGGTATCTCAGTGCCCCATCTCCTCCGATCTCAAAAGTTGTAATTTTACACTGCTGAATGTTCTGTTTCAATCGTAGTAAGATAGGATTTTCATATTGCCGTGCTTTTACCTTGGCTACCAAAGATGATTCTAATGTATTCTGTACAGTAACACTTCCGTCATCAAAGTCTAACAATCTGATTCTCATATTGGCTAGCCTGATGAAGCTCTTTAGTCAACCCCCATCTACCTGCATCAATATGTACTAAGCTTCCCATTGACTTACGTCTGAGAGCATCTGCCACAACATTGGCTTTACCGGGATGATACAATATCTCGACGTCGTAGTCCTTCAGCAATTCAAGCCACCTACGCTGCCTCAAATTCAACTCTTTCTGCTTGAAGATGTATTGTAGACTCTTGTGATCTGTGTAGATGTCAACATGGACGCCGTATAAGTAGTGCCGCCATATCTTCAAAGCATATATTACTGCAGCCAATTCCAAATCATGGGTTGGATAATTCTTTTCATGCTTCTTCAATTGTCTTGATGCATATGAATTCACCTTCCAATGCTGCATCAACACGCACCCCAAACCTATACCTGAGGCATCACAATATACCACATATCCTTCTGTTCCTTCAGGGAGAGTGAGCACCGGTGCGGATGTCAATCGATCCTTCAGCTCCTGAAAACTACGTTCACAAGTGTTAGACCACCGGAACTTGGTAGCTTTCTGTGTTAACTTAGTCAATGGTGCCTGATATAGAGGAAAACCCTTCTACAAACCGCCTATAATATCCTGCTAGCCCTAGGAAGCTACGAACTTCTGATGGTGTTGTAGGTCTCGGCCAATTCTTTACTGCATCAATCTTCTGAGTGTCGACACTAATACCCTCGTCAGATATCACATGGCCAAGGAATGCTACTGAGTTTAGCCAGAATTCACATTTGGCGAGCTTAGCATATAACTTACGATCCTGAAGCATCTGTAATACTATCCGCAAGTGGCCCGCATGTTCCTCCCCCGAACGAGAATACACCAGAATGTCATCAATGAATACAATCACGAACACATCAAGATAGGGCCTGAATACAGTATTCATGAGATCCATAAACGCTGCTGGGGCATTTGTTAGCCCAAACAACATCACCAAGAACTCAAAGTGCCCATATCTTGTCCGAAAGGACGTCTTTGGAATATCCTTCTCCTTAACCCTCACCTGATGATATCCTGAACGTAAGTCAATCTTGGAGAAATACTTGGCACCCTGGAGTTGGTCAAACAGGTCGTCAATTCTTGGAAGTGGATACTTGTTCTTTATAGTAAACTTATTCAACTGCCGATAGTCGATACACATCCGTAATGACCCATCTTTCTTTCGCACGAATAGGACTAGCGCACCCCAAGGTGAAGTGCTATGCCTAATGAAGCCCTTATCCAGCAAGTCCTTTAACTGCGCCTTCAACTCTCGCAGCTCTGCCGGGGCCATTCTATATGGAGGGATAGAGATCGGTTGAGTGTCAGGCAACACATCAATGCTAAACTCAATCTCCCTTTCCTGGAGGAAGGCCTTGGAGTTCATTTGGGAAAACATCTGGAAAATTCATTGACCACGAGGATAGATTGTAGAGTAGGCAGCTTCGCCTCCGCATCCCTAACGCAAACAAGATGATAAATGTAACCTTTTGAGATCATTTTCCTTGCCTTAAGATAGGAAATAAACCTACCTTTCGATGTAGCAATGTTCCCCTTCCATTCAATGACGGGTTCACCAGGAAAATGAGACTTAACCATCTTCATGCGACAGTCAACATTTGCATAGCATGTGGCCAACCAGTCCATTCCCAGTATCACATCAAAATCAACCATTTCTAACTCAAATAAATTTGCCGAGGTTTGACGACTACAAATCATCACAATGCAACCTCTATATACCCTTCTAGCAATCACAGAATCTCCTATTAGAGTAGATACCGCAAAGGGTTTACTTATCAATTCAGGTTCAATGCCAAACTTATTAGGCACAAAGGGTGTAACATATGATAATGTAGATCCCGGATCAATCAACGCATATACATCATAACAAAACACAGACAATATACCTATAACAACATCTGGAGACGACTCGAGATCCTGTCGACCTACTAGAGCATATGTTCGATTTTGAGCACCACTCGAACTCGGTCCTGCACCTCTACCTCTACCACGACCTGTCGACTGCTGAAAACCCCGTGCCGGAGGTCGAACTGATGAGGAAGAACCAGACACAGATCTAGTCGGTTGAGCCATACCATCACCTCCCCTGTTAGGACAATCCCTAATCATATGGCCAGGCTGTCCGCAAGAATAACACGCATCAGAACCTCGACGGCACAGTCCAAAGTGGGCCTTGCCGCACTGATCACAACGTGGTGTTGGGGGTTTCGTCTGACTAGTATCCCTGTGATGTTGCGATCCAGATGCCTGCGAACTCTGACCTGGACCGGAATAGGATCGATCATATCGAGGCCTCTGAAACTGTGGAGGAGCACTAGCTACAGATGGCGCCGAACTCCTCGAAGATTGGGGCCTGGCGCTGCCTCTTAAGTCATCAGAATACCTTACAAATCTCGCCCTCTTATGCTGGCCCCTATCCTGCTCCCTATCTGCCCTCTGCAGGCGCTTACGATCCTCTAGGGTCTGGGCATAAGCTTGAATACGGGAAATATCCATGCCTTCTACCAACGAGGCTGTCATACACTCATTTATCAGATGGGGTCCCAACCCATTCACGAACAAATGCACCCTATCACTCATCTCGGCCACCATATGGGGAGCATACCTTGCTAAAGAATCAAACTACATACTATACTCTCACACACTCATATTACCTTGTCTAAGGTTCAAGAACTTATCAGCTCTAGCTCGTCGTATCTCAACTGGCAAATAATGACGAAGAAAGGCCTCAGAAAAATCCTTCCACACAGCTGGAGGAGCATTCGGACCCCTGGATCTCTCCCAACTATCATACCAAAGAACCGCTAAATCCCGTAGCCGATTAGAAGCCAATTCTATTGCCTCTGTATCACTAACACGCATAACCCGTAGTGTACGATGAACCTGGTCAATAAAAGTCTGCGGATCCTCCTTGGGGTCTGATCCGGTAAACACCGGAGGGTCTAAATTAATAAAATCACGAACTCTTGTACTAACTGGTTATCAGCAGCACCTATATTCTGCCTCTGAGCCTGAGCAGCTACCAAGCTAGTCAATAACTGCAAAGCACTCCGCATATCCTGGTCCGTAGTGCCAGACGGAGGAGCTGGAGGTGCTGGGTGCCACCTAATATCCTCTGGAGGAGACGGAGTAGATGAGGTATGAGACGGCATCTCACTTTGAGCCTCACTTTGGCCTGCTCTGTCTTGGGGCACCTGACTGATACCCTCTCCCGCAGCTGTATCAAGCCGTCTACTAATTGTTTGTTTCCTAGTCGAAGGCATCGCTGAAAGAAAACAAGTTGAATATTATAGACGAACACTTATGACTCAACTCTATGCACGATCTAGATTCAGGAAGAATGTAACAACCCTAGATGTCATGTAGCCTCCTGATTATAAATGTGGCGCGCTACACATCCATAATCAAGACTCTACTAGACATGGCTCATAGACAATCCCTAGGACATACTTGCTCTGATACCAAGTTTGTCACGACCCAAACTGGAGGACCATGACTAGCACCCGACCATACTTGCCGAGCACCAACGTACATTTTATCTAACCTTCTTTATTATCTTTTAGGCTGACGAGACAAATATAAATGGTAGACATGGATCATGGACAACCAACAATAAAATATGATTGCATGAACCTACATAACATGGGATGACCAGACAATCAAGAAACTATATACATATGGTACAAGCTACCACGCTAAAATGAAAGATTATACAACAAAAACCAGCCGACAAGGCATACCAAACTATACATGAGTCGACACTTGTCTATGAGCCTCTAAAGGAACATAAGTGCTGCAACATAGCCGGGATAGGGCCCCGACATACCCATAATGTCTATAACATAAATGCATACCAAGACCAAGGCAAGTCCGGAGAAGGGATCTCGCCAATCACCGCCTGAACTGGACAACCTACTGTGATGGGGGAGCTGCACCTGCCTGTCTATCAGGACCTGCAGCACGACATGCAGCGTCCACAAATAAAAGGACGTCGGTACGAATAAAGTACTGAGTATGTAAGGCAGAGAACCATAAATACGAACAGTAATGTAAGCAGGGATAGAGAATATACAACCTGTAACATCTGAGTACCTCTGAGGGCTACTGACATGAAATGCATGATACATATGTATAAATACATAATCTTTTAAAACATACGCCTCTGTGGGCATCATCATCATCATATCGTACCCGGCCGTAATAGGCTCGGTAAAAACGTACCCGGCCATTATAAGGCTCGGTAGAATCGTACCCGGCCACGTGGAGCTCGGTAAAACCCAACTGATCAGTGGTTGCACAATAGGTGCCGTACCCGGCCGACTATAGCGCGGCTCGGTAGAGTAAAATAGATACATATATATAATGCATGCTCGACTCACTGGAAACACCTTGTAGACCTTTCGGAGTGACGTAAGGTCGGTATCCTATGTACACCTTATTAGGACTAACTCTTCACTATGAACCTTATAGGAATCAGGAAGTACCAACAAGATTGATAACATAAGAATAAGAGAAGCAACATCAACATCAATCGTTCCATAAGAGGGGAAAATAATGTAAGTACTGCTTAGCTTCTAAGAATAGAGTATCTTTGGAAGCTCGTTCATTACATTATGTACAATCGGAGTCGTGCAAAAGAAGGAAAGAGATAGCCACACATACCTTGTATATACTGCCACAACCTCAAGCTATGCAAACGTCACGACTCCTTAGTCTACAATAGGAGAAATGACACTATCGTTAACGTTCAAGCGTCGCAACTATTATGTACCAACCACAACTTATTTTGTGATGAAACGGACAGCACCTCCCCTATATATATGACTTCACACCATTCAAAACAATCACCAAACATCCTAAACAACATCAATAATAAACATATTGAGCCTCCCAAAACAGTCCACACACAACCTAATCACATCATACATACGACGGCCACTATAGTCGTATCAAACGACCCAAAAATATTACGAAGAACTAGAAGACCACAACCCAACATATATATGGTGTTTCTCCACACCCTGCCTCCTCCAAAACTCCACAAAATAGTAATAAAAAACGCAGCCCAACAGCAACACATAACAGTCCACAAAACAGTCCGCTACAAGTGAATAACTTGAACTCACGGCTTCCGATCACCGTCCCGTGAGTTCTTACATGTATATAACGAATTACCATGAATTCACAGCAGAATAAATGTATAAAATATAGCAGTAAACTCACCTTAATTGTTGGATAACTCAGCCTTTAACTTGGTTCTTCAAACTCTAGTGTTTACCTCCAATTTGAACTTGAAAGAGAGGGAAAATCAATTCGGGTTTGTGGATAATTTTTGGGAGGAAGTTTGCAGGATTTTAGGTCTGGTTATTTGTGAAATATAAAGAGGGATATATCTCAGAAGATAAGCCTTTTAATGGGCTCCTTTTCTGACCCGAAATTTCGTCTTTTGGGCCGACATTTAACCAAGTAGCTGACCCACCTACTTGTCACCTAGCAGCTTGTGCAGTCTCACGAAAATGTCTATATCTCTCTATTCCAATGTCGTATTGATAAACCGTTTAATGCGTTGGAAACTAGACTCATAGATCTTCAATTTGGTGGGTAGATCACCCCGTAATTCCAAGTATATTGGGAGAAAGACTTAATAATATTTGACCTAAAGTTTAAGTAAAACTATGAACCTAAGTTGCAACAACTTTTGTCGACTTTTGTTTCATAACTCGTTTGACTTCAAGACTTATGATACGGATATTATATGATTAAAATACCTCAAATCACGACCTCCTATGTATACTAAGCATCTATAGGTTTACCCAAAAGTACGAGTTACAGCATCCTTGATTCGTTTAACTGCGTGACAGTTAATCACCCTTATGCACCCTTGTATCACTTAAGATTAATCGGATTAACTTCTTATCATCTCAAGGATAATTCCTTCTTGGATTTGTGTTATCTAACTTATGGCATGAACTAACGTGTGTGGATATGGGTTGTAACAATTTTCCCCCTACATCTGAATCGTGATGGCGCCTACTCGTGGTAGCTAGGCAAGCCACTATATTCAACATTATCCGATTCTTATCATTATTTTATACTCATTTTTATCAACAAGAGAAATAATATAAATTTAATAAATGCGAAAGACTTTCAAAATAAAGATAGATAATACCAAGGTAAAACACTAATGAAATCCTCTACCCAAGACGTGGAGTCACCAACTCACGAACTACAACTGAATACTACACATAAAAGTCTAAAAGAAAATAACATATATATGTATGTCTCGGAACAATGAGACCATAGCAAATAATATAAGTAAGTGGAAGAGACGCCGGGCCTGCGGACGCCTGCAAGCTACCTCAATCTCGGAATGCTTAACTCCCACGAATACTCTACTACTGCTGTTACTCCTGCTCAAAACCTGGACCTATGCAAAAACGCACAGAAGTGCAGTATCAGCATAATCCGACCCCATGTGCTAGTAAGTGACTGGCCTATCCCGGCGAAGTAGTGACAAGCCTAGGACCAGACACTCACATAAACTTGTGCAGTTCTATATACATATGTACACCACAAAATAACCAAAAATATCAAGTAACAAATTCAACAAGAAATATCATAAGAGGGGAAACTCAACAGTTAGCAACAATTATTAACTCAATAATGGAAATCAGAGCATAATGGAAACAGTTAATATCAAAACAGGGAAACAGCAAATAGTTGCACGGCATCAC
Organism: Nicotiana noctiflora; assembly: GCA_032618575.1. Classification (NCBI taxonomy): domain Eukaryota; kingdom Viridiplantae; phylum Streptophyta; class Magnoliopsida; order Solanales; family Solanaceae; genus Nicotiana; species Nicotiana noctiflora. The sequence continues at coordinate 48,190 of JASVEL010004833.1, forward strand.
CCTTTGTGCTTTTACTCTCATCCTCACCAAATAAGCAAATAAAAGTGCATGGCATCACCCTTTGTGCTTTTACTCTCATCCTCGCATCCATGGCACGGCGTGATCCTTCGTGCATGGTTCAATAACAAGGCACGGCATTACCCTTCGTGCATAATCAATATCACAAGGCATGGCATGATCCTTCGTGCATAATCAATAACAAGGCAAAGCATTACCCTTCGTGCATAATCAATAATATAAGGCACGGCATTAACCTTCGTGCAAAATCAATAATATAAACACGACATTAACCTTCGTGCAAAAACAGTAAACAAGGCACGGCATCACCCTTCGTGCCTTATCACTCTTCCTCACCCAAATAAGAATCACAGTTAAGGGCAAAGAATGAAAACAATAATCATGAACTGTCCCGACAAGGGACACAACAATCATCACAACAAGGTCCCGGCAAGGAAAAACAATAATCCACTTAACAACAACTCCCGTCAAGGGAAAACAATCTTTCAATAAATATCAACAACGACTCATGGTCATGCTAGATGCCGGTGTATGAATGCTCGACACCAGAGCCCATACACCGCACTCGATCACATAGCACATAGCACATAAATCCTATTCCCTCAAGATAGGATAGATCAAATACTTACCTCTAGCCTTGAAGTCCAAATTATCCTTCAACTATGGCTATACTTCAAATTTCCGCTTTCAACTTGCTCAAATCTAATCACAATTAATTCCATTACATTAATAAGTACTATAAAACTTAGTTTGGATGCTTAAAAATGGTTTTCTCAAAGTTTACCCCAAAATTTCCCAAAATGCCTTTGCCCCCACGTGGTCGGAACTTGGGGTTCGGACCAAAATCCGGTTACCCATTCCCTCACGAGTTCAAATATATGATTTGTTTCAAAATCGGACCTCAATTCGAGGTCAAATTCACAAATTCATGAAAACCCTATGTTCTACCTAAAAACAAGAAATTCTACCATGACAACCTTTGATTTCTTTTGAAAAACATGTTTAATGATGTGAGGAATTGAAAGAATTAAGTAAAAAGTGACTTACAAGTGCTTTGGAGTGATTTTGCTCTTGAGGGTTCGTGTGTGGTGTGTTGGGTTTTGAAAGAATGAAGAAAAGAGCTCAAAAGTTCGTTTAAGTATAAATTTGCACAGCTGCGGATATCTCAATTGCGAACATTTGTTCGCAATTGCGAACACTGCAGGTTTTGTGTATGAGGCTCTCGCAATTGCGAGAAAAGGTTCGCATTTGCGAACTGGGCTGGGACACTGGGGACTTCGCATTTGCGACAATATGTTCACATTTGCGAACATGGACTGATTTCTGAAGGCCTCGCATTTGCGAGGTGTAGTTCGCATTTGCGAACCTAAGAGTTCCTGGACATTCATCGCATTTGCGATCAAGGGTTCGCATTTGCGAAGATACCAGCTGGGTGAAAAACCAGCTGTGTTATTTTTCAGAAATTGCTCCAACGGCCAATCAAATCTTTACCCAAGCCCCCCGGGCTCCAAACCAGACATGTACGCAACATCAAAAACATATTACAAACTTGCTCGTGCGATCACATCGCCAATATAACATCGTTTCCATCAAATCAAGCCTCAAGTTCATGATTATCATTCTTTTAGTTTCATAACTTTTCAAATTTGGAACTCAAGGTTCAAAACACATCAAACGACATCCAAATGTCACCAAACTTTGCAAAAAGCACATATATAATATTTAAGACTTGTACCGGGCGTCGGAACCAAAATACGAGCCCGATACCAAGGTCATTTAATTCATTTTACTTTAATAATTTCAGCAAAAACAATTTAACAGAAAAATTCATATCTTGGGCTCTAGGCCTCAGAATTCGACTCCGGACAAATGCCCGAGTCCCATATTTTCCTAAGGACCTTTCGGGACCGTCCGATCTCGGGTCCGGGCCCGTTTACCAAAAACGTTGACTAAAGTCAACTATATCAATATTAATATTATTTTTCTTCAAATTTCTCATAGAATTCACATATTCTATCACAAAATCTTTCCGGCTACATGCCCGTATCATGCACGTAAATCGAGGAAACATAAAAGGAGGTTTTCAAGGCCTCGGAAGTGCGGAGCAAGTGATAAAAACAGGTGATGACCCTTTGGGTCGTCACACCGTATCACCTTAAACGACCCCGTTTAGTGTTAAGTGTTTCAATCGGGATCGTTGGATCCCATCATCCAACGTCCCTGATTGATCAAGGCATTTTTAATATACCAAATACGCTACCCTGCCCCCAAACCAAATCAGACCCCCCCTTTCACCCATGTCTCTCCATCCTTAGAGATCCTCATGTAACGCCACCCTAGACCAGCGCATTCCGCCTACCGGAAATCGCCCCGTGGCGGTTCCAGTAGCCCAAACGTCTCCAATTTTACACCCTAAGATCCCCGCGACTTCCCCGTCCCAACCCCTATGCCAGCTAACTTCGAATCTCTATTGATCATCTCAAATCTTCAAGTGAAGAATTGAACAGAACCCTGATCGCCTCCGTTGACCACAAAACTAACACCACGACACCCCCATCACACCCTGAACCCAAATCCATAAGCCCCTTTCCTCGAATCTTAGCCTCTATCTTTGAATATCAATTCTTTGTCAAGAACCCTAATAGCGCCACTACTTTCTGGTGGTGGCAGTGCCTCCCTTTGACCCCAAATCCATACCCCAACACCACTAGTTTCCCCCATCCCATAACCACCTCCATTTCCCTTCAAACCCCACCATAATTCTTCGAACACCAAAAGCAATAGGAACCTCTAATTTTTAACTCGAAGTTCGAACATGGTCGATGAGGCATCATTTGGTTAGAATTAGAGTTTAGCTAAGTGTTCTCATGTTGAAAACACGCGGTTAAACTTTGTTTCAACCCAAATATAAAAGAGAGGCGATAGGCAGTTTCGTTTGTTTGGTCTGCCAAGATTTTCCAGGTATTGTTTCTCAATTCTCTTCTCTTTCATTTTTGCTATCTGTTAGTTTTGTCTCAGTTCAAGAATGTCTTTTTCTCCTTTATTTCCGTTTGATTCTGTGTTTAAACTAGGCCAGATTTGTTCTTAAGTGTCTGAATATTTCTTCCTTCTGTTCTATTTGTTGTTTAAGGTCTGATTACATGTTAGTTCATTTGATTCTTCCATTAACTTTTCTGTTAGTTCTCTCCTCCTCAAGACCTTTTATTTGGTCAACCTGTTGGTTCTGTTTGTTTGTTTGATTGTGTTTGTTATAGGATACGTACTCGCTTCGACTAGTGTTGTCGAATAATTAGTTTCGTATTTCTTTTGTCTTTGGCCTAAATACTGTGAATCATTAGCTTGTTTGTCGATTATTTTTTATCGATTACACGTGTTGTAATCGATTTAACGAACATCATCGATTAGTTATAAAATCTTGTTTAGAACAGTAGGACAGTAGTGTTTAAATACTGATTAATTCCATCTTGAACCACTGTTGAATTGAAGCCTGAATTGTTTATGTTTTTGAATTAGGAAGTTGAATTGGTTATAGCTGCAATTTTGATAAAAATCCAGAGCTTAGCTAAGTGGACTACTAAATGGTACTCAATGCACCCTTAAAATTAATGAATAAACTAATTAAAATGGATGTCCATTAGTGTAAATCACAGCTTGTTTAAACACTAAGTAGTGGAAATCAGAATCAGCTTTAGTTTAATATTAAAAATGTGCACTGCACATGAAATAGGTAGTGGAACCTGCTGGACAGTAGGATATTCCACCATTTTCTGCCTTCAAAGGTTATTTAATGGCTAAAACCATACTTAAACAATTATGAGTGGAAAAATAGAGGAAATATGATGGCTGGACAGTTTTAAAACAATTAAATGGGGCTACAAGGCTGTGATTTGAAGCTATAAAAGGAGAAAAAATTTCAGAATAAGGAGAGCATCTTTTGACATATCTTCGGGCAGTAGAAAAAAATAAAATTTTACTCATTCTCTTGGAGAATCTATTTGGGTCTTGAAAGTTTGTTTAAGTGAGTTCAATAGTTTGAAAATTGAAATAGTCAAGAGATTTTTTAGGCAACCATTTCTTAAAAATTCAAGTTGGTCTAGTTCCTTGCTCGTTTTAAACCATTCCTGGAGTTTCTTGTTGTCCGTTGGCTATTAGTTCTTTAGTCTTTTGCTGGAACCTGTTTTGCTGTTGGTTGTTGTTTGTTTTCGCTACTTGAGCTACTGCATTACACATCCTTCATCCCTCTTCGTTGTTTATTCAATCCCAGGTACACATTCATCAGGTTGCTTGACATGGCTTTTCCTCGTTTGACAATGGAATGAGATCAATGTTTTAGGCTCTGCTGTTGGAATTGAAATTGGAATGGATTTTGTTATGTCTGGATTGTTATAGTTAAATTAGGACCATCTTAAATTACAATGGGTTCCTGTATTACTAATTTAGAACATTGAAGAGTTGGTCCAATTAACTATTAGATCAGATGTATAGGATTCAATTTGAGAACTAATCCAATAACTTGATATATATTAGCTATTGATATTCGACTTTAGGAGTAGACAATTCTCGCAATGCATCCGTTAAAATGGGTTCACAATAATGCCATATTTATTTCCTTAATTATTGCCTCATGTACTCGACTAGAAAGTAATTCAGTAATATGACACTCCCGTATCATGTTTGATAAACGACGCAAGAAGTAATTCAATTTTGGATGGTTTGTGAATCTGAAAATGTAGTATACCATAATCATGTTTAATTTTGCTTGAACGATGCATGTTTGTACACGAGCCATAATTGGAATAAATTAGAATAACATATAATCAAGCTCCTAATAATCCCTTTTGAAGCATGATTTGGAATAACCCTATTACCCAATGGGCCGTTCTTATTTAAGTTTAAATATGCAAAGTTAACGGAGTAAAACGGTTTGAATTTGATTGAAAGAACATAGGTCATAACATGTATTTAGAATCAAATATTTCAGCCATTTACAATAGTTTAAGCGACCGTGCTAGAACCACGGGATTCGGGGGTGCCTAACACCTTCCCTCGGGTCAACAGAATTCCTTACTTAGAATTTCTGGTTCGTATACTTCATTTGGAAAGTCGAAATTTCCTTGGTGTGGGATTTAAATAAATTGCTGACTTGGAACACCTTAATTTATTCCAAGTGGCGACTCTGAAATAAATAAAATAATCCTGTTTCGAATATTGTCACTTTTAGTGGAAAAACTCCCTCGCACGTTTTACCCTCTCGGGGTATGGTGCTCCAAAAGGAGCTGTGATAGGCATCATCATGCTGAACTCTGTCCTTAAGGACAATCAAGTGTAGATCATCATACTGGTGCTCATGAATGCGATCATATAAGGAAGACCGAGAAACAATGCAAGCCAACACCCTGCTGGGCTCTGAAATATCCAACCTCACTAGCCGATTGGCCAACGCTTGAACATCACATGCAAAGGGTCTCTCCCCAACTGGAATATATGGCAGACTACCCATACTAACCGTCTTTCGGCTCAAAGTATCGATCACTACATTGTCCTTCCTCGGATGATATAAAATGGTGATGTCATAATCCTTAAGCAACTCAAGCCACATTCGCTTCCTTAAATTGAGATCATTCTATTTAAATAAGTGTTGGAGACTGCGATGATCAATATACACCTTACAGGACATGTCGTGCAATTAGTGCCTCCAAATCTTCAAGTCATGAACTATGGCAGCTAAATGAACAGGGTAGTTCTTCTCGTGAGGCTTCAACCGATGAGAAGCATAAGCAATAACTCTACCCTCCTACATCAATACACAACCTATCCCTACTCTCGATGCATCACAATACACGATATAAGAACCTGAAGTTGATGGCAAGACTAACACTGGAGTTGTGGTCAAAGCCGTCTTGAGCTTCTGAAAGCTCTCCTCGCATTTATCCAACCATAAGAATGGTGCACCCTTCTACGTCAACCGGGTCAAAGACGAAACAATAGATGAAAATTCCTAAACAAACCGATGATAGTACCCCGCCAGACCAAGAAAACTCTAGATCTCCATAGATGAGGATGGTCTAGGCCAACTCTACACCACCTCTATCTTCTTCGGGTCAACCTGAATACCATCACAAGACACCACATGACCTAGAAAAGCTACCGACTCAAGCCAGAACTCAACTTGGAGAACTTTTCATACAAGCTTCTCCTCCCCCAACCTCTGCAATAAAACTCTCAAATGCTGAGCATGCTCCTCCTGGCTACAAGAGTACACCAGGATGTCATCAATTAACACAATCACAAAGGAATCTAGATACGGATGGAATGCACTGTTCATCGAGTGCATGAACGCGGCTAGGACATTGGTCAACCCAAAAGACATCACTAGAAACTGGTAGTGCCTATATCTCATCCTGAAGGCTGTCTACATGATATCAGAATCTCTAATCTTCAGCTGGTGATAGTCTGAATGAATATCAATCTTTGAGAACACCATCGCTCCCTGGAGCTGATCAAATAAATCATCAATGCACAGTAGAGGATACTTGTTCTTCACCATTACCTTGTTCAGCTGTCTATAATCAATACACATCCTCATTAAGCCATCTTTCTTCTTAACAAACAACACTGATGCACCCCATGGTGACACAGTCGGGCGAATGAGCCCCTTATCTAGGAGTTCCTGAAATTGCTCTTTCAATTTCTTCAACTCCGCTGGTGTCATACGATAAGGAGGAATAGAGATGGGCTGAGTGCCTGGCACCAAATCAATACCAAAGTCAATATCCCTGTCCGGCGGCATGCTCGGTAGGTTTGATGGAAACACATCAGGGAAGTCCCTCACCACGGGTACAGAATCAATACTAGGAGTCTCAGCTCTAACATCTCTCACAAATGCTAAATCAGACAAACACCCCTTTTCAACCATCCTCTGAACCTTTAAGAATGAAATCAGCCAGCTAGGGACATAATCAGTCGAACCTCGCCACTCAATCTGAGGAATACCAGGAATGGCCAATGTAATTGTCTTGGCATGACAGTCCAAAATAGCATGGCACAGGGATAGCCAATCCATGCCTAAAATCATGTCGAAGTCTACCATACCCAATAACAGCAAATCAACTCGGGTCTCCAGACCCCCAATAGAAATAAGACAGGATCGATAGACGTGAACCATAATAATCGTATCACCCACCAGGGTGGATACATGCACATGCAAGGTAAGACAACCACGGGTCGTACCAAAATGATGAGCAAAATAAGAAGACACTGGCGCACCTCCTTTTTTAATACTACTTTACCCGCGAGGGCGTAGAGGAGTTTTCTCCAATTTAATGACAGTCATAACGTTATTAGTTATTTAAGTTTTTTAGAGTCACCACTTAAGAATATAATGGTGTCCCAAGTCACCGATTTCATCCCAAACCGAGGAAAGTTTGACTCTGTTACAGTCTTCGAACTAGAAATCTGAATAAGGAATTCTGTTAACCCAGGAGAAGGTGTTAGGCACTCCCGAATTCCGTCGTTCTAGCACGGTCACTCAACTGTTGTATTTGTGAGCACGTGAGTTTTGCCCTACGTAAGATTTGCTCCCAAAAAATTCAAAAATAAAATAGTTTTTGTGTTGTGCGTGACTTTTGTGATTCTTGCATTATTTTTCTCTCATCATGTGCATTATTATATATAAATTCATGTTCGTGCTTTAGAGTATTTAAGTCGTTTTAATGAAAATGAAAAAATAACAAAAATATGCATTTTTACATTTAATGTTTAAGTTTAGTTGTAGGACATGATTTTTATGTGTTAGTTAACATGTTAATTGTTGTTCAAATGTTGATATTTGTGTAGTTTTATTCAGTGATTTTACAAATTAATTAGGAATTTTTGTTCAATTATAAAGAAGGGAAAGAATTTGTTTGGAAATTAAGAAAAAAATCGGATTGGGCCAGTTCTTAAATTAAAATTAAGCCCAAAACAGATCATTACCCAACACAAGGCCCATGCACCCCTTTTGTGTAACGCCTGATCTGCACCGTTGGATTAAGTCAATCCAACGGCCAAGATAATTAATCCGGACCAGCCCCTCAACCCAATCATTCATTAAGCCAAACGACCCCGTATTGTGGCCAAACGACCCCGTCCCCTACCCATCAGCTAATCCGAGCCGTTCAGATCATTTGATCCGACGGCTCACATTAATTCACTAATTTTAAACATACCAAGGAAGCCCCAATACCCCCATACCCGTTTCATTTCTCCCAGACCCCTCTTCGTCTCTCCCAGAGACGATCAGAAACCGCCGTGCCTCCACCGCCCTCCGCCTACCGGAAATCACCTCGCGGCGGTTCCGGTAGGCCAAAGCCCCCCATTTTTACACCCTAAGACCATCTCGACTCCCCCATTCCGAATCCGTGGTCCGTTAACCTCGAATCATCCCCAAACATCTCGAATATTCAATCGAAGATTCGAGTTAAAACCCAAACCACGCCAAACTACCCCAAATTCACACCAGTGACTCCTCACACCTCCCTCATACCCCTACTAACCCCGGCTTAGTTCGAATCTTGCCAGAATTGTAAAAGCCCTAAAATCGAGTCCCAAGAACCCTAGTTTTTGAAGAAGCCAATTTGAGCCGGATTAGTTGCAATTGAAGTCCAAGTGACTTTAGTCTAGGTGTTCTCAATCGAGAACATCTCGATTAAAGCCCATTTGGCTTCAATAGTTCCAAATCAAGTTCGAAGCTTGGGTCGGCGATTTCTTTTGAGGTAATTTCCTTCTTCCTGTTTATTTCAATTAGGTATTTGTTTGTTTTGTGTATCTATTTAGTTTAACTCTTGAATTTTTCTCATTTTTTTTCTTGGCCGTCCCTGTTGTAATTTCTTCTCAAAGACCTTTTATTTGGTCAATTACTCTTCTATATTGTTTGTTTGATTACGTATGTGGTCAAATGCGTATTCGCTTCGATTAGCGTCGTCGAATATTTAGTTTTATTTTGGCCGAGATTTTTAGAATCACTGTCTTATCGATTAATTTGTTATCCATGTTACGTGTTATAGTTAATTGAATGTCGTCGTCTAATCTCGTAGAATTTGTTTGTGTGAAATCCCGGGCAGTGGTTCGTTTTGTCTAAATTGAACTTTATGTCTGTTGTTCGGGTCTGTGTATTTGAATTAGCTGTTGTTGTTTGTTATAGCAGATAGGAGTTTTAGGAAATCAACAGTGTAGTGCACATGCCTTAGGTCAGTGGAACCTGCTGGACAGCAGGTATCCACCTAGGCTTTGCACTTAGGGAATTTTAAACAGAAAAGCTCCATACTTAGACATATGGTAGTGTTAAAACCAGTGTCAGGGCTAGGCAGAGAATATAATGGGCAAGGGGTTTAATTTAAGATGGGGGCACCATTAGGAGCTGGATTCAAAAAGCTATATAGATAGAGGAGAGTATTCTGAGGAGGGACACACAAAAAAGACTCACTGAAAAGCAGAAAAAACACACACTCAGAACATTGGATACAAACAGATACACTCAGAGATACACACACACGTAGACATTTGGGTGGCATTCTGAAATAGAGAAGGAGTGTTACTGTTTCATTAAGGGTTGGTCAGAGTTTGGGTTGGTTCTTGCATTCATCCCTGTTTTGTTCTTGCTGTTGGTCGTGTACTACTGCTGGTGGTTGTGTTTTGTTACTGCTGTTGTTGTGTTTGGCTACTGCTGTTGTTGTGTTTGGCTACTGCTGTTAGTTGTGTTTTGTTGCTGTTTGTCGTTGTGTTTTGTTGCTGCTGGCTGCTGGTCTACTGCTACTGTTGCTATCACTGCCATAGCTAATCTCTTAGTCCTTTATTTTTGTCAATTTCCATGTACACACTCTGAAACCATGTCCTAATGTAAACCTGAAGTTGGAGATGAAATGAAATGCTGTCAAGTTTCTTTTTTTGAGTTCTCTCGCATCTTTAACTAGATGTCAAGTAGAAATTTTTTTCTTGTAACGGACTGATAAGTATATAAATTGAACTGTCGAATCTGTCCCTACAAACATGTGAATATTCATTGTAATTAATCTTAGTTGGTGATTACTAGTTATGAAATATAGTGTAGTTAATGCATTTCCAGTTAGTCGTAAAATAGTTTCAAATAGTTTACAGGTTCAAATAGTTCAAATGGAAATCAAAATGTTAGTTCAATGTATCTAGTTCTGCATTTACGAGGTCACTTGAATAAATAACATCATTTTAAATAGCAATTTGAATAATATTAGTAACTAATGTTAGTGATGAACGTTAGCATGAAGTTCAAAAATGACTTTTGTATTACACATAGTTAATTTCAACGGTTCAATTTATCTAATACTGGTGGTTTAAATTAATTAGAGAATGGTTAGTTTGTTCTAATATTTTTGTCAAACTCGCATGCTATTTTTAATTTTAGTTTTAGTATTATTCGCTTGTAGAATAAGGCATAAAACAATCTCCCTTATGCAAGCTCGAGTGCAATTTCCGTTCACATTGATCTAATAACTAATAAGAGGCCCGAGCTTATAAACATGTAATAAATTAGGACCTTTTCTCATTTATTTTAGAGACGAATTTAATAGAAAAATGTAGTCACTTTAGTATTGTCCTTTTAAAAATAAACGAGACGAGCCTCGCCAAAAAAAAATACACAATTGTGGGACCCCAAATTAGATGTTATAAGACTTAGACTTGGAAGAACCGTTTAGTGAACTTCACGGTCTTTCCCGAAGTTAACAATACGATAGACTCTTTAGGCGCGTATTTAAATAATTTTACTTTCCTAAATACGGGTGCGCATTTATGCGACCCAAATCGTACTCTCGGCGAAACCGAAATACATTAAAGTCACAGGCGTACCGGCTGCGGTGTGATTCGAAATGTGTTTTCGTGACGTCGCAATTCTTCCAAAATTGAAAAGCGGAACATTAAAAGCACCTAATTAAAATGTATAAAGAAATCAGACAAAAGCAAAAATTGCAGTTGAGCGACCGTACTAAAACCACGGAATCCGGGAGTGCCTAACACCTTCTCCCGGGTTAACAGAATTCCTTATCCAGGTTTCTAGTTTCGCAGATTGTAATACAGAGTCATAAATTTCCTCGGTTCGGGATTAAACCGGTGACTTGGGACACCATTATTTTCCCAAGTGGCGACTCTGAATAATTAAATAAATTGATCCCGTTCCGATTGTCCTTTAAGTGGAAAAACTCCTTCACTGATCATTACTATACCCCTTCTCAGGGTGTAGTATAAAATAGTGGCACATTTACGTTATACGTTATGTGCGGAAAAAGGAGGCGTGACAGCTCTGGCGACTCTGCTGGGGATGATTACCCAGAACTTCGGTTCAGGGTTTAAGAATTCGAGCTCAGTTAAATTGTTGTTTTTGCCTACATTTGATCTTATTATATGTCTAATTAATGTGCTATATGTCTACCGCTTTGATACCAGTTGCACTGTATATACAAACTGCTATATGTTTACCGCTTTGATATTGCGTGAACTCTATACAAAACTGTGCCGAAAACCCTTCTCTTCTTACCTCCGGGGGATGTGCTTACTGGTTGAGACTCCCCTTTTCTGTTAGTGTCAATACCCAAAATAAGAAAAGAGGCAGGATAAGTTACAAAGCCGGACGATCCCGCGGGTCCCCGGTACGTAGCCCCCTCCTCAATCCGAGTTGTCCGCTTGGGTACACAGTTAGACCATGTACCGAGGTTTTTGAGCTTAGAATAACATAACTGCATACCGGATCCCTAGTAGGAAACGTTTATTTACATCACGTTGCATTTGACTTAGGGGACTCAACACAGGGGTTGGGTCCGTCTAGGACAGGCAACCTGAAATGAAAAGACCATCTTGCTATATCATGTTTGTTGTAAGCATTTATTTAGACTGGCATGCTGACCGGCTTTTAAATACTGAAGAAAAACGAAAAAACAAAAGGAAGTAGTATGGGGAAATAAATATTTTTCAGAAAATACAAAAATGTGTTTTACCAACAAGTCAATAAATTTAGTTTGCTGATAACAGAAGGTTGACTTTGCCAACAAAATGGTTTTTTTTGACAAAATGTGTTTTCTTTGTCAGTCAATAAAAGGAAAAAATAGTTGTTTTGACGGACCGAACTACGCAGGTTTGATTCTCACCGGGTGTGAGATACGTAGGCAGCCTTTAACGGGTCCAACTTCCCTATATTTCAAAATAAGTTTTTAAAAAAAAAGAAGAAATAATGACGGAATGCCCGGATGTTTAACTTTGCCTCAACGACCACCTTTTCATCAGTCTTAATATTTTAACCAGTCAATTCCTGTGGCCCGTTTCGTATTTTTTTAAGAAAAGATAGTTTTGTTTGGGTCAAATAAAGATTTTTCTTTCATCTAAAAACTACCTTAATAAATGTGCAGAATGAGCACGAGTCCAGAATACAACCGAAGCTATCATAAACAAGGTCCCCTTAAGTTTGCATAGGTGGTGGAGCGACTTGGGCGAGCAAGGACAAGACGCAGTTAAGCTGTACCTGGGAGATCTAGTGGGGCTACTAAATATTCCCCCGAGAGGAGACATCATACGAGCCCTGATCTCATTCTGGGATCCAGCACACAATGTGTTCCACTTTTCAGACTTTGAACTCACACCAACATTGGAAGAATTGGCCGGATATATCGGAAGACCAAAAGTCCCTATGAGGGAATAATATCTCATTGCGCCAAGGGTAGTGACAGTACATAGGTTCTTGGATACTGTGAAAATCCGCAGAACTGTACACAACCCAGACTTATCAGAAGGGTTCTGCACTTTAGCATTTCTATATGACAAATATGGTCATTATGGGGGTTTCAACAAACACAAAAGCAAAATCTGCAATGGAGAAAACCAGTTAAAATGGGAAGAGCACAGACGCATCGCCTTCATGATAGCTTTCCTAGGTTCATTAATATTTCCTAGAAAGGACGAGAATATCAACATACATGTGGCAGGGGTCGTCAGCACTTTGATGAAACAAAACAATAGTACCTTGGCTCCCATGATAATATCAGATATCTCTCGTGCACTCACTACCTGCAAAGCTGGAGGGGTCTTCTTTGAAGCTTGCAATGTACTGCTCCAAATGTGGATGATCGATCACTTATGTCGTCGCCCGCAGTTTATGAGGTATAGTTTATCGGAGAAAACCTGTATAGAAGAATTCCCTATGAGGGTCGAGGGACATGATTTGCCAGAGGGGATTAGCGGATGGATATGACTTTTGCGTTTAATTCCAGCCAGCAAGATAGAATGGACATTTGGCTGGCTACCCGTGGAAGAAGTCATATATGCATCGGCCATGGAATCATATTTATTACTAATGGGCCTCAACAGCATCCAGCCCTACGCGCCAGGTCGAGTATTGAGACAGTTGGGACGATGCCAAATAATCCCAAAAGAGGAAGACCTCAGCCCACATGTGGTTGAAATTGGACCGGGAGGACAGTTCCCTGAAGCATTGGTCCGAAAAATTTGGAGTGAATGTCAAACATCGAAGATAGACACTCGGGTGCGAGATCGAGCCCGGGGTGAAGTATCGCCAGAATACCCTGCATGGTATAGCAGAGATCCTGGAGCATCAAAGGCCCACAAAAAGGCCCCACCTCAGGGAGTTTGCTGGAGCGTCACAAGAATAATGGGACTGGTTGGCCAGAGAAGAAGCTTATAGAATAAAGATTAGCAGGATAGAGCAACGGACCCAAGAGCTCCAATTTGAAAGGGATGTGCAAGCTGCCGCCAACGAAGGAGATAAAAAGAAGTTGGCACAAGAAAATGACTTTTTGAGAGCTCAAATCCAGCAAATGAAAAGGGATGCTGACAGACAGTTGAGGAGTCAAACAGACGAAAAATTGATAAAGGGTTTGAGAAACCAAGTTGTCGATGTCCAAAGAGAATTGGAAGAGTCGAAGACCCAAACGATGAGGATCCGTGCTAGCTGGAGAAAGAAGGCCCATCAACATGCACTTCACCTACAACGGGTGGAAGAAGATTACACTGAGATCATCACTAGTTTAAGGGAAGCAAATGTTATCCTCAGGGAGCGGGTTTTCAAGCAAGCCCGAGATGCCAGAGCAGACCTCGACCGTTGTCACGATTTGATGGCCCGACTGCAAGAACAAGTGGATAGGCTCTTAGACCAAGTCACCAACAATGCTCGAAGATTGGGAGCAAAAAACCAACAGATAGACGGCTACTCGGAGAAAGGGACATGATCAAGGACAGAATTGGAGAAATCGGGCATTATGTCACCATGAAGTGCTTAGCTTGTGAACAAATGCCCCGCACCGCCCTTTTTACTTCAGTTATGGGCTATGTTCATCAGATCATGAGAGAGTTAAGGGGACTACACAAGGACCTCACACCAAAGCCCGCGGCAAGGCCGAATGATGCCTTGCAGGCCCCTAGGAATTTAAGAGCATTAGACTTTTGATTAAAAATGCATTTTTCGAAATTTTGAGTCAAATCGGCTGGCATTTTATTCTCGAGTCAAGCATTTCTCTTATTCCATTGATTATTGTAAGACATGTTTTGTAACCGTAAGAGTTTTGATATAAGAATTCCAGAATTTCGCCACAATTTTGTTACCAGAACTACGCTCGGTCTGATTCATGCGGGGACGTGATACGTAGGCAATCCATATAAGATTCGACCACCACTAAAAAGAAAGGAAAAGAACACGAACAATAAGGCTTTCAAGGATAATTGATGAAGGAAAAAAGAAAAAAAGGGGAGAAAAAGAAAAGAAAAGAAGCTGGAAAGACGCATGCGATGAGAACATATAGAAAGGGTTAATTGATTAGGTGCATTGCATCCCAACGTGCGATAACATGCCTATTAAATTCAGTAAGCTAACAAAGTTTGTTGCAATCCAGAAAAGTTTAGCAGTTGGTTTGACAGAATATACTGGCCGACCACCATTACCGTACTAGATCTAAAGGGCCAATTCCAGCAAGTATGTCCAGCTCCGGTAAAAGTCTCGAGGAAGAGAAATCAGAGATACAGATCATGAAAGAAGAGGTAGATCGGTTGAAGCAACAGATAACAGAGATGCACCTAGCCTGGGCTAGGGGACAATCTTCACCAAACCTCCCTACTCTCGCATCAGCTCCAGAACATCCACCTCTTGACCCTTCGACAAGCGCCCCACTCTATCCATACTATCAAGGGAAAACCCTTATGCCACCCAAATTCCACCAGCCAAACAAAATCCTCCTCCGGTCACCCCTGTTTTTGTAGCACCCCCACCTGCTACTCTACAAAAGTCGTCCGGTGAGCCGCATGTTCAAATCCATGACAATTCTTACTATCCTCCCGAGCCTACTTTTAGGGCTCCTGAACCGCATACACACACCCCTCACTGGGATAACCCGGCAGAACCGGAAAAGCACTTCCAAAGTTCGAAACATGAGGAAGTTATTAGAAAAGTTAAAAGCCTGGAGCAGTCCTTCAGGAATATGCACGGTTTGGGCAACCGGGTCAGTGTCGCTTACAAGGATCTGTGTCCATTCCCAGATGTCCAGTTGCCAGCCGGGTTCAAAATGCCCAAGTTTGACCTATACGAGGGGCATGGTGATCCAGTAGCCCATCTTCGAGGGTTTTGTAGTAAAATGCGAGGAGCCGGAGGACGAGACGAGATTCTGATAGCTTACTTTGGTCAGAGTTTGGGAGGATCTGCCCTGGAGTGGTACACTAGGCAGGATCCCAGCAGATGGTTTACGTGGGATGATTTGGCTCAAGCATTCATTGGCCAGTTCCAGTACAATCTTGAAATAGTCCCAGACCGCTTATCATTGCTAAAGTTAGAAAAGAAACCCGCCGAAAGTTTCAGAGAATTTGGTTTCCGCTGGAGGGAACAAGCAGCAAGGGTAGATCCGCCTATGAGAGAGAACGAGATGGTGGACTACTTCCTGCAGACACTAGAGCCGACCTATTTCGGACATCTGGTGACGTCCGTGGGAAAGTCATTCACCGAGGTGATAAAGATGGGGGCTATGATCGAGGAAGGCTTGAAAGCCAACAAGATTATGAGCTATTCAGCGTTGAAAGCCACCACCCAAGCTATTCAAAGTGGTACCGAAGGAGTGCTTGGGAAAAAGAGGAAAGAAGAAGTCACGGCAGTCGAGTCCGGAACATGGTTCAGAAACAGAGGCCCCGCACCCCAGTATAACCCGCCACAACCTCACCACCATAATTACTTCCACAATCCATATAACCACCCGCAACACTACTATCCAACACCCGATCCCCATTTTACTGTCCATCACGCACAATCATATGCCACGCCTCCCGTCCAGGCACCATGGCGTGCGCCAAATCCACAGAATAATTACCCACCCCCAAGAGCCTATAGAAATCCCACGGGTGTGGGCTTTCGTCCGAACCAAGCATTCAAGAGCGACCGGGCGCCAAGGCCAAAGACTTTCACTCCCTTGGGGGAGTCTTACACTAGTCTGTTCCACCTTTTGAAGCAAGTAGGGTTGCTAAATCTGGTCGAGGCTAAGCTACCAAATCCTCTTCCAAAGAATCTGGATCATTCAATAAATTGTGCATACTGCTCAGGATGTCCGGGGCACGACACAGAAAGGTGTTGGCGATTGAAAATAGCCATCTAGGAACTCATCGACACTCGCCGAATTGAGGTCCAGACTCCAGCGGAGCCTAACATCAACCAAAATCCACTTCCAACTCATCATGAGACCAACATGATCGAGTTGGTACGGGTAGAAAAAGGAAAGGAGAAAACCTCTCAGACTGTAATGATGATCAAGTCTGGTGGGGTAGGAATGAGAAAGGAGCCAAGCTTTGATGAGTCACCCATTTGCAAGAAGGACGTACAAAGGGGGTTGGAAGCAGAAAAGGGAAATGTGAACGACGTACCGGTGAGGCTGGGGGGAGCAAAAATAGTTGTACCAGGGGTAGCAACCAAACCCGTCTTGACTGTAGCAGGTGTTCGAGTGGATCCTTTCATCATCAAGCCAGCAATACAGTTGCCAATAGCTGATAGCAAAGCTATTCCATGGAATTATGATCGGGTCACGACAACCTACAAAGGAAAGGAAGTTAAAGAGGAAGTTTGCGAAGCGCAAGGTTTGACCCGCTCGGGGAGATGTTTTGCCCCTGCGGAGTTGAGGAAGACCGCTCCGGCAACACTGAAAAAGCCGGTAACTGACGAAGAGGCAGAAGAATTCCTGAAAAAGATGAAGCCGCATGATTATTCTGTCTTAGAACAGCTGAAGAAAACCCCAGTGCAAATCTCATTGCTGTCCCTGCTGATACATTCTGAAGAACATCGGCAAGCTTTGATGAAAGTTTCTGAATGAGGCCCACGTACCTGATAAAATCTCGGTGAGTCATTTGGAGAAGATCACCAATAGGATCTTCGAAGCAAACCGGATCACCTTCACCGATGATGAGTTGCCTGAGGAAGGCACCGAGCACAATAAGGCTTTATATCTTACGGTAAAATGTGAGTAGCCGGTGGTTACCAAAGTCCTAGTCGATAATGGATCCAGTGCTAACATTTGTCCCCTCTCTACACTAAACAAGTTGAAAGTGGACATCGGCAGGATACGCAAGAACAGCATATGTGTTCGAGGGTTTGATGGAGGAGGCAAGGCATCGGTCGGGGACATAGTGTTAATCTTGGCAATTGGAACAGTGGAGTTCACCATGGAATTCCAGGTACTGGACATGATAGTTTCATATAACCTTCTGATAGGGCGACCGTGGATCCATGCCGCAAGAGCAGTTCCATCCAGCCTACACCAATTAGTCAAGTTTGAGTGGGACCAACAGGAGATCGTAGTCCATGGAGAGACTGATCTACAACCAGGCACCATCGTCCCCTTTGTTGAGACAGAAGAGGATGTTGGGCCATGGGTATACCGGATCTGCGATGTGGTATCCGCCAACCGAGTTCCAGAAGGGGAATGCATTCCCAATGACAGAATAATTACCGCCGACGTCATGGTGGCTCATGAAATGTTGAGACACGGTTTCATACCCGGCAAAGGTCTAGGTGCATCTCTGCAAGGAATCATACAACCGGTATCCGTGGTCGAAAACGTGGGAACCTTCGGCTTGGGATTCAAGCCAACATCAGAGGACATCCAGCGAGCCAAAAGGAATAAGCAGAAGACATGGGTGCTCCCGAAGCCGGTTCCACGCCTTTCCCAATCTTTTGTTCGGTCCGGAGTAAGAGGACATCCGACGACAAAGATTCCCGGTCCTATGGTTAGGCCAGACAAAGAGTTCTTAAGAAAATTTGAGGGCCTATTCGCAGATGTATGCATGCTAGAGGATGGCGAAGGATCCAGCCATGCCGAGATACAGTTTGTGGGATCGAAAGCGAAATTGAATAATTGGAAGGCTACTCCTCTCCCTGTCCGGAAGGAGTCTTGGTAGTCTGTTTTGGATTGTTGTCTTTCGAAATTTTGTGTTGGGGTTGTCCCCGGAGTAAAATCCGTTTATTTTAGTTCATTTTGATTTGAGTTTGCAAGCTTGTTTTTTCTTGTACTATTCTCATTAATGAAATTATGTTCCTTTCGTGTCTAATTTTGTTTATTTTCCTTCTTTTACTTTTCTGAGCAGCTTTCTTTCAACTGATCTTAATGATATGGCATGCTTAAAGATTAATCAACCCAGTCTAGAAAGTCAATCCGGTTTGGGAATAATAACGCATGAAATAAGAGGTGACGAGAGTGAATCGGAATACGGCGATGATGAAGCCGTAGAAGAAATCGGTGAAGAATTAAATCACTTCGAGGAAAAACCCAAACCAAATTTAAATGATACCGAGGCTGTTAATCTGGGGGACACAGATAACGTCAAAGAAACCAGAATAAGTGTCCATATTGAACCCAACTTGAGAGAAGAGTTGATCAAAACACTCATGGAGTTTAAAGACATTTTCGCATAGTCGTACGACGACATGCTAGGACTCAGCACTGATCTAGTGGTTCACAAATTACCCACTGATCCGGCATATCCTCCCGTCAAGCAAAAACTACGGAAATTCAAGACGGAAATGAGTGTAAAGATCAAGGAGGAAGTAACCAAGCAGTTGCAGGCGAAAGTCATTCGTGTCACTCGATACCCTGAATGGTTGGCTAACATAGTACCGGTGCCAAAGAAAGACGGAAAGATCAGAGTATGCGTGGACTACCGCAATCTCAACAAGGCGAGTCCTAAGGATAATTTCCCGCTTCCCAATATCCATATCTTGATTGATAATTGCGCCGGACGTGAAATCGGATCCTTTGTGGATTGCTACGCGGGATATCATCAGATCTTGATGGATGAAGAGGACGTAGAAAAGACGGCTTTTATCACACCGTGGGGGACTTATTGCTACCGGGTGATGCCATTCGGTTTGAAGAACGCAGGGGCAACATACATGAGGGCGATGACTACGGTATTCCATGACATGATACACAAGGAAATTGAAGTGTACGTGGATGATGTGATCATAAAATCTAGACGTCAAGAAGACCACGTTGCCGACCTCATGAAGTTCTTTCAAAGACTTCGAAGATATGATATCAAGCTCAATCCGGCCAAATGCGCATTCGGAGTTCCATCAGGAAAGTTGCTAGGATTCATCGTCAGCCGACGGGACATTGAGTTGGACCCATCCAAAATCAAGTCCATCCAAGAGTTACCCCCGCCACGAAATAAAACAGAGGTAATGAGTTTGTTGGGAAGGTTAAATTACATCAGTAGGTTTATTGCTCAGCTTACAGCAACCTGTGAGCCCATATTCCGTCCGTTGAAGAAAGACGCTGCGATAGAATGGACGACAGAATGTCAGGAAGCGTTTGACCAAATCAAAGGGTATCTGTCAAACCCACCCGTACTGGTTCCGCCCGAACCGGGTAGACCCCTGATTCTTTATCTAACGGTTTTGGAAAATTCATTCGGATACGTACTGGGGCAGCACGATCTTACTGGCAGAAAGGAACGGGCCATTTACTACCTCAGTAAGAAGTTCACGGTCCACGAGGTTAAGTACACTCATTTGGAAAAAACATGTTGCGCCTTGACCTGGGTAGCCCAAAAGCTGAAACATTATTTGTCTTCTTACACCACTTACCTCATTTCGCGTTTGGATCCGTTGAAGTATATTTTCCAAAAACCTATGCCTACAGCGAGGTTGGCAAAATGGCAAATATTACTTACAGAGTTCGACATCATATATGTGATAAGGACGGCTATGAAAGCTCAAGCCCTAGCCGATCACTAAGCTGAGAATCCTGTTGATGATGGATACGAACCTCTGAGGACGTATTTTCCAGATGAAGAAGTACTGCAAATTGATGGGTTGGAATTAACCGAGGATCCAGGGTGGAAGCTTTTCTTCGACGGAGCGGCGAACGCAAAAGGAGTCGGAGTAGGGGCTGTGCTCATCTCTAAAACAGGACATCATTATCCTGTTACTGCTCAACTGCGTTTTCATTGTACCAATAATATGGCTGAGTACGAAGCATGTATCTTGGGGTTGCGACTAGCGGTGGACATGGATGTACAGTACGTCTTGGTCTTAGGGGACTCGGACCTTCTAGTACATCAGATTCAGGGAGAATGGGAAACCAGAGATTTAAAGTTTATCCCATATCGTCAGTGTTTGCATGATCTGACTAAGCGTTTCCGGTCGGTAGAATTCAGACATATCCCAAGGATGCATAATGAGGTTGCCGATGCTCTAGCTACTTTGGCGTCAATGTTACATCACCCGGACAAGGTTCGTGTCGATCCGTTACATATTCAGGTTCGGAATCAGCATGCTTACTGCAATATGATAGAGGAAGAGATGGATGGCGAGCCATGGTTTCATGACGTCAAAGAATACCTCAGGTTAGGAATATACCCAGAACAGGCAACTGGAGATCAAAAGAGAGCTATTCGGCGATTGGCAAACGGATTTTTCCTTAGTGGAGGGGTGTTGTACAAAAGAACCCCGGATTTGGGATTGTTGAGATGTATAGATGCGGGTCAAGCCGCAACAGTGATGACAGAGATACATGCCGGAGTTTGTGGGCCACATATGAGCGGATATGTATTGGCAAAGAAGATTCTTCGAGCAGGATATTATTGGCTCACTATGGAGCGGGATTGTATAAGTTTCGTGCGAAGATGCCATCAGTGTCAGATACACGGAGATTTGATTCATTCTCCGCCAACCGAGTTGCATACAATGTCAGTGCCATGGCCGTTTGTTGCATGGGGTATGGATGTTATTGGACCTATAGAACCTGCGGCTTCCAATGGTCATAGGTTCATTCTGGTAACGATCGATTATTTTACCAAGTGGGTGGAGGCCAAAACCTTCAAATCGGTGGTGGACTTCGTACATTCCCACATCATCTGCAGGTTTGGAATTCCAAAGATAATCATCACAGATAACGGTGCAAATCTTAACAGCGGATTGATGAAAGAGGTATGTCAACAGTCCAAGATTACACACCGAAATTCCACACCATATCGTCCCAAAGCAAATGGTGCGGTCGAGGCAGCAAACAAGAACATAAAGAAGATATTGAGGAAGATGGTAGAAGGGTCTAGGCAATGGCATGAAAAGTTACCATTTGCACTATTTGGTTATCGCACTACCGTCCGGACTTCGGTAGGCGCAACTCCTTACTTGTTGGTGTACAGGACTGAAGCAGTAATACTAGCAGAAATTGAAATTCCATCCCTCCGTATTGTCGCTGAAGCTGAGATTGACGATGATGAATGGGTCAAAACCCGATTGGAGCAATTGAGCTTGATCGATGAAAAGAGATTGACAGCAGTATGTCATGGCCAATTGTATCAAAAGAGAATGGCAAGAGCATATAACAAGAAGGTACGTCCCAGGAAATTTAAAGTGGGACAACATGTGTTGAAGAGAGTTCTACCACATCAGGCCGAAGCGAAAGGCAAGTTCGCTCCAAATTGGCAGGGACCATTTGTTGTGACTAGGGTATTATCCAATGGCGCGCTATGTCTAACTGATATTGAGGGAAGATGCACTGATATGGCTATCAATTCTGATGCGATCAAGAGATATTATGTGTAATTCTTTAATGTAGTTGTCGACGTTTGGTTTCGTTTGTGTGTATTTTGGCATTTTTCGGAGAATGAAATGACAGAGGCAATTTTTCTACTACCCAAACACTTTAACCCTTGTTTCCCCCTTTTGAGCCTTAACTATCCCTTCATATACCCTCTTTCGGAATCATCAAGAAAAATGTGTAACAAAAATAGAAAAAGAAACAAAGAAAGGATACAAGAAAAAGTGAACTACGTTTGACCTGATTCCTCAAGAAGGATACGTAGGCGCCACACGGCTCGGTCATAATAAAATAAAAATCAAAGATTCCCCAAGCAACAAAACTGGTGCAGAAGTCATTATTTCGTTTGAAAAGATGGTATGGATTCCGAAAGTTGTAATGAGCCAACCGTCGAGGTGAAACTTCTTTTCTTTAGCCTCATGCAAAAAAGCTACATTAATGACCGAAAAAGACCTCTCGATCAGTATTTGAGAAATGCCAAGTCATGCGAATGAAAGCCAAGAGCGACACTCCGATCCTCGATTGAATCCAGGATGCACAAGCCGAAAAGGGATAATGCTTTAGAGGGAATCTCGCGGGCAGTACCCCAGCCTGGAAAGAAAGCAAAATGAGAGAGAGCCTTAACGGTGAAAACCCTCGCGGGCACCTTGAGGCGAAGAAAGTTGAGAGAAATAAAATGAGAGAGTCTTACGGTGAAAACCTTTACAGGCACCCTAAGGCGACGGGAGGTCGAGAGAAATGAGAGAATCTCATTAGTGAAAACCCTTTGAAGGGCACTATGAGGTGACAAGGCAAGAGGGTTATAAGGTATCTGCATGAGACAAGGTCGGGACATTCGTTTGCTTCTAGCAAAACGCAGCCACCAGAAAGTGATTGACACAAATAGACTGGATAGATTAATCTCAAAGGCGCGGCATAACCATTGGATCAGTTACACATTCAGATAAGTTTTTCCAGTTTTGAGTTCAGAAAAGTTTTTCCTTTCTTTTATCACTTCGCAGTCAGCATTTCTTTATCTATCATTTTTTCTCTTCTTTTATTTTCGAAAGTTGACTTCTCAAAGCTTACTACCAAGTCTCCTAAAGCGGTACAACGAAGATGAATAGGCGTGGAACGGGGCAATAAGGCAAAAGTCGTTCCGATATTAAGATTGGAACGACAAGTTGATTGAAAGGTTCACGGGAATTATGGAGTACGATGGACACATATTACACATCCGGAAGATGATTTCTCACAACAGATCATCGACTAAAAGGGTCGGACCAAACCGAAGGTTGGAATGAAAGGAGAGATGAGAGACCATCCGTGGAAAGAGCATCATCCCCAGCAAGTGTCAACATCATCCCCAAAAGTTCGAGGGAGGCCAAGCAGCTGAAAGAGAAAAGGAAAATGGCCCCCAACAAGAGTGGCACGACCACTCACTGCGTTTTGAAACTAATAATTTTTCTTTGATTTAAAGCAGGAAAAGGGGGTTCGTCAGCGGAAGAGCATGCCGCGTAGAAGGTCAGCAAACTGGGGCAGAAAAATTTTCTCCCATTGCGAAAATTTTCTTGAAAACAAATACCCAGTGGATAAGGGTAACGAGATTTCGGGAAATACCAGTTCCGAGCAGAATGGTTTTGAGAAAGGCCGGACAACACGAGGGGGCGATCTTTGAGTCTGGTATCATCCCCAGCAGTTGTTGGGAAGATGAAACACTAACTTCGAGATTTCCCCAGTAGCATTATATCCCATAAGCTTTTCAAGGAAGCAAAAGCGTGAGCCCCCGGAGGAGGTCTGGGAAGAAGGAAAAGGAATAGGGTTCACCTACCAGGGTAATCCTTAGTTAATGACATTTCAATCCTCGGCGAGTCCGAGAGAGAACGAAGGGTGAAGGAAATAGAAAAAGAAGAAATAAAGAATACTTCCCCAGCAGCATCATCTCCAGTAGGTGAGTAAACAGTTCCGAGGATATCTCCGGCAGCCAAAAGAAAAGTAACACGACCCAGGGGGAAAGCAATTCCGAGACAAGGTAATTCAGAAGAAAAGGTGGCCCAAGGGGGCGATGCAGGAAGAAGAAAAATGGTACAAAAAGTAAAGGAAGGCGATAAGAATAGGATGAAATTAATGAGCTGTGGTTGAAGTCGGGGAGCCCGCTCGAAGAATGGAGTGGCGATTTATTTTGAAGTTGTAGTTGAAGTCGGGGAGCTCGCCCGAAGAATGGAGTGGCGATTTATTTTGAAGTTGTAGTTGAAGTCGTGGAGCCCGCCTGAAGAATGGAGTGGCGATTTATTTTGAAGTTGTAGTTGAAGTCGGGGAGCACGCTCGAAGAATGGAGTGGCGATTTATTTTGAAGTTGTAGTTGGAGTCGGGGAGCCCGCTCGAAGAATGGAGTGGCGATTTATTTTGAAGTTGTAGTTGGAGTCGGGGAGCCCGCCCGAAGAATGGAGTGGCGATTTATTTTAAAGTTGTAGTTGAAGTCGGGGAGCCCGCCTCTGAAGAATGGAGTGGCGATTTATTTTTGAAGTTGTAGTTGAAGTCGGGGAGCCCGCCTCTGAAGAATGGAGTGGCGATTTATTTTTGAAGTTATAGTTGAAGTCGGGGAGCCCGCTTGAAGAATGGAGTGGCGATTTGTTTTTGAAGTTGTAGTTGAAGTCATGGAGCCCGCCTGAAGAATGGAGTGGCAATTTATTTTGAAGTTGTAGTGGAAGTCAGGGAGCCCGCTTGAAGAACGGAGTGGCGATTTATTTTGAAGTTGTAGTTGAAGTCAGGGAGCCCGCCCGAAGAATGGAGTGGCGATTTATTTTAAAGTTGTAGTTGAAGTCAGGGAGCCCGCCTGAAGAATGGAGTGGCGATTTTATTTTGAAGTAGTAGTTGAAGTCGGGGAGCCCGCCCGAAGAATGGAGTGGCGATTTTATTTTTGAAGTTGTAGTTGAAGTCAGGGAGCCCACCCGAAGAATGGAGTGGCGATTTATTTTGAAGTTGTAGTTGAAGTCAGGGAGCCCGCCTGAAGAATGGAGTGGCGATTTATTTTGAAGTTGTAGTGGAAGTCAGGGAGCCCGCCTGAAGAATGGAGTGGCGATTTATTTTTGAATTTGGTTGAGGAAAGCGGTTGAATGTAACGGAAATCCCCAGCATGAATCCAAGTTCATAATCGGAAGGAAAGCAACAAGGATCAGAAAGATAGATTCAGACTTCGAAGCAGAATAGTTCGAAGATCATAAGGAAGGGACCAATGGACGGAGTTCGGCAATCAAGATAGACCAAAATAACAATCGTCAGAAGAGAAGAAGCATGTGAAGAAACATCAGAACTAGCAAGACGGCAATGAACATGACAAGATCAAGCTGGAAAGATAGATAAGAGTTTGCAATACTGTAACTTAGTCTAGCTTCTTATTTTTGTTTAGCACGGTGTAATAAGGAGATCAGTTAAGCAGTGGAAACAGCAACGACAGCAGTAACAACAAGATCACAGCAGTCACGGTAGTCCCAGCTACCAAAAATTTCCCGAACTACGTTGACCTGATTCCCTTTTAGCCAGGGATATGTAGGAGACCTTTTGAAGCAAGGTTCGGTCAAACTTTTCCAAAAATGCTTCATACGGAGTGCTTGAATGGGCAAAAAATCGCTCGTATCCGCTGACTTATCTTTGCACGAAAACTCTTCATGTTTCCGCGCAAAGAGGGGCAGCTGTGAGCACGTGATTTTTGCCCTACGTAAGATTTGCTCCCAAAAAATTCAAAAATAAAATAGTTTTTGTGTTGTGCGTGACTTTTGTGATTCTTGCATTATTTTTCTCTCATCATGTGCATTATTATATATATATTCATGTTCGTGCTTTAGAGTAATTAAGTCGTTTTCACGAAAATGAAAAAATAACAAAAATATGCACTTTTACATTTAATGTTTAAGTTTAGTTGTAGGACATGATTTTTATGTGTTAGTTAACATGTTAATTGTTGTTCAAATGTTGATATTTGTGTAGTTTTATTCAGTGATTTTACAAATTAATTAGGAATTTTTGTTCAATTATAAAGAAGGGAAAGAATTTGTTTGGAAATTAAGAAAGAAAATCGGATTGGGCCAGTTCTTAAATTAAAATTAAGCCCAAAACAGATCATTACCCAATACAAGGCCCATGCACCCCTTTTGTGTAACGCCTGATCTGCACCGTTGGATTAAGTTAATCCAACGGCCAAGATAATTAATCCGGACCAGCCCCTCAACCCAATCATTCATTAAGCCAAACGACCCCGTATTGTGGCCAAACGACCCCGTCCCCTACCCATCAGCTAATCCGAGCCGTTCAGATCATTTGATCCGACGGCTCACATTAATTCACTAATTTTAAACATACCAAGGAAGCCCCAATACCCCCATACCCATTTCATTTCTCCCAGACCCCTCTTCGTCTCTCCCAGAGACGATCAGAAACCGCCGTGCCTCCACCGCCCTCCGCCTACCGGAAATCGCCTCGCGGCGGTTCCGGTAGGCCAAAGCCCCCCATGTTTACACCCTAAGACCATCTCGACTCCCCCATTCCGAATTCGTGGTCCGTTAACCTCGAATCATCCCCAAACATCTCGAATCTTCAATCGAAGATTCGAGTTAAAACCCAAACCACGCCAAACCACCCCAAATTCACACCAGTGACTCCTCACACCTCCCTCATACCCCTACTAACCCCGGCTTAGTTCGAATCTTGCCATAATTGTTAAAGCCCTAAAATCGAGTCCCAAGAACCCTAGTTTTTGAAGAAGCCAATTCGAGCCGGATTAGTTGTAATTGAAGTCCAAGGGACTTTAATCTAGGTGTTCTCAATCGAGAACATCTCGATTAAAGCCCATTTGGCTTCAATAGTTCCAAATCAAGTTCGAAGCTTGGGTCGGCGATTTCTTTTGAGGTAATTTCCTTCTTCCTGTTTATTTCAATTAGGTATTTGTTTGTTTTGTGTATCTATTTAGTTTAACTCTTGAATTCTTCTCATTTTTTTCTTGGCCGTTCCTGTTGTAATTTCTTCTCAAAGACCTTTTATTTGGTCAATTACTCTTCTATATTGTTTGTTTGATTACGTATGTGGTCAAATACGTATTTGCTTCGATTAGCATCGTCGAATACTTAGTTTCATTTTGGCCGAGATTTTTAGAATCACTGTCTTATCGATTAATTTGTTATCCATGTTACGTGTTATAGTTAATTGAATGTCGTCGTCTAATCTCGTAGAATTTGTTTGTGTGAAATCCCGGGCAGTGGTTCGTTTTGTCTGAATTGAACTTTATGTCTGTTGTTCGGGTCTGTGTATTTGAATTAGTTGTTGTTGTTTGTTATAGCTGATAGGAGTTTTAGGAAATCAACAGTGGAGTGCACATGCCTTAGGTCAGTGGAACCTGCTGGACAGCAGGTATCCACCTAGGCTTTGCACTTAGGGAATTTTAAACAGAAAAGCTCCATACTTAGACATATGGTAGTGTTAAAACCAGTGTCAGGGCTAGGCAGAGAATATAATGGGCAAGGGGTTTAATTTAAGATGGGGGCACCATTAGGAGTTGGATTCAAAAAGCTATATAGATAGAGGAGAGTATTCTGAGGAGGGACACACAAAAAATACTCACTGAAAAGCAGAAAAAACACACACTCAGAACATTGGATACAAACAGATACACTCAGAGATACACACACACGTAGACATTTGGGTGGCATTCTGAAATAGAGAAGGAGTGTTACTGTTTCATTGGTCAGAGTTTGGGTTGGTTCTTGCATTCATCCCTGTTTTGTTGTTGCTGTTGGTCGTGTACTACTGCTGGTGGTTGTGTTTTGTTACTGCTGTTGTTGTGTTTGGCTACTGCTGTTGTTGTGTTTGGCTACTGCTGTTAGTTGTGTTTTGTTGCTGTTTGTCGTTGTGTTTTGTTGCTGCTGGCTGCTGGTCTACTGCTACTGTTGCTATCACTGCCATAGCTGATCTCTTAGTCCTCTATTTTTGTCAATTTCCAGGTACACACTCTAAAACCATGTCCTAATGTAAACCTGAAGTTGGAGATGAAATGAAATGCTGTCAAGTTTCTTTTTTTGAGTTCTCTCGCATCTTTAACTAGATGTCAAGTAGAAATGTTTTTCTTGTAACGGACTGATAAGTATATAAATTGAACTGTCGAATCTGTCCCTACAAACATGTGAATATTCATTGTAATTAATCTTAGTTGGTGATTACTAGTTATGAAATATAGTAGTTAATGCATTTCCTGTTAGTCGTAAAATAGTTTCAAATAGTTTACAGGTTCAAATAGTTCAAATGGAAATCAAAATGTTAGTTCAATGTATCTAGTTCTGCATTTACGAGGTCACTTGAATAAATAACATCATTTTAAATAGCAATTTGAATAATATTAGTAACTAATGTTAGTGATGAACGTTAGCATGAAGTTCAAAAATGACTTTTGTATTACACATAGTTAATTTCAACGGTTCAATTTATCTAATACTGGTGGTTTAAATTAATTAGAGAATGGTTAGTTTGTTCTAATATTTTTGTCAAACTCGCATACTATTTATAATTTTAGTTTTAGTATTATTCGCTTGTAGAATAAGGCATAAAACAATCTCCCTTATGCAAGCTCGAGTGCAATTTCCGTTCACATTGATCTAATAACTAATAAGAGGCCCGAGCTTATAAACATGTAATAAATTAGAACCTTTTCTCGTTTATTTTAGAGACGAATTTAATAGAAAAATGTAGTCACTTTAGGATTGTCCTTTTAAAAATAAACGAGACGAGCCTCGCCAAAAAAAAATACACAATTGTGGGGCCCCAAATTAGTTGTTATAAGACTTAGACTTGGAAGAACCGTTTAGTGAACTTCACGGTCTTTCCCGAAGTTAACAATACGATAGACTTTTTAGGCGCGTATTTAAACAATTTTACTTTCCTAAATACGGGTGCGCATTATGCGACCCAAATCGTACTCTCGGCGAAACCGAAATACATTAAAGTCACAGGCGTACAGGCTGCGGTGTGATTCGAAATGTGTTTTCGTGACGTCGCAATTCTTCCAAAATTGAAAAGCGGAACATTAAAAGCACCTAATTAAAATGTATAAAGAAATCAGACAAAAGCAAAAATTGCAGTTGAGCGACCGTACTAAAACCACGGAATCCGGGAGTGCCTAACACCTTCTCCCGGGTTAACAGAATTCCTTATCGAGGTTTCTAGTTTCACAGACTGTAATACAGAGTCATAAATTTCCTCGGTTCGGGATTAAACTGGTGACTTGGGCCACCGTTATTTTCCCAAGTGGCGACTCTGAAGAATTAAATAAATTGATCCCATTCCGACTGTCCTTTAAGTGGAAAAACGCCTTCACTGATCATTACTATACCCCTTCTCGGGGTGTAGTATAAAATAGTGGCACATTTACGTTATACGTTATGTGCGGAAAAAGGAGGTGTGACAGTATTTATTTTTATCTGATTCCAATTATATATTTTAATTATGTGCATTAGTATTCCGTTTTTCAATTTTTAAAGAATTGCAACATCGTGAAAATGCATTCCTTAGCCACACCGTACCAGTACACTTGTGGCTTTCGATACATTTCGACTTCGTTGAGAGTAGGATTTGGGTCACATAAATGTGCACCCGTACTTGAGAATGTATATTAAAATTGTGCCTAAGATATCTACGTCTTATTACTTTGGGAAAGACCGTGAAATTAGCTAACGGTCCTTCCGAGTCTAAAGATTTTATAACAATTATTTGAGGGTCCTGTGCATTCTTTCCTTATAACGAGGCTTATCTCATTGAATTTTAGAAGTCAAACCTATGTTTTGTATCACTGTTTTTGCCATATATAAGATAACTATTAGTGCTGTCCAATTGAAATTTTTGCATTGGTATTTTACTCACATCCGGGCTATTACATATTATGGGCCTAGAATACATACTAACAAAGGAAATGCACAGAAGTGCATAGGGCTAATCGGTGCCCAATTCATAATGACAAACTCATTTCTTATGGGTTGAGGAGCCATCACAATTGAATCTGGCTTCTTTTGCCTGATCATGCCCAATTTGTTAACCAGATTCAAAACAGGTTTAAACATTCTTATCAAACTAATTATATATGTACACAAGTATTATGACTTCAGTATAAAAAATTAACTAGAAACATTAACACTAATTTCATTTGGACACTACTGTTTAGCTGTCGGATTAACTAAGTCTAATTTAATCAATGGAGATATTTACTCATTCAAGTGCAGAATTATCTTATTGTTTATTCAAATGGAAACGCTGGTCTAACTTTCAACAGACATGTTCGAACCAAATCCTGGATTTCATTTAATATTTTTTAATCTCAATTTCATATCATGCTCCTGAAATTAACGCGAGTTATCAAACAATTCAGGATCAACAACAACAACAACAACAACCCAGTATAATCCCACTTAGTGGGGTCTGGGGAGGGTAGTGTGTACGCAGACCTTACCCCTACCCTGGGGTAGAGAGGCTGTTTCCAAATAGACCCCCGGCATCCTTCCCTCCAAGAACTTCCCACCTTGCTCTTGGGGAGACTCGAACTCACAACCTCTCGGTTGGAAGTGGGGGCTGCTTACCATCAGAGCAACCCCTCTTGTCTATCAATTCAGGATCATAAACGGAATATAAATCTAACTACTTCATGCCTTTTTCATTAACAATTATTGATTCAGAACTTAACTAACAAGAGTTCTTCAATAGTTTTTATTACTCTTCTCGCTTAAGAACATATGAAAATCTACAAGTAATCAACTATATTTTAATCAGTTTTCAAATTTGTGATCTAGATGATCATTTTTTAACTGATCTTCTTAGTATAATTCTTATATTAATATCTAAACTAACTACTCTTGTTACGACCCAAACCCCGATCGTGATGGCGCCCAACACATTGCTAGGCAAGCCCGACCATTTCCTGATAACCAGTTCAATTATTAAGTAAGAATGTTCCATTTAAAGTCAAATAGGCTGTTTTCATAATAATAATAACAAGTGCGGAATATGATATAACTGAAATATAGCCCCAATAGATCCGGTGTCACAAGTTTGAGCCTCTAACAATAGAATAAAGTATATACAACCAAGTCTAGGGCAGGAATACAAAAGATAAATACTAGAAGGGAGAGATCGGGTCCTGCGGACGCCGGCAGCTGCCTCGATGTCTCCTCAGCACTGGAGACAGCAATGAATAGCTCAACTGCCCTCCTGGATCCCTGTATCTGCACACAAGGTACAGGGAGTAAAGTGAGTACTTCTAGCTCAGTGAGTAGTAATAATAAGTAACAACTGAAAGTAAGAACGCGTGTAAGAACACTAAACAATCCTAAGGACAATAGTACAGGTAAATCATCTCTAAAGTGGAAGGTCCAATTTCAGTCTACTACTGTCTCACACTGATCCAACACCGATCCAACACGCAGCCTGATCCTTACTAATACTGCTGCGGCGTGAAGCCCGATCCAATATATAGCAGCGTGATCCTCACTCATACTGCTGCGGTGTGCAGTCCAATCTAATATATATATTATATACTCCCTCCGTTTCAATTTATGTGAACCCATTTGACTGGGCACGGAGTTTAAGGATAGAGAGAAAACTTTTGATCTTGTGGTGTAAAATGAGGCACATTTATTTTGTGTGGCTATAAATCATTGCATAAAGTAAAGGTAAATTATTTCCAAATAAGGAAAGAGGTCATTCTTTTTGGCACGGACTAAAAAGGAAATAGATTCACATAAATTGAAACGGAGGGAGTATAAAATATTGCGGCGTGCAGCCCGATCCAATATAATAGATATAATGTTGCGGCGTGCAGCCCGATCCAATAATATATAAATGCGCTCACTGGGGCGTGTGCAGACTTCGGAGGGGCTCCTTCAACCCAAGAGCTATAATACTGCGGCGTGCAGTCCGATCCACATATATATTAATTTTTACTGCGTAATATATATATATATATATATATATATATATATATATATATATACGTGGAGTCTGGAGAGGGTAATGCATGTATATGTAATATAGTGCTGCGGCGTGTAGTCCGATCCGATATATATATATCAATACCTTGCTATGGGTTCTCGACCCCTCTCAGTCAATATAGACTTGGCCTCTCGGGCCCACTCCTGAAGGGTAATATGCTAACTATGAACATATTTGGTAATATAGTTTTCTAAACGGTATAGGAACAAAAATTTCCCTAACATATGAGTGACCAAATAAGTGTTTTCCTTGGGCCCAAAATATTGGATCAGCAGTTACAAGCAAAAGATTTCGTTGGGCCCAAAAAGGAGTTGACCCTTACCAAAGCCTTTGAGCTTCTCGTCTTGTACACAAATCTCTCTCTCACACACGCTGCTGAGCAATCAAATGGAAGACATTGAAGATTTGCTTGCAGGTGCCGGTGCCGGAGTGCCTCCAGGTTTCCGGCTACCGGTGCCGGCGGCCGTTGGAGTCAATCCAAAGCAAAGGAAAAAGAGCGGTGTTACGAATAAGCTAACAGTAGTGCAAGACTCTTCTGCACCCAAAATACCTGGCACTCAGGTAACCTTTTTCGTCCTTTTGAAGAACCCCTTTTACTCATTAGTTGAATTTTGTAGTTTGTACTGTGTATTCTTGTTTGATTATGATTTATTTCTATGATATGAATATTTTGCAGACTATTTACATCAAGACATTTGGATGTTCTCATAATCAGGTACATTGCTTGTTCACTTAATTATTCCCATGTTGATAAAAATATGATTTTTCTGATATTTCTTAGGAGCGTTAGTTAGGAAAAAAAATTTAAGTGGCATCTTTTGTTGTGAGGAAATAAAATGCTTAGGAGGACTAACAGATATAATTATAATGGTTTTCATACTTTTCTTCATCAATTAAGTTCTGCATTTGCTTTGAAATTTCAGCAAGACTAGTTGTAAATTGCTGGTTGTGATTCTCATAGCAAGAAAGGCTTGGGATTTAGTTTTGATCTGCTTTTTGGATGAGGAAAGACAACCGTGAAATCCCTGATCGTACATTGAAAAAAATGTTACCTTGACAGTGCTACTTATACAGAAAAGAGAACCAAAGCACTGTTATTAGGATTTTATATATTTTGTGTACTTATCACCTTAGGGTAGAACTTGAGAATGGTAGTTTGGTAGAAGCTTAGTGGGATCTTCGTTTTACTTTCGCTTTTTCTACTAGGAGTATTTTATTGACTGAAGTAATGGCTATATTTGTAGTAAGCAAACAAATGTCAGAAGAACTAGCAGAAAATATGACTTTCTGAAATTTCTTAGGAGTATTATTGACCTAAAGTTTCTCATTTTCAGAAAGACTAGTTTGAAATGTGATATTTAAGCAAGAAAGACTTGTGACTTATGTGCATTTATGGTTTTTTATGAGGTTAAAGAAAACCAGATAGTAAATAATATAGGACCTTACTATGGAGTTTGGGTTTACACTGAAAAAATGGGCCTTGACAGTGCTAATTACATATATACAAAGAAAGAAAACCTAAGCCCTATTGTTAGGCTTTTTATGTTTTATACTTGGGGTAGAATTTGAGAATGGTAGTTTTGGAAGTAGCTTAGCGCGGGATATTCTTTTTACTTTATCTTTTTCTACTAGGAGTATTTTATTGACTGAATTAGTGATTATATTTGTAGTAAGCAAATAATTGTCAGAAGAACTAGCAGAAAACAGTCTACATGATTCAAAATCATTACTGATGGTATAGAACCATATTTTTGTATTTGCTTCATTTAATGGAGCACCTTTAGTGTGTAAGAGTAATTGGTATAGAGAGATGCATGTTCTTTTTATTTCTTCTTATTTTCACTGTTATGAGGGTTAAAGAGTTTTGGCTGCCCCCAGTGCTTTGGATCAGTAACTTGGAGAACATTACGAGTTCAAGCCCTGCTGCCTACCAGAAGTATGGTACTTAAGTGGATAACGGTAGATTGGCAGGCCCACTATCTACAGAGTTTCGAACTGTCTGCTGACTCTTGAGGATTTCTCCATTATCAAAGGAAGAAAAAGATTTTGGCTGAAGTAGGTTTCCTCTTTCGCAACTGTAATGCTGGCAAGGCTCTTTATTATAGGTTGCTAACTTTCTGTGACTGACAGTGAGTAGACAAAAGTTTGCAGCTAAGAATATTTTTGAGACTATTTTGAGGTAAGCTGAGGGATCTAGGTCCATTATGAATCCTGAGGTTGAGTCAAAGAATATGGTAGAAAGCTTTAGTGAAAGTTTGATGTACTAAATCACGGATCTTGGCTGTGCTAGATAGTATAGGACTATATATAGCTAGAACAAGAAAAATAGGAGTATTAGTTCTATATAATTTTTGAGTAGGATCAGAGTTGTCAGTTTTCTCTTTCTACCTTTGTCTGGATTAAAAACCAGAAAATCTTTGGCGTCCTAGAACAAGTAATTCCCCGCTAAAGCTTGGTCAAATTGCATAGAATGAAGGAGTTTCATCACGTTATTATATCTTCCCCACCTAGTTGATCGACGAAAGATGGAGAACAAATTAGTTAGCAGTCTAGCTTAAGTTACCTCCACTTGTCCAAGACTTCAACTAACTCACCTATGATTGTCGAAACAAATCATTATGTGTACCACCAATCTCGAGAACCCTGCATCTATTTTGCTCAGCTATTGTCAACTGAATTTAAGTTCCTTTTGTATTTGTTTTGATTATCTTATATCCTGCTTCTTCTGGCAGAGTGATTCCGAATATATGGCCGGTCAGCTTTCAGCTTTTGGTTATGCTCTGAGTGATAACCCTGATGAGGCAGACCTGTGGATGATAAATACGTGAGAATTTTTTCCTTTTCTATTTTCAGTATGCATTCTTGTCTTTGGTCTTCATCTGGAGATAAGAAAGATTTTGCTCAATTTTAATTTGTAAGTTACTACATTTGCTTAGCTAGAAACAAATATTTGTTAAGAGGCTTAGAGCTCATGGCTTGTGTTTTCTCCGGTACCCTGCATCTATTCACCATCCTAATTGGAGATTACATATTTTTATCAATTTAAAATTAAGGATGGCATTTCTCTTTATAACGAATTGATCGGATGTGGATATTGTATTCAAATTTAAAAATTTTGACCTTCTTGGAAGATGGCGGGTCAATAGAGTCAGGAAATAGGAGTTGGTTAGGGTCTTAAGAAAGAAAGGGTGCAAAATTCAATAAGCCTCTCGGTGCTTTAAGCAAGAAGCGAAAACAAAGCACACACTTCTTACCTTATAAAATAAATAAAAAAGAATGCAAAGAAGGGTTGATTCTTGCTCGAATTGTTTTGTGCTTTACTACATGAAGTGCAAACCTCTTTGACGTTGCTTTGCTTTACCCATGAGAAGATATGACTCCTTGCTTTGCATTGCTCCATTACTTTCAATAACAATGGAGTTGCTTAGTTTTTTGTACCCGAGTCATGTTATTGGTGCTGACAAGTGAGGTGGCTCCAGTGGCAAGAGCACTCCACTTCCAACCAAGAGGCTGGAGTTTTAGTGCCCATTTGGATTGACTTATTTTAAGTGCTTTTAAGTCGAAATAACTTTTAAGCCATTTTGTAGTGTTTTAATAGAGTAAAAAAGTACTTTTAAGCACTTATTTTAAGTTAAAATGACAAAAACAAGCCAAAAGCCAAAAGCCAAAAGTTAATAATTCCCAACTTATGGCTTAAAAGCTATTTTTGCTTAAAAATCACTTAAATTAAGTCCATCCAAACGGGCTCTTAGTCACCAAACGAGCAAAGTGGGAGAAGAGGGCCATTGCTGACCTAAGTTGCTCCGACACTTCAGTTTAGGTGTATGCGTGTGGGTATGGGATCCATACTGGATTTGGTCAAACACTTTTGGGTACTTTGACCACACTGGACGGAAAATTTCGATACAAGATATAATTTGATTCCCGAAATCAGAACCAAAACTAGGATACATTTGAAGAAAATAACATAACTTATTACGACATCAATCCTTTACTTATTTACAACTTGAGAATAAAAAAAGAAATCCACACTTTGCAAGCTATACGTAAGTATTCCACTAAATTTCTTACAAATTTAGAGATATTTCATATTTTTATTTTATTTGAATTGATTTTATCCGTATCCCCGCACTCGTATCCATACTAGGATGCGTATCCCCGAATCTTAGCATTTACATCCCGAAGGATCCGACCTCTAGATCCGCACCCTGTGTCGAACACCCGCACCCGTGTCCAAGCAACTTAGTTGTTGACTCCTTGAGAAAGGGGGATTTGGAGGGTGATGATATCAAAATGAAAAAAAGGAAGAAGAAGAAGATAATGTTATTCATGGTTTTTCCCTGGGATATAGGGTCCATTCATGCCGTTGGTTTGATTTATGTCATATGCTCTTAAGTTTTCATGTTAATGCAAATGAACACACCTTGGCTTATCCACATTTTTTAGTTTCATTTTCTTGTGGTTTTCATGAATTTTAAGCTTGCTCCCAAAACTAAGGATCATGATGCTAGTGCATTATCATGCACAAAACTTAAACAAATGTCTACAAATAGGTTTTTGTGCTCCCATGGATAAGCTTAGCAGGTTGTTGCTGAGTGCTAGTAAGATCTGGCTTCTGTAGCTCAAGCTTCTCTAAAGGAACTTTCTGTATTGTTGCTAATTAATTTCAGCTAATACTTCTCATATGATGCAGCTGCACAGTCAAATCTCCTAGTCAATCTGCCATGGATACTCTTATTAGTAAAGGCAGAAGTGCGAAAAAGCCATTAGTGGTAGCAGGTTGCGTCCCTCAAGGAAGCCGTAATCTGAAAGAGCTAGAAGGAGTTAGTATAGTAGGAGTTCAGCAGATTGACCGTGTGGTTGAAGTTGTGGAAGAGACTTTGAAAGGTCATGAAGTTCGGCTTCTAACCCGGAAGACATTGCCAGCACTTGATCTTCCAAAGGTGCAGAATTTAAGTAATTTGCTATTCATTTACCAAACAAAAAAATTGTATTTGTTTGAGTCTAGGACCTGCTTGATTTATTACCTTAACAATCAGTTCTGATATATTGGTTTGACTCAATTTTCTATCTAAAACCATTTGGAATTTATCTTACAGGTCCGAAAGAACAAGTTTATTGAGATTCTTCCAATAAATGTTGGTTGTTTAGGTGCTTGTACTTATTGCAAGACGAAGCATGCCCGTGGTCATTTAGGAAGTTACACAGTTGACAGCCTTGTAAGTCCCATTTATATGTGCAGAAAAATGTGTATTTTGAATTTTCTAGCTTTTTGATTCAGAATCTTAATTTAGGTGGACCGAGTCAAAAATGTCATTGCTGATGGAGTGAGAGAGATCTGGCTGAGTAGTGAAGACACTGGAGCTTATGGTATATTTGTCTTTTTACCTTAAATTATGTGCTACTAAATAAATAAATTAGTATTTCATTTTCTTTCTCAAACTTTAAGCTTTTCTTTATATTTCATTCAACCTCTGAAAGAAAGAGGGAGAGTGGGTGTGGGGACTTTCATTTCAATAATTATTTAAGTGCTAAGAAACCAGAAACCCAACATATACTAAACTTGTCCTCAATGCTTACCCGTCTCTAGTGCTTATTATCTTGATTTGGTTAGCAGAGTAGTATTTGGCAATAAATCAAGCTGTGAATGGTAGACAAGCTGTAGTTGGCGAGAGTGTTATGACATATTCAGAGTGTAGGGCACAAGCATAACAGACGTAGTGTTTCTTTC
The DNA here is from genome assembly GCA_032618575.1 of Nicotiana noctiflora. Taxonomy (NCBI): domain Eukaryota; kingdom Viridiplantae; phylum Streptophyta; class Magnoliopsida; order Solanales; family Solanaceae; genus Nicotiana; species Nicotiana noctiflora. The sequence goes on from JASVEL010004833.1 coordinate 86,020, forward strand.
TCAATTTTGCAGGTCGCGACATTGGAGTTAATCTTCCTATCCTATTGAATGCTATAGTTGCAGAGCTTCCTTCAGATGGAAGTACAATGCTCCGAATTGGGATGACCAATCCTCCTTATATTCTCGAGCACCTGAAGGAGATAGCTGATGTCTTGTGTCATCCATGTGTGTATACTTTTCTTCATGTGCCAGTTCAGTCGGGTAGTGATTCGGTCTTGAGTGTAAGTTTGAATTACATAATATTTATTAACTTTGTTTGGTTTTGAACAACCTATGTGAAATAGCCCTTATAATTTTATTGCGAAGGGAGTTAGTTGTTCATAATAAAACTATCATCTTTTTTCTCTGTCCACCAATTTCAGGCAATGAATCGTGAATACACTGTGGGTGAGTTCAGGAAGGTGGTGGATACGTTAATGGAACTGGTCCCTGGGATGCAGATAGCAACGGATATTATTTGTGGATTTCCTGGTAGGTGTCAGCACATCTTGTGCTGCCTAGTAAGATAATTTGGACCTGAATCCTGTATCACCACAAAGTTAGAAAGCTTAGTCTTTCAAGTAGCCATTCTACCTATTCACCAGTAACCCCCCCCCCCCCAACTCCTTGTTTGGATTGCTGTAGTGAGTTTCAGAATCAAATAACTTGAAACCTGATTTTAGAAGAGAGGGTTCTTTCTGAATGAGGAATGATACATCTTTTTTTTAATCGTAATCCTCATAACTACTTTGAAAAGGGAAATGGTTCTATTTGTTTATTTCTTGGGATACATAGCTTTACTGCTATAGATCTATTAGAAGATTCCTCCAGAGAATCAAAGCTGTTGGCAGTTGCTTTACTGGTCATTGTGTCAGGGCCCACTCTTCAGACCTAAGTAGCTCGGACTCTTAACTATTGGGCCGCACCTGTGACGACACGACATGGGTGGTGTGAGTGTGGGTGGGGGATACGTACCAAATCTGGTCAACTGATTATCGAACTGAATTTTTTTTTTACATTTTCAATGCTTCAGCTTCATCAAGAGTTTAGCCTTAAAACCTGGAGATGTTTGATCAGTTCTGCTGCCTGAAAAATCTTGCACACGGTTTGATGCCTTTTACCCTGCATTGCAGGTGAAACCGATGAAGATTTTGTTCACACCGTTAACCTTATTAAGGACTACAAGTTAGCTCAAGTTCATATATCACAGTTCTACCCTAGGCCTGGTATGTTGCTTTTCGGTTTTTCAATTGTTTTTTTAGCTGAGCTGGAAGTTTTTCAATTGTTCTTGATATAGTAGTCACAAAAATAAAGGAAAAGATTTCTTCTCTTTAATCCAGTTTGAAGAAAATTATAGCAAAAAGCTCTAGATATTGCATGAAGAAGTGAGATGTTGAAGCATTTTCTTCAGCTGTGGATAGATCCAAAGAGTCATGCTATTGCTTAAGACTGACATTTCATAACCTGATTAATGGATTAATGTCGGTATCACAAATCTATATCAGGCACTCCTGCTGCAAGAATGAAGAAGGTCCCTAGTAATGTGGTGAAGCAACGGAGCCGTGAGTTAACCACTGTATTTGAGTCCTTTACTCCATATACTGGAATGGAAGGCAAAGTAGAGAGGATATGGATTACTGACATAGCTTCAGATGGAGTTCATTTGGTAAGCATCATAGAAGCCAGTAATCTGGATAACAGCAATTTTTCTAACGCCCTCTCAATCTAGATGCAGCTTCATATGGATTACTGACATATTTCCTGTATTTTTGGTGAATACTTTTTTTTAAAGTATAATACTCCTACTCAGTGAGTTTAATTATGTATACCCAAATTAGTTGTAAGTTGCTCTACAAAAAATTAAAGAATGCTCAAATCTAATATACATTTCATACTCCATGCCAATAATGCTGCATTTTCATTTCTTGAATGACTTCTATCATTTTTCTTTAGTTGAGGGTATCTACTGGAAACAACTTCTACGCCCTCTCAGGTTAGGGGTAAATGTCTGCGTACACAGTACCCCTCCCTAGACCCCCACTTGTGAGAAATCACTGATTGGTTGATGTTAAGAGCAAATAGCTTCATTCCCACGAGTAACTCTCTTCTTTTTCCAATGGTCTGTCTAGGTGGGTCACACTAAG